>CM060926.1:322815421-323415421 GCA_030737875.1 Allium sativum | reverse complement strand
AATATTAAACTTTCCTTTTAGGATTTAAACAACTCATTTTTCTCAGAATAATTCGAAATGAATATCTTTGGTAGTAATCCGTCTACAAACTCGAAAATGAACACTGATGATGTGGCCAGCATCATTAAAGTTATTTTCGAGCTACTGAAGTGAGTTCAATACTATATCACCTTTCAATTTTTTTTAAACACTTCCATTTTGAAATTATTTCAAAATATCCTATTCACAGTGCTTGTAAAATAATTTAAAATCTCCCAGGATTTTAAATTTTCCATATATTTAATCCAAATCCATTTACAAACACTTCTACAACTCTTAGGAATTTTAAAATCCAATTCTGATTTAAATTCAGATTTAATTCATTTCGTAATGCTTATAATAATTCTGATTGGTTATTTATAATCATTTCGATCATAATTTTATTCGATTATAATATCGACAACATATCCAGTAAACTATAATAATTATAATATCAATATTTTCTTTATCTAAAAATATATTTTAGGCAAAAGTATTTCATTTACCCTTATTTCAAAACATACTGTGTCGGTTCATCGTATTCAAGTGTTTAGAAACTCCTACCGATACAATGGATCAAACTGATCGACCAGAACTCATAAACAACTTAACCGATAAATCTCCACAATACAAAACCATTTTTATAAAATCTACAAATACGCTCTCTCGTATATATACACTCAAACTCAATTTATGGTATTAGTAACCCTATCTCTACCGAGTTACGCCACAGAGCCAAGGTAATCACTTAACCTTCAGCTCCGATACCACGGTAACGACCTGGATTTTCAACCTAGAAAATCAACATAATACTCGTGTCAATTATTCAGGCATCGAACATTCCAGATCATTAATAGAAAGAAATTAGAAGGTGAGAATAGATAAGATAGAAAATTAGAACAGAAGAAGGAGAAGAAGATCACAACATCAGAGTAAACACAAATCTCACAGCGGAACGAATAAATATATTTCATAACATAACTTTGAAATAAAACAGTATCTATATACAATACCATTATTAGAGTATAAAACTTACAACACGTCGGAAATAAACAATAGCTATATAATCCTAAAGCCTCCTGCTCTAGCTCTCCATTTATATCTGTAAAATCCCGACTACTTGACTGCTCGTACAAAATTGGGCACCCAATAGTTTACGGAAAACAAAATAAACTCTGGGTCAGTCATGGGGCTGGTGTAAGTAAACTCCAACCATTTGTTTAACTTTTAAAATCCTTTTTTAAAAGAAAGAATAATCGTAAGACCAATCCACACATAAACACGAATGGTTTTTACCTTACGATAACCCAAAACATTCTTTTAAACTCCATACTCCTTTGATATTATAATAATGTTTAAATCAAATAAATAACACTCTAATGGAACACTTTCATCTCACGTTCCACATATACAATATATAATCAAAAACCTTAGGTGCTTATTTGGTAATAGATTCCAACTGGCAAGGTAAGGGACCACCTTCCGATAATGTATCTCTAGGGAGGAATACACTGGGTTCAACTGTAACACCCTGTGTTTTCTGTTAACATAAACTAACGAATTAAACAATACTTAATTTAAAATGTGAGAATCAAGGGAAACGGGTACGCCATTGTGTTCGTCTCGGAATTCTGGTTGAGATAGAGTCTGAGTTTGCGTAAATTGGACTTCGTATGAAGAAGTTATGGCTGTTGGAAGTTTCCAGAAAATTCAAACAGCTCGAAATAGATTCAGAATTCAAACCAGAAGTCAGAAGCGGGCTGGGCGGGAAAATTTCCACCCAGGACCCAGGTCAACCAGGGAGTCGACCCTAGTGTCGACCTCCCCCCTACAGGTCGACCCCCAGGTCGACCTGCCCCCCCCAGCAGATCTGAAAGATGACGATTTTGTGACTCAGTGCTGAGTCATTAGGGTTGAGGTGTCACCCTATTTTGACTGGATGGTCTTGATTGATTCTAGGTTGATCGGATGGCCTAAATTAATCCTAAATTCTACATAAACACATGTAGACTCAAACCCTAAAACCTAATCAAAATTAGAACCATGGCTATCATGTTATCACCTTGCAACCTAGAATAGCCGTCATCAACTAGAGGAAAAGTAAAGCTATTCAACTCAAGTCTATAACAACTACAACAACGAATTTGTCTACTTCAAAGGCGAGCTGAATCAATTTCAGAACACAGATCCCAGAACTCAAGACCTTCTTTGAGTTGTGAGCTCAATTTCTTTAATAAAATAATTAACAAGTAATTGGGTTGAGTTATAATTTGGGTTATATGGCTATGTTGTGAAACATTGGGAAAATGTGATATTTTGTGAATATATGATAGTTGTTCATAATAACAGTTTTGTTGTGGTTTCCTTTGTATATGCCCAATTACCTATAATCAACTTGATTCATGTTTGACATCATTTTATATGCAAGTTTGGGTGTAGATTATATGCTAGTTTCTATATGAATTGTATACAAGTTTACATGTGAATCAAATAAAGTGACTATATGCAAGTTTAGGTAGAAATTGGATTCACATATATGCAAGTTTATCCCTTTAGATTTAGATCTATGATATACATGGTTTTATGCAAGTTTGTGACTATGGCCTATGCAAGTTTTGGGTGAAAACTATATTCGTATATGCAAGTTTTGGTTGGAAACTATATTCGTGTATGCAAGTTTGGGGTGAAAACTATATTCATATATGCAAGTTCACACCTTTAGGCCTATGTCTAGATTCATGACAATACCAAGTTTATGTTGTAATCCTTATTTGTAAGTTAGATCCAATTTGTGTGTTATATAAATGTGCGATGTTTCTTCCCTTTTACGTCATTAGACTAATTGCTAGTCTAATATATATATATATATATATATATATATATATATATATGTCATGATAAGCGAACGAACAACGTGGGTACGATGGGGGTAATATTGAATATACACATATTTAGAGTTAGCATAAATGGCCTTAAAAAGGCATTTAATTAATTTAAGACATTGATTGGAAAAATTGGTACTTATGGACATAATTTAGGTGACAATTATGGACAAAAGTATATGTGGAATTTATTTACAAATTTGAATAGGGATATTAATCCACTTTGGGTTTAAATAAAGATGTGTAATAATAAACCGCCTAAGACACGAGGTTAGACTCTTTTGTTGCGTAAGAATGCCCGAACCCGTCCGGCAAATCCAGCAGCCACAAATGCCATTCTAATGTGAGAGGTCAAAGGCATGAATTAAATGCGTAACAGTTGTAAAGACACGAGGTTAGGCTCGTTTGTGGTGTAAGACTGCCCGGACCCGCCCGGCAAATCCAGCAGCCACAAATGCCAGTCTAATGTGGGAGGTCTTTACAAGGTTACGGTGTTAATGAATTAAGAAACACTTAACCAGATAAACATGTGGTGGGACATGGGGGGTTAACTGGGTGCCTTGGGTGGCATGTGAAGTTAAGAGGGTGCCTTGGGTGGCATGTGAAATACGATTAGATGCACTTAACCAAGATTGAAACATGTAAGAAGCATGAATAAGAATGGGGTTAAGTGGGGAAAACCTTAGAGGGGACCAAGCATAGGTGGAAAGCTTGTGTCATACATGGGGGACGTTTTCAAACCAGTAACCCGTTAAGTATCTTTGTGGGCTCAACCCAAGTCGAGGACGGGACACGTGTACTGGGTTTGATTGTAAGAGGTCAAAACAGGTTAGCGGTGGCAATGCAAGTCCAACGGGGTCATGTGCGTGTGTGGCCCCGGGCTGGTAGGTAAGACGTTGTTGCATCATGTAGATATAAGCCGTGCATTTTTGGTGGTATCGGGCTGCCACTTAGGGGAGTGATACACCCCACTATGGGGCCAGCACGGGTATCTACGAGTAAGGGAGCCAACCGAATGGGGGTAGTGGGTACACCTAGTGGAGATAGGGGCAGGCGGCACCTATGAAGGCAGCTAAGGGTACACGAAACTACCATTATCATTATTAAGTTTGGTAGGCGGGATCAACTTTAGGGTGCTTGGTGTGGTGCAATGTAGTAATTATCTTATAGTGATTAAGTGCGCCTTTAACGTTATCTTTGTTCATCTTATTTGCTCTGTCATGCCCATTTGTTCACAGTCATTTCCTTATTTTCCAGCTTATGCTTTATCCTAGTTACTTTAATGATTATATTGTTAAAGTTATTGCACTCGCCAGACTTTATGTCTGACCCCCTTTGTTTCCACCACTTTTCTTCCTTTTTTCCCCCCAGGTGCTCAGGGTGGGACTAGTTCTAGTCGAGCTTGATTTGGACAGCTTTATCTCTCTTTTGGAAGTTGCTTGGATCGCTGAAGTAAAGTTCAGCCTATCTTGTTTATGGCTATTTTATGTTGGGGTTATGTCTTTTATTTTATGTACTAAGAGCTTATTTGTCAAGATGGATAATAAGTGTATTTAGTTCTGTAGTTGGTTTTTGATGTGATGTAACCAAACTATTTCTCCGCTGCAATAAAAGTGGTTTTTATTTTCCAAGTACCAATATATTTATCTGTTTTGTTTACTTTTCTGTTCTATACACAATAAACGCTCCACCAAAATTAAGGCATTCCCTTTGTGAGTGACCTTAATGGAGATAGGGTGTCACATAACCAAGAACATCTTGTAATCCAGGCTAAACATGGCCGGTCACTCATTTCGCTTGAGTGTACCGAATGTGTTATCACCAACGGTTGGGATCAACAACCGTTTCCCGAAAGGAACAACATCGAATATAGATTTAAGAAGAAAATGGAATTTCTCTAGATCAGGTGACAAAACAACATAATTGGGAGCAACCCACTTAGCTATGTGACCTACCCGATTTTATACCATTCCTCGGTTGTGAGGCTTGAGGTCATAACGTACAGATCACACCTTTATTTACTTTGAATGTCACATTGTCATACCCACCAAATCACAAATTGATTTCCCTAAAAATACCACGGGTATACAACTAAGAGAAACGAATTCCTCCGCAACCAAACGTAAACACGTTTGAAGAGACCAACTTATGCAATCTATTAAATATACTCTGTCAGACATTCTTCCATACAAGTTGTCCTGGGATTGGACAAACCGAAGGCACTATTCTACAAACCCATCTTAGGCAATTTCTACCTAGGATTTGCCAGAACAACCCTTGCGTAAACTTCGTCTTCAATATCTTCATCATATTTGATTTGCAACGCTAATGCCCATACGGAGAGGTTTTCAAATAATAAATCTGATCCCGCTCTCTTTGTATTGACGACGAAAAAATGGTCAACACTTTGATAGTCGGTTATTTAACTATCAAAGAAAAACATCCATACACATAACGATCCTATTTTCATATGGAAATTTTACCGATCAATCATCACTCAACATTTTTCCCTTTAAATTAATTTATCATTAATTTATTCATTTCCCCATTTCTCTTTTCCATATATTCAAAATTTCTTATTTTCTAAATTTAGAAAATAATCATTATCAACATTAGAAAACATTTCCATTCCTTATTCACACATCACTATCCTCCCACATCTATCAGTTTCTAACTGTAAACCAGTATGAGAACAACTTCTTAAGTATAAACCCCGAAGGCCGAAACCAACATCAGATCAATACCCAGACAGCTGTTCAATATAACTAATCTTTAGTCAGTTTCTAATTTCAGTATTTCCATTTTAATTCCTATTTCAAAACCCAATTTCCTTTATAAATAATTTATATGAAAAATATTTACTTCAATCCCTTATTCACATCGAATGTGAATAATATTTCTTTTATGTAATCAATTTAGTTTGATTTCGCATTTAAAAACAAAATATCAATTCCAAATTCTATTTATACTTCTATTTATAGACTATTCGTAAAAATCTTATTTATAACTCCCTTTATAACTGCTAAGTTCACATTTGATTTCAAATATCAGTGTTGACACTAATTTTACTTCTCTATATAATTTCAGACTTATATATTCCATTTATCTATTAAAACAGATTCTATTTAATATCTACTTTATATCCATTCCATATTTCTTTTTATATCCCGCTATTTCCTTTTTTCCATTATATTAAATTTCCAAATATTACCTTTTTTAATTCTATTTATTTCCCAAATAATTCCTTTTATAATTCTATTTATTTCCCAAATAATTCATTTTATAATTCTATTTATTTTATATAAATATTTTATTTTCAATATACACTTTGAAAATTCCCTTTTTACATTCCAGTATTTCTTATGGTATTTAAAATACCAAATAATATGACCAGTGTCATCATAATTAATCACAAATTATATATCACAATACATGAAAAAAACAGTAATATAAATATTGAGGAATCCAGTTGGATCCCTTCAACCTGTTTCCTTGCATCCACAGATGTTAAACAATACAATTAACATCAATTTAATTTCAATATGAAATATTTTGATAAACAGAATCAATATATGATTAATGATTTATATATATAACTATATCTATATTTTCAACCAATCAATCAACAATTCAACCAAAGAATCAACATACAACAATCAACCATCATTTATCAATTCTAAAAATACGTTACAAAAATATAAATTGAGAAGAGTTAGTGAGATTTACTCACTTTGTAGTTCATCGTTAAATAACGATAAACTATCTTTGATTCAGACAGATGTTTAATTCTGCCGTAATTTGTAACAAGCTCCAATTCATTCCAAATTAGTTCCATTGTGTAGCCGTCGTTCATACGATCCCAATGGATCTTATTTTGAAAAATTCTGATAATGTATGTGCAGGATATAGCATTTATAAATTTGCACACTT
The DNA here is from genome assembly GCA_030737875.1 of Allium sativum. Lineage (NCBI taxonomy): Eukaryota > Viridiplantae > Streptophyta > Magnoliopsida > Asparagales > Amaryllidaceae > Allium > Allium sativum. Next base: position 323,408,591 of record CM060926.1, on the reverse strand, counting down.
ATTTGAATTAAATTAAACAATGTTATTATTTAATATCGGGTCTTACTTACCAAACCAGCCTAGTTAAAACCCCTACCACCATCGACAGTACTCCTCCCTCTTCACGTAATCTCACTCCTCCCTTCTTTAGCAAATTCCACGCACTATTGTCGAGACTACTTCCTAGGTTCTCTTCATCTACAAATCATGGTTTAGCGAACCAATACCACCGCCATTTTCCTCTACTCCTCTCCGCAGTCATTACCTTTACTTGTCGCCCAAACCCCTCCCTCAGAATCCATCAAATAGATTGATGCGCCTCCCCCTAAAATAGTGCGTCACTTTTAATTGCCTCTTCCCACCAGAAAATGCACGCAGGTGTCATTCACTCATTCAAACCCAAATACGATACTCAATTCGCGAATTAGTGCCTTAATTCGACGATTTTCTTAACCCTAACCACCGCTGTTCACAAACCAGCACTGGAAGATGATGTCGAGCCCCATAAAATTCGTACTATTCTGAAGCTCTTCCATTCAGGATCACAAATATAGGAGTTATGTGATTCATAGTAATTAATCTGATTTGTTCTTGATTTTTGAAAACCACATTTTACTGTGTGAATAAAATGACTGGCGGTTCTCTTCGTTTTGACCGTGGAAGAACTATAGTTAGGGTTAGGAAAGGTAAGGGGTCTATATATAAGGGTTGGTTAGCTTATCCCATAAGCTTCCTACATTAATTTATTATTTTATCGTATTTCTAATTGTAGTCGTCTTCTAAAAATCTATATGATCACATACGATGCCCAAATCCAATGAAAATGGACATATACCTATAGTTCGACATTACGAACCCAAAAAAACTTGTTTCATCGAATTCTGAGTCCGTTTGCTCATACAACATATTTTTAAAGTCAAATTATCGACTATTTTTCACATGTAAATTCTGCACTGCCACATACTGACTCCAAAAATTATGAAATTTGAAATCTAACAATTATTTAATATTCCGGATCCACCAAAATTAGTTTCGTCGAAAACGGAGGTCGTTTGTAAAAATGGCTATTTTCAAACACTCTGAAATAAACCAATTTAAATATTTATATATTTAAAACAATTAAATTAAATATTAATAAATTAATATTGTCGTGTATATATATATATATATTCCAGTAGAATATCGTCTAGCTCTAAAATAAATATATCTGACTTTATAACTCGATATTTCAAATCTAGGTTTGATCGATATTTAATTTATATAAAATCGCTTTTATTATATAAATAAATAATTATAAATTATAAACGAATTCCATAACGAATTTTTGGAAATTTTATTTGGACATAACTCACAATCTACACGATGAAATCCCGATTTTTCTCTTCCATTAGAAAATTTTATTTCACCAGATCCAAACCTTTCTTGTTTCACAGAATTTCGGCTTAAAAAGGATTCTATATATTCAATTAAAGTCCGAATCGCCAAATTACAAACTACCGCGCCATTACAAGCTCGATTATAATTATAATATAATATATACGTTCTATCGTCATTTTATAAATAAATTCGTTATTATAATTCAATTCTAACTTGATTTAAATTAGTTCAATCATCTGATTCACACAACATTGTGAATTCTACTATTTCCGACTGTTTCGGAAATTAAGTATAGTATTCTATTAATAATACTAATAAAATGAAATCTAAATATTTAATTAAACAACTATTTTATGTTACCAAACCATTATTTAATAATTAAATAAATTAATTATTTAACCGTTAAAAATACAGGATGTTACATCTATTGTACTATTGCAACGTCCAAATAACTTTGGTTGGCTCTGGAAAGGAAGTACAAAATTGAAGATGCGGGCATGAAGAAATTCATTGCTAGAAAATTTCTTAACTTCAAAATGGTTGACTCAAAGATGGTGATCCATCAAACTTAAGAACTGTAACTTATAATCCGTCAACTAGAAGATTAAAAGATGGCTCTTAGCGAGACTTTTCAAGTTGCCGCAACTATTGAGAAACTGCCTCGTTCTTGGAAGTACTTCAAGAACTACCTTAAATATAAGCATAAGGAAATGACAATGGAATAGCTCATAGTTCGGCTCCGCATCGAGGAAGATAACAAAATTCTAAGAAAAAAATTTCTCAGAACATTGCTGTCAAAGCAAATGTAGTTGAGTCAGATAAGGCAAACAAGAGAAAACGGGAGAATGCTCCTAAATATTCAAAGAAATTTCTGGGTTCTTGCCACAACTATGGAAATAAGGAGCATAAAGCAGTCGAATGTCGCATACTTAAAAAGAAGAAGTCGAAAGCAAATAAGGTTGACATTTCAAAAGGCATTACTGATCTTGATTTATGTGCAGTAATATTAGAACGCAAACTTATTGGTAACTCAAAGTAATGGTTTGTAAACACTGGAGCCACTCGACACATATATGCTAATAAGTGGATGTTTATAACCTATAAAACTGCAACTACTGTTGAAAAACTTTTTATGGGCAATTCATCTACTTCAAAGGTCGAAGGCAAAGGAAAACTTGTGTTGAAATCGACTTCTGGAAGGAACTAACTTTAAATGATGTTCTCCATGTTCTAGAAATTCGCAAGAACCTGATTTCAGGATCATTACTGAGCAAGCATGGTTTCAAATTGACCTTTAAAGATGATAAATTTGTATTATCCAAGAATGGAGTATATGTGGGAGCGGATATGCATGATGGCTTGTTGAAAGCAAATGTAACCACTATTGTACCACGTAATGATATGAATAAAAGTGAATCTTTTGATTATACTGTTGACTCTTCTAACTTATGGCATCCTGGATTAGGGCATGTAAATTTTGATACATTGCAGAAATTAATCAATCTTGAATTTGTACCTAAGTATAACATAGATTCCAAGTATAAATGTCAAATTTGTGCAGAAGCAAAATTGACTAGAACATCGTTTCATCATGTTGAACAAAAAACTGAACCTCTGGATCTAATATATACAGATGTATGTGATTTGAAGATGTGTCAAACTAGAGGTGGAAAAAGATATTTCATTACCTTTATTGATGATTGTACTACGTATTGTTATGTTTACCTTCTTAGAAGTAAGGATGAAGCATTCGATGTGTTTAAACAATACAAAGCGGAAGTTGAGAATCAACTCAATAAGAAAATCAAAGCTTTAAGAAGTGATTGAGAAGGATAATATGAATCCCCTTTTAAAGAATTTTGCGTTGAACATGGTATTATACCCCAAACTACAGCACCATATTCACCTTAATCCAACGGTATAGCCAAACAGAAAAATTGAACTCTTAAAGAAATGATGAATGTTTTATTGCTAGGTTCCGGCTTGCCAAATAACTTTTGGGGAGAAGCTATTCTTTTGGCAAATCATATTTTGAATAAAATACCCCGAAACAAAACATCTGAATCTCCTTATGAACTTTGGAAAAACAAACCACCATCCTACAAATACCTAAAAGTGTGGGGTGTCTTACCAAAGTAGAGGTACCAAAACCAAAGAAGGTCAAAATTGGACCAAAAACAAATGATTGTGTATTCATTGGATATGCACAAAACAGTGTCGCATATTGATTCTTAGTATACAAATCTAAAATTGATGATATTCATGAAAATACCATCATTAAGTCGAGAAATGCTAGATTTTTCGAACATATATTCCCCTTGAAACCGGGCATTAAAAATCCTATACCTAAGAGATCAAGGGAAGATGAAGTTCCTTATTCTCTTGAGGATGTTGAACAAAATGACACTCAACAAAGTAGTACTGAGCAATAAGTGGAGGAACCAAGGAAAAGTAAAAGATCAAGGACTTTTAAAACCTTTGGATCGTACTTCTATACCTTTATGTTAGAAGATGATCCATTGACATACAAACAAGCTATGTCTTCCAGCGATGCCCCTTATTGGAAAGAGGCAATAAACAATGGGATTGAATCCATTATGTCCAATCATGCATGGGAATTAGTTTATTTACGTTAAAGATGTAAGACCTTAGGTAATAAATGGATATTTAAAAAGAAATTGAAACCTAATGGTTCAATAGACAAGTACAAAGCTCGTCTAGTAGTCTAAGGATTTAGACAAAAGGAAGACCTGGACTATTTTGATACATATTCTCCAGTAACGAGGATAACATCAATTAGAATGCTTATTGCAGTTGCTTCCATACATGACATGGATATACATCAAATGGATGTTAAAACTGCATTCTTGAATGGTGAACTAGAGGAAGAAATCTATATGAAACAACCTGAAGGATTTCTAAGCTCAGAAAATGAGAATAAATTTTGCAAAGTTGTAAAATCACTTTATGGCCTTAAGGAAGCTCCAAAACTGTGGCATGAGAAGTTTTATAACACTATGTTATCAAATGGATTCACGTTAAATGAATCAAATAAATGTGTGTAAATAAGACACGCATATATTGGATATGCCATTATTTGTCTCTAGGTTGATGAACTGTTCATCCTAGGCAATAACAAGGCCATAATAACATCTGCAAAGGAAATGTTATCCTCTAGATTCGATATGAAAGACCTAGGACAGGCTGATGTGATATTAGGTGTAAAAATTCTAAGAACACCATAGGGATATGCATTATCCCAATCGCATTACATCACTAAAATACTTGAAAAATTCAAGAAACATAATGTAACTATTGCAAAATCACCAGTAGATATGAACCAAAATTGGGTAAAGAACACTGGTGATGGTATCTACTAGTTGGAATACTCTCGTATACTAGGAAGTATCATACATGTTATGAACTGTACTAGGCCTAATATCGCATATGATGTAAGCAAACTATGTAAATTTACCAAGAATCCCGTTAAACATCATTGGAAAGCGATAATCAGAGTTCTAGAATATCTAAAGTATATGCAGAGCTATGGTCTATACTATAACTATCCTTCAATAGTGGAAGGATATAGTGATGCAAATTGGATCACTAAATCACATGATACAAAGTCTACAAGTGGATATGTGTTCACATTCGGAAATGAAGCAATTTCATGAAAATCATCAAACAGACTTGTATCGCTAGATCTATGATGGAATCAGATTTTATTGCACTAGATAAGACTGCAGAAGAAGAAGAATGGATTCGAAGCTTCTTGGAAGACATTCCTAATTGGAGAAAACCTATGCCTCCAATATGTATACATTATGATATTCAATCACCTATTGGATGAGTTAATAGTACACTATACAACGGTAAATCTAGGCATATTCGTCATAGACATAAAACAATAAGACAACTTCTCTCTAACGGGGTTGTTACAGTTGATTACATTCGATCTAAAGATAACATAGGAGATCCACTTACCAAAGGCTTGCCAAGAGAGAGAGTTCAAACTTTATCGATAGAAATTGGACTAAGGCATATAGACGAAAGGTTTTTCTAAAATGGAAACCCCACCTAGTTGACTGGAAATCCCAAGATCTAGGTTCAAAGGGACAACGACGTTTAAGAGAAACTTGATGGCACTGTTATACACAAACCATTCCTATGATAAGTCGGTGCATTATATGTTGAATAAGGATAAGTATTAATACTTTTAATGATGTCCATATTTGAGGAATTAGAGAATACCCTTTGCAGAATCACATATGTAAGTGCGAAGGCGCCACTTCAAAGAGAACCATGAAACCAAATTCTCTAAGAACTTATGAGACCAGGTAGGTGTTCAAGGCAAACACGTGCACGTACAAAGAACGTAGGATTATAAGAAACATTTATCGTATGTTATCTACTTTAGAATTACACAAAAGGCTTACATTTCAAGGACAGTCTATGTCTAGTGATTCTCCTGTGATTCAAATAGGTAATCACAGGGAAAGTTCAAAGCTCATGTGCTACTTTAACTGATGCGATAATTGACTTGGGAAACTAATAACGACTGCTCATTCATGTGGGGGATTGTTGGAAATGAATGAGTAAGAGAAAGAGGAATTTGGGAAGGAGAAGTTATAGCAAACCAAAGTCCCACATCATCAACATATGAATACACACCCCTCTTATATATTACAAGCCAATAGGCTTATATAAAATAAAACAAAGAGGGCTTATAGAGGAATGTGGGCTAGGGTTTGACACAATAATATATTAAAGTGTCAAAGATTGGGCCTTGGGCTTTGGGGCTCTTGGGGTGTCTTAATTGAACGGGCCGACAATTGCTGCTTGGGACAGTGCGCTGAAACGAGATTTTTTTCTTGGAATTTTAGCACGTCCGTTCATCTGAATAGGCGCAACCATTTGAATTCCGATGCGCACACACATTAATATACCGCGTGGTTAAACGGTCGCAACTTTTCCAATTCCAATGGTTATTAATCCCCAGATAGGCACCTCCTTCAACCTATAAATACATAACCCAAAACGAGACAAACTTCACTTTTTATCTTTTAATATTACTGCTTCTTCTCTAAAGTAATAATGTGATCTAGTTTCTATAACTTACTTCAATTCGTCAGGACCTCTATTTGTTGGCACTGCGCAACGGGGCTGGTCCGTTTTATCCTAGGAAACAAATTGTTGCTACGTCAATCAGTCCATACAACGACAATATTGTTTCAAGGAAACAAAATATTTCTGGACTCGGACATTACTGAAACATAATATTTTCTGTACCACTTCAATCTAGTGCCTAATCGGTCACACTTTCTGTCATTGCTGTAAACACAAATTGACCTGACAACTATGTCATAATTGAGTAACATTGTTTGTTGTTACTGTCTATTTGTTAAAATTGTGTATTGACAAAAGTTCTAACACCTACAACTATGGTTACAAATCTGTTAAATAATAAGTTCGTGCATTACGGTAGTCGCTTTTCATGTAAGTTTTTTTTACAAATTTTATATGTTAACCTATTCAAAATAAAATTATTTGTATGTGCATTTGATGTTAAAACCGCGTGTGTTTCTGAAAAAGTTAAAATTTTATGTTGTAATATCTTATGACTGTTAAGTGTTAAATCTTCTTTTCTATTATTCGTTAATGAAAAATGAATTTGTATGTAAAGATTACTAGTTCGATTAATTTGAGCTATATTAAGACTTGTTAATACTTATAGATGGATGTTTTGAATTTATAAATAAATTTATGTGTAAATCCTGTTTTTAAGCGATATTATGATATAATAATATTTGTAGATTAGCATGTTGAATTAGTAACTGAAATTTATTTCTAAGGTCTTATATTCTAGCAACAAAAAGTTTATACAATATATAAGGGCATTTTGGGTAGTTCATGTTTACATTGAAAAGTGTGAGATCAAAGATATTCAAATTATTATTAAAGATAAATGGCATGAATTATGAAATTCATGGCGATGCTCAAATATTGATTTGTTTTGAATAATCTACTCATTGATCAAGATCAAACGATTAAATTATAAAGAGGATGATATATTCCATGCCTCGAGTTTAATCTTTGATATATTGGTTAAAAGGATTAAATTATATTGAAATACTAGTCATAGAAAAGGTTGTATCGAATCGTTGATTTGATAATAACTTGGGCAATAACGATGTATTACTAGAAGCCATTCACTATTTATAATTTAAATATTGTTTAAATTATTATCAATGTTATAGTAACCTATAGGGTCACACATAAGAACGTTTGAAAGAGTGAGAACCGTTACTAACAAAAGAAAACCAAACGTTGATATTTTCTTTTGGTTTTGAAATGGTATATAGATTCTACATTTCCCTACATTATTTCGTTTTATATTAGAAAAGAGGGTCCAACCCATCTTTATTTCATAACATATACAGAAAGAAATCGAGATATCCGCAAAAGAGGAAAACTTAAATCCTAAATTGGGCTAGTACTGATTCTTCATCCTTCTCAATTCCATTCGACATCGTCGAGGGATACGTTCGTAGATTCTTTTAGATGCTCTACCTTCAAGTGCTTGATTTCGATTCAACCAAGATCCAATCTCGCACGATTTCATGAATTGAAGAGAAAAGGAAAAAGGTACATGGTATTAATTTGATTTTGAATTCATGTTTGCAACTACGGTAATAATATTTGTGAAAACCGCTGCCAAACGATCCATTTTTTCCTTCAATGGTATCGGAGCCACGACTAATTCAAATTTAATTGTTAGATTTTTCCATATAATTCATCTTGTAAATGTATGAACAAGTGTTATGAACACTGATACTTGATTGTTGAATGTAATATATATGTATATATGTAACACCCCACCTCCGCTAGGGTCACTCACAAAGGGAATGCACTAGCTTTGGTGGAGCATTATCTAGGTAAGCATACACAGAAATATTACAAGACAGAACGTGTAAAACAACGGAAGAAGAACCAAATTTCATTGCTTTAAAATCTAGAAAGGTCTAAAGCCTTTTTACATCAAAATGCCATTAAATCCATCACATCGAAATCTGTCTTGCAATAGTAAAGAAGCATAAAACCATAGTCATAAATCATTCCCCAAGTAAAACAGTAAAGCAGCCATAGCCAAGAAGGGTCCAAGCCATATACGATGATCTTGAAGCAGAAAGAAGTCCAAACTAAGTAGTAGTGTTTTCCTCCCTGAGAACCTGGGGGGGGGGGGGGGAACGGAAGAAAAAGAGGCAAAAGAAAATAGGTCAGTCATAAAGACTGGTAAGTCCTAGTGACTTTCAGCATAGAAACAAGTAAAGATAACATGACATGCATAAACTGAAAGTAAACATATGGATGATGACATGATAGGCAAGTTAAACTAAGATGACAAGATAAACTATACTAACCAGATAAACTACGGTAACAAGATAAACTATGCTAACCAGATAAACTACGTATAGCATCGCATGTTTAACATTCTCTGCACCAACTGTACTAATACCCCAACCCATATCATCCTTTCCATGTATATGTACAGTCCCTTGCCGTATATCGTACAGGTTTCACCATGTATTTCTACACTACTTCAACGTAGTGCCACCATTCATGAAATCGTTTGGACTGCCACCCGTGTTCTGGCTAGGTTTCCTTATCATGAACTATCGCGTGTTCAACTAGGATTTATGCCTTCTAGGACCACTAGGGATTATGCTACCTATTATAGATTCGATTAGGGTTTATGGCACCTAGGACCACTAGGGATTATGCTACCTAACGAACAACACCTTTTTTCACGTAACGATCTATTAATCGATCGGCTCCCTACAAGTCCTAGCTCGTTCATGTGTCTGTGTCATACAGCCCAATCACGAAAGGTAGTCACCTGTGCTAGGTCCACCCTAGGGTGTATCAAGCCCTAGAGTGCCAACCACCGACACGAATCAAGCACGCACAGTGTAAACCTACCGGTGCCCAATGCCTGCTTTTTCAACTCCGGACTACGTGCACGACCATAGTCCGCCTGAACCTACAATGGCGCACCAACTCAGCCGTCGTTCTGGTCACTTACAATCAGCCCAGTAATCGTGCCCCACCCTGCCTAGTTCCAGGGTACCGTGATACATCTAGTGGGTTACTGCTGAAAAGGACCACGTAACTAGGGTTTCCGTCCAGTAGGTTAAGTGTTGTCATTTAAATTCGAGACTTAACCCCATCAGTCTAGCATGTCAAGTTGGTTAAGTGTTTTCATTCAAGTTCGTGACTTAACCCGCCTACGTGTCATGTCAAATTGGCTAAGTGTTGTCGTTCAAGTTCATGACTTAGCCCTACGCATCATGTGTCAAGTTGGTTAAGTATATTCAAGTGGTTCATGACTTAACCCTATCAAATCATCGTGTCAAATTGGTTAAGTATATTCAAGCGGTTCATGACTTAACCCTATCAAATCATCGTGTCAAATTGGTTAAGTATATTCAAGCGGTTCATGACTTAACCCTATCAAATCATCGTGTCAAATTGGTTAAGTATATTCAAGCGGTTCATGACTTAACCCTATCAATTCATCGTGTCAAATTGGTTAAGTATATTCAAGCGGTTCATGACTTAACCCTATCAAATCATCGCGTCAAATTGGTTAAGTATATTCAAGCGGTTCATGACTTAACCCTATCAAATCATCGTGTCAAATTGGTTAAGTATATTCAAGCGGTTCATGACTTAACCCTATCAAATCATCGTGTCAAATTGGTTAAGTATATTCAAGCGGTTCATGACTTAACCCTATCATGTGGCATTAATTCATTAATGCACCCCAACCTCTCACATCAGACCTGTTGTTGTGGTCACTGGATATGCCTGGCGGTTCCGGGCAGAATTACACCACAACTCAGTCTGACCTCGGGTTTTCAAGTGCGATATGACCAACTACCCACATTGGATCCTATTGTTTGCAGTAACTGGATTTGCCAGGCGGTTCCAGGTAGAATTACACTGCAAACTCAACCTAACCTCGAGTTGGCCATTTTCAAGTTCATACTAAGTGTCATGTTCATGTTCAAGTTTCATGTCTAGTTACAACAATGTTCAAATCGTATAAACATCACATCAATTATTCCAATTAGCTCTTTTTCCCCGTTGTCTAACTAACGCATTCATATATAGTTCTACGGTCTTTACGCTATTAATTAGCCTAATTATAACGGTGAAAAAGATGACTACGGTGATTCAACTTTAGCATAAACATAAACTTGTATACAAGAGGGTACAAGTGAACTTGATGAACTTGGAAAATCTTGTGGCAATTTACAATTCTAGCAATTCTAATTCAAACTATCATAATTGGGATGACACAATATCCTACAAGTTCTGTGATGTCATAATGACCAAAATTGACAACTCGTAATGTCACAATAACTAATCAAGATCTAGGTTGACAATCCTAACCCAATTGTGATGTCACAATAGCATGACAAGATCTAAAATAACTTGTAACGTCACAATACTTATCAACAACTTATAATGATATAATGATCTGAATTAACAATCTAGAGGTTCAACTAGTCAGGTTCGACATATTGGGTACAAGGTGATGAACCAAATCTATTCACTTTCGACGTCCATATAGTTTAGATCCAAAATAATATATATAAACCCAAGGTCCATATGACAATTCTAGACTTTTTGAATTACAATAATAACCGATTCAACATCGTAGTCATGACAATATCATGGACATGAGGGGTCTAGATCTACAACATGAATAGGCTCCAAATCAATTTCATATCAATATTCCCACAAGTCAAGATTCAAGGTGAACAATAATAGATCCAAGGTGAATACTAATAGATCCAAGATAATAATCATACATGAGTTCAATTTCAATTTACAACATGTCCATATTAGGTTTGAAGTTTGAATCTAAAAGTAACTGGGGCTTACAGATCGTGGTTTGAGAATTAGAAAATAAAAGTCGATGTTGAATCTCGAGTCTAACAGAAATCCCCCAATTTGTAAAACTCTACACGTAGTCTTGATGGAGAAGAAGAAGTCCCTTTTTCTCTAACTTTTCAACCAGAATTTAAGCAGCATAAGGCCAAAGAGAATTTGTCTAGAGAGTAAAGGGCTAGGGGGTTGCTTATATAGGTTTAAGATCATGAACCTGGACTGAAAACGTGTCCAAAAACATCAGAATGAATCTGGGCTGAAAACCAGATTTTGGCACCAGGTCGACCATAGGGTCGACCTGGTCCCTGGGAGGTCGACCATAGTGTCGACCGCCAGGTCGACTTGGTCCTGGGCGGGAAATTTCCCGCCCAGTTTGCCCTGGGGTTTGAATTCGAACTTCGAGCCGTTTTCAATTCTGAAAATTCCTGAAACTTCGGAGGGTCATAACTTGGTCATACGGACTTTGATTTTCGAAAACTCGGACTCGATTTCATGCAGAATTCCGAGACGAACGCAATGGCACAACCCGTTTCCCTTGGTTCTTATTTTAAAATTTAATTCTGCCTTGATTTATGTTTATAACATGTTATGAAAATACGGGTTGTTACAATATATGTATATATATTCATTCCAGATCTAGAATTATTGTTTCATTGTAAAACCGTTTTATATTTGATATAAAATGAAATTTTAAATGAATTGCGGCTAATGTTAGACATTAATTATATGTATATATATTGCAAGATGACTGCATTGTATGATTAATCCGATTATTTATGATATATGTGTTTGGATCTGTAAGCAAGAATGGACTCTGTTAAACAATTAAAATCAAAGTTATTTGATTGTTTAAAAATGGTTATGTATGCAATTATGTTTAAGATCAATTTTTTTTCTGGTGATCAAAAGTTAACTTTCTATTTACATTTCATTTCTGCTACATTTTTTTAAGTGTGAACATACATACCTGATAACTGATGTTCAACTTTTATGTTGGATGATTTTGAATCATTGCATATTATTGAAAAACATGATTAAGGTTATGAACAAACAAATCATACTGTGTTTAAAACGACCCAAACTCGCCCTTACGGGAAAGCGTGGATTGGGTTGAGAACATGACAAATCAGAACGCAAACAGAAGAACATTTCATTGCTTATTACAACAATTACATCAAAGTACAAGAATATAACGGAGTATGAATAAATAATATACATTTGATAAATATCATAGACTTAAAATTACAATGTAGTGGAAAAATAATACATAACACAACTGAAAGAAATACACGGATACAGAGCTTTCCGAGTATAGTTCCAACTGTAAATCCAGCATGTCTATTTTATAAATAACACACATACGTTGAAAATTATATTTTTAACTATCGGATAATTATTTCATAGCTTGACTATTTTATAAATAGCATACATAGGTTAAAAATCACATTTTTATCTTTCTAAAAATATTTTCATATATACGATAAAAGTCATATTTTTATGACGCTACTACATATATACAAATCATATTTTTACACGGCTACTTCATATAAAAATCACATTTTTATATCGCTATTTCATATATAAAAATCACAATTTTAAATCAATGTTATAAATATAAAAATCATATTTTATCTCGTTATTCATATAATAAAAATCATATTTTTATTCGTTATTCATATACATAAAAATCAAATTTTATAATGCTAATCATATAATAAAAATCATAATTTTATAATGCTAATCATATAATTAAATCATATTTTTATAATGCTAATCATTTAATAAAAATCATATTTTTAGCACGATGTTACACTATAAAAATCTCATTTTTAGGAATGCTAATTTATTTTTAAAGACTGAAAATAAATCAATGGTTTACATATTTTAAATCTGAAATTTAAAATTCAAAGGTGAAGCTATTCACCTCAAATCGCGAAGGAACCCTTGCTGGTCGGCCATTGGCGTCGCTTGGAGGTGCTCCGGTGGGTGCGCGGATTAAGGAGAGGGAGGGGGACTGCTCGAGGTGAAATGGAGAGAGAGGGGGTGCTGGTGTTGCGTCGGTGAAGGAAAGGGGGCGGGGTTCGGGTGTAACATTGGCGGTGGGCCCTGGAAGGGATGTCGGCAGTTTAAGGTTGCAGGTTGGTGGCGGTTTGGGGGTTTAGGGAGGTGTTTGGGTGATGAACGGTGGAAGGGGAGAGAAGAGGAGGGAGAAGGAGGATCGGAGGGGCTAGGGAGGTGGAGCGCAGGTCGGAGGTGGCCTGGAAAGCAACGACGTGGGTGAGGCGATAGCGAAGGCGTCACCATTTCGATTTGGGGAAGCTCTTTTTTCTGATCGAGGAAATGAATTGGGGGGAGGGGGTTTAGTGAAAAGTTTATATATATATTTTTATTTTTAATTTAATTTAAATTCTATAAAGTTACTTTTTCATTCGAACTCCGAATCAAATCCAACGACTTTCGCTCCTAGCTAATTACCCCCATTCCGGACACAATGAGATATGTTTCGCAAGCCAATTCAACTATTTTGATAGGTTTTTATCAAAATAAAATATAAATCAATATGACGTTCTAAATTGAATTCAACATACATTTTAATTAACCAGGGCCACATACTGACTCCAAAAATTCCATAAAAATAAATCTAGCTATGCTTTGATGATACGTTCCTAATAAAACTAATTTCGTCAAATTTGGAGATCGTTTGAAAAACGGTCATTTTCCAGTTGATTAAATTCAAACTGGAATTACCAAACATGTTTAAATGCACCACGCTCACATATTAATTCCAAAAATTATGAAAATTGGAATCTAGCAATAATTTGACATTCTGGATCCAACAAAAGTGGTCTCGTCGAAAACGTAGGTCGTTTGCAAAATCGCTATTTATAAAGGCTATATTTTATATAAAAAATATATAAATCCCATAGCGATTTTTCTGAATTTTAAACTGGACATAACTTTCAATTCCCGTTATGAAATCTGAATTTTTCGCCTTTGTTAGAAAGATATAATTAAACAGATTCAAATATTTATGGTTTTATTGAAATCCAATTTATTCTGAATCCTGTATATTCCTTTGAAATTTAAAATCGAATTTTCGGACTACCGCACCATTTCAGGCTCGTTTTATAATTAAAATAAATTTATACGTTCTAACTTCGATTAAAATAAATTTTTGTCATTATTATTTAAAATAAATCATTTTAAATATTCAAAATTCATTAGAATTGACAAAATAAATTTTTTAAATTGGTTCTGAAAATCCGGGTTGTTACAATCTCCTCCACTTAAAATCTTTTCGTCCTCGAAAAGGAACAGAGCTGAAAGTTGTTTAACTAACCAACTCAACTGTTATTCTGGCGTTTATTCTTCAACTTTTCAGTTTCTAAGAATTTTCTAACTCTTCAAAAATTTGGCTAATACCCTAAATTTTTGAAAAATTTCGCTATAACCTCCTTTGTACCTGGAGACCTTTAAAACTGCAACTAGCTACGTAGAATCCTCATCATCCAAAAAGAAAAAGAAAAAGCCAAGCAGCTAGCCCATCATCTCATAAAATCATCCAAACCCAAGAAATATAGTAAACATGTACCTATTTGTCGGGCATACAATTTTATTCCTCTTCTTAGCTTCCTTGCTATGACCTGCTCATTACATATACGCAATTGCAATCAATTTTCAACTTAGTTCGATATTTGATTCAATTTGGCTTAATGGTTCAAAAATGTAATTAATCAAACAACACAATCAGCAATCAATTAGTTGATTATCGTTTCAAACACATAACTTATATATATATATACAAAAATTGTGTTTTTGATGCCAATTCACAAAAAATAAATCCTATCAAGTTTTGGTCGGCCGTTTGCGTCACTTGGAGGTGCTCCGGTGGTTGCGCGGATTGAGGAAAGGGAGGGGGACTGCTCGTGGTGAACTGTAGAGAGGGGGGTGCTGGTGTCACATCAGTGAAGGAAAGGGGGCGGGGTTCGGGTCTAACGTCGGCAATGGGCCCTGGAAGAGCTGGCGGCGGCTTGGGGTTGCGAGTTGGTGGCGGTTTGGGGTTTAGGGAGGTGTTTGGGTGATGAACGGTGGAATGGGAGAGAGGAGGAGGGAGAAGGAGGATTAGAGGGGCTAGGGAGGCGGAGCGCAGGTCGGAGGCGGCGTGGAAAGCGGCGGCGTGGGTGGGGCGATGACCAAGGCGTCGCCATTTCAATTTGGGGAAGCCCTTTTTTCGATCGAGGAAATATATAAGGGGGAGGGGGTTTAGTGAAAAGTTTATATATACATATATATATATTTAATTTAATTTATATTCTACAAAGTTATTTTTTCATTCGAACTCCGAATCGAATCCAATGACTGTCACCCCTAGCTAATTAATCCCATTTTGGACACAATGAGATATGTTTCGCATGCCAATTCGACTGTTTCGATAGGTTTTTATCAAAATTAAAATATAAATCAATATAATGTTCTAAATTGAATTCAACGTACATTTTAATTTACTGGGGACACATACTGACTCCAAAAATTCCAGAAAAATAAATCTAGTTATGTTTTGATGATACGGTCCTAACAAAACTAATTTCATCAAATTTGGAGACCCTTTGAAAAACGGTCATTTTCTAGTTGATTAAATTCAAACTGAAATTACCAAGCACGTTTAAATGCACCACGCTCACATATTAATTCCAAAAATTATAAAAACTAGAATCTAGCAATAATTTGGCATTCCGGATCCAACAAAAGTGGTATCGTAGAAAATGGAGGTCGTTTGCAAAATCGCTATTTTTAATGGCTATATATTATATACTATATATATTCCATAGCGACTTTTCTGAATTTTAAACTGGACATAACTTTCGATTCCCGTTATGAAATCTGGATTTTTTGCCTTCGTTAGAAAGATATAATTAAACAGATTCAAATATTTCCGATTTTACTGAAATCTGATTTATTTTGAATCATGTATATTCCTTTGAAAATTAAAATCGAATTTTCAAACTACCGCCCCATTTCAGGATCATTTTATAATTAAAATAAATTTATATATTCTAACTTCGATTAAAATAAATTTTTAGTTGTTTATTGAAAATAAATCATTTTAAATATTCAAAATTCATTAAAATTGCCAAAGTAAAAATTTTAAATTGGTTTTGAAAATCCGGGTTGTTACAGTGTTGAACATCAGTTTATCATACATGTATCACATCTACCCTGATAATGACATGTGTTTATATTAGTTAATGGTTCTTGCAAATGTACAACTACTATAAACATGATTGCAATACCACTTGAGTGTTGTTGCTTAACTAGGTTGACACCTCTGATCATATGGATTGTGACCAATATTTGTACCTGAATCACAATCTGGTTGATGGTTTAACAATTCTAATGATACCAACGTTGATTAAGAATTGCAGTATCGAAATATGTATAATTCCATAACCAAGTGAATCAAAATCATATTGTTGCAACCTTAAGATATGCCATAGTGTGAAACATTTAAATGTTTATAAATATTAGTTGTGTGCATCTGGACTTTAGTTGACTTTAAATCTAGCTTTTATATTGACATGCCTAGACATATATTTTTTCTAGAATATTAGATATTTTGCATCGGCCTGGATAATATTTACATTTCTGTTTTACTGGGCCATGTTCTCTTTTGCCTATTTTTCTTGTAAACATGAAGTTACTGTAATTATCAATTGGCCTATAAGAATTTACAAAAGTTTTATATTAAAAACGTAACTAGTTTGATAGTTTACAAAAAATATGTATACAAATTAGTGGTCCGTTTTAGTTTTATAAATTTCTAATTTTGATGACCTGAAATGTTCAAAAATAAAGTGTATTGCCATATTTTTAAATGTGATGGTACATATATGTAATTTAATTCATTATTGCATTTGTAATTTTGTAGGCAATTAATATTACCAATACATGTATTTTAAGATGTATAAATAATGCTAATATAATTTTCCACTTAAAATTTCAATAGATGTAGGTAATGCCAAAGCATTAGTATGCTACTTATTTTGGTTATATGTGATAGAGTAAAAGTGATACTCAAACCGTATAATTGGGTTTGACTTAACTAGGCTACCATAATAAGTTTATGAGCTTAGAGACAAAGAGCATGAAATACTCAAATATTTAAATGAACAAAAAATTTTGTTATGAAGTCCAAGAATTATATACGATATAATTGACATAAGATGTCTACCTAAAAGATTATGTTTTGGGGATTAGCCAAAACTAACTCAAGGCATGATTAAATATGGATCTTGGATCACTAATATATATATATATATATATATATATATATAACACTACCGAGGGATGTTGATTTGAGTGCGAGCATTTTTATTTATACACTTATATTAATAATGCAATATTTTGTATAATTTTGATTGTTAATTTTTTTATTGTAAACTTATTTATCATTATTTTATTATTTATTATCTCTTATAGATATTAAATGGTAAGCAACACCAACAATTTGTCACTAATGTCTGTCCTTGAAAAGGAAAATATGAATGTAATTAATTTTCTTGACTAACACCAAAATTTGAGGATTGTCCTCAAACAAGAAAGGAAGTTATATGTACTAGATGGGCCTATTCCAGAGGCACCACCAAGTACAGCACCTCATGCAGAGATTAATGCCCACTAGAAGTACTAAGTTGATGCGCTTGATGTCAGTAGTTTCATGGTTGCAACCATGACTCCGGGGATTCAAAAGAAACACGAGTTAATGGATGCATATGAGATGATCGAGCACCTTAAGAAATTATTTAAAGGGCTTGCTCGATAAGAAAGCTATGACACAAGTGAGGCACTGTATCACTACAAAATAGGAGAAAAGGAACTTGTTGGTCCTCATGTGATAAAAATGATTAGATACATCGAGTATCTTGAAAGGTTAGAGTTTTCGTTAACACCAGAAGCTCGAACGGATCTTGTTTTACAATCATTGGACAATCACTATTCTCAATTCGTCATGAATTATCTCATGAATGAAATAGGGAAACCCTTGACTGAGTTATTAAGCATGTTAGGAACTGCTGAAAACAATATAAAGAAGGCAACACCTATTGCCATGATGATGGCACAAAAAGGGGTTGCTAAAAACAAGGGTAAAGGCAAGAAAAAGCATCTTAAAAGACTAGTTCCAAGACCAATTTCATAAAGGAACTGAACCCTAAAGGAGGGGTTCTAAAGAGGGTGATTGTCACTATTGTGGAAAGCCAGGTCATTGGTGTAACGACCCAACTTCCGAACACATCGGAAGTCGTGTCACTAATAAGAATAAGAACAGATAGAAGATAAAATCACAGAAAACATCAGAATCTCACAGCGGAATTTTTACAAAAGATGATACTTCATAATATTACACTGCAGTACATAATACATTAGAGCATACTGAATCTAGTAATACAAGCCATTCATAGTACATCTTTAATTATACATATCATTGATGACCAAACTGATAGACTTATAATTATACAGTAGATAAGATAAGTAGACCAGCACACAGAAAGTCTCTATCCAGCTTCTCAAGTTTTATTCAATCCTGATTCACTTGTCTATTCATAACAAGTGTTATGAGTACCCAAGAGTTTAAGGGAAACACAGAAAAATAAACTCCGGGTCAGTCAAGGGACTGGTATGAGTAAACAATTTTAAAAAAGATTAAAGAAATAAAAATATCTCATAAGACCATGCCGTGAATACGGAACGGCTTTTTAACTTATGAGATCAAAACACTTTGTATACTTGAAATCAGATATTATCATAGTGTCTATAAGTTTTCAAAAATAAATTAGATATTATCATAGTGTCTATAAGTTTTCACAAATAAATTAGAATCTAGAAGAATGCTTGCATCTCACATTCTCCTATATAGTATAAAAATAAAAGTCGCTTGGCGCTTACGGAAATTGGATTTCCAACTATGACAAGGTATAGGACCACCTTACGATGATGTATCTCTAGAGGCGAATACACCTGGGTTCAAAAAGAACGTCTTGCAACCCGGCCCATACATGACCGACCACTCATTTCTCTTGAGTGTATCGAATGTATATCACCAACGGTTGGGCTCAAACCACCATTTCCCGAAAAGGAACAACATCGAAATAGATTAAAGAAGTAAAAGGAATTTCTCTAGATAGGTGATTATACACCCTAATGGGAGCAACCCACATAGCCATGCTGCCTGCCCGATTTTTGTCATTTCCTGGGTGTGAAGCTTGAGGCTAGACTTACCTTTCATCGTCACTGTTTATTTCTTTGAATGCCACATCGTCCTATCCGTCAGAAATACTCATTCGATTACCTAAATATATTACGGGCAATAAAGCTAAAAGAAACGAATTTCTCTGCCACCAACGTAATATACTTACGTAAATTTGATGTGTAGAATCTAACTGATATACGTTGTCAGACACTCATCCATTCGGGTTTGTCCTGGGACTGAACAGACCGAAGATATTATTTACAATCTTCTTGCACATCGTCGTCTTCAGTTAGAAAATCTCTGACGCGCGGCGTATAATCAAATCAAAGTGAAATATTTATTTCGGTCTCTTTGAAATGATTGCGAACATTTTCTTTTTAAATTATTAATCTAACACGATTATAATCTAATTTACCTACATAATTATTGTCAAGCTAAACAGTATAAGTTCATCTTGCTTATATCTGGGTATTTTTATCTTCTCTTACAAACAAACAATTTCAGAGTGTGCTCCGCACACGGTTTTTCTTCCCATTTTGGTCGTCACTTTTGAAAAGAAATACTTACATTATTCGTGTAGAAATTTATTACTCATAATCATTCCTTAATCAAATTATTCACAAATGACTTAAATTTATGGTTTATAATCTATATTTCAGCCTTTTACACTTTGTATTGTTCCGTCAAATTTTCCCTTTGATCTCCTATACTCGATTTATTTCTTCTTCTATCTATACCAATAAAGTTTCCCTTTTTATTTATCAATCTAAACACGATTAAAAATATCATTTACAGTTCTTTATTTTATAAAATACTGAATTGTACTTGATCATTTACTTATATCAGGAAATTTAGACTACAGTTTAAACTGGCAAATTTAGCGTATGTGTTACATACGATTTCTTTTTTTACCTTGTTCTGTTTAAAATTTAAATATTTCATTAGAAAATAAATTCTAATTAAAATTGTAAACTAAATTTATAATTTAATAGAATTACAGTTTCTGTGCTAACTTCTCGACTTCTGTCAAAACCATATCCGAACTTCTATACTTGATCGCCTTCTTTTGTTGACTTTAAAGTTTGAATATTTCATTAGAAAATTTTTCTAATTCTAATTATAAATTAAATTTATAAATTAATTTACATTACAGCTTCTGTACTTGAATTTTAATTTTGACAAAAACTTCCATTCGATTTTAACACCTAATTCACTTCCTTTTTTCTCATTCGCTAATTAAATAAAAATTCAATTTTTATTTATTTATTTATTTTCCCTTTACACTTTATCTATTATTTAATTTAAAAACTAGTTTTAATTTAAAATATATTTAAAAGTACCACTTTTGGTTAAAGTACCAAGTCGAGATCGTGGTATGCGGACATGAAATCAGCCCCGGTTCTCATGGGTTTGCCAAAATACCAATTCTAGACCAAAGTACCATCCTGCCGAAGTACCACTTTGAAAATCACATAGTCCACCTGCGGATCCACTCCAAAACCATGTGTGCCAGCCTAGTGATCAAAGTACCAATAACCAAATACCAACCCTAGGAAAAACATGGTTGATCACTCAAAAATCATGGCTTTTCCCCCTCTGTCCCAGACCAGTGCACGTGCACACGCCATACGGCCACCACCCACCACCTGCGACCGTCCCCACACCACTCTAATCACCTCCTGACCCCTTTGCTCCACCCTGACCGTCACCTCCAAGTCACTACAGTGATTTCACCAAGCCATCCACCATGACCAGAAAAGCACTATTGAAGAAACCCTCCACCATGCCTCGCTCTGACCACGAGCCACCACCACCTTCTTACCACGCCACCACCATCCCCTGATGCCGCGAACCCCCCTGGACCGCACCCCCATAGCCCCACCGTTGACGAGCAGCTCCATGAACAAAAACCAAACCCAAAAGTCCCCTTTCAACCCTATTTTCACCTCGTTCTCACCATCCCTTCATTCGAAAAATCATCTAGCATTTTTCCTAGAATCCTTGGTCCTAT
Organism: Allium sativum; assembly: GCA_030737875.1. NCBI lineage: Eukaryota > Viridiplantae > Streptophyta > Magnoliopsida > Asparagales > Amaryllidaceae > Allium > Allium sativum. The sequence goes on along the minus strand of CM060926.1, from coordinate 323,387,022 downwards.
ACGAAGCTTCACCCCCAACCACACGGCCTCAAGTCGCTTGGGTGGTCGAAATTTGATCGATATTCAAATTCTGATCATCCTAGCATAACTCGTGATCTAAGACACTAGAAATCGTGAAACCACTTCTAAAAATCATCATTTTTATCAAGGGTTCAATTTATGTATTCAGACTGATTTTATACGAAGTTTGAAAATCTGATGAAACAGAGAGATTTTTGAACAGACTGTATTTTCTCTTGTTTCAAGTACCAGGTTTGTTTAAGGTGTTATACATTCTTTCTTACCTTTAAATGGGTTTAGTGATGATGTAGAGATTTAAACTTGACCTGAAATTATGTTACAATCATCTGACTTAAGTTATTGAACAAGGATCATCAATTTGATGCTTTAAAACTGAAACAAGACAACAGGATCTATACTAATGATTATCCTCTTAAACTAATGATATTCAATTAGTTTAAGTCCTAATCATCTCTTTCTTTAATCTGGTAGGAATGATATTCAAACAACACTTAGGATCTAACTAAGCACATCCAAGACAAGTTTACTTTACAGTTCAAAAATACAAGAAATAGGAAGAAGATTAGAAAGAAATTTACTCACCGGAATAGCTTGAAACCCTTAGTTCCCTTTTCTCCCTTACTGATCTAATTTTAAAGACTTGTGTTGTGTGTGGGAAAGAGGAGCACACTCATGTCTTTATATAGTGGTAGGAAGCTATTAAAATATGGTGCATAAAATCAGTTTTCAGATTTTGTTTTGACAATGATAGACAACTCAAAAAAAATCTTTTCTTCCTTCCAAGTCAAAGCACCACCACCCCCTTTCACATGGCTTATCTCAGCCATCATCACCCTGAAAATCCCCTTGTACATGCCCTTCTTTTTCCTATTGGTTTACTATGAAAATATCTCCTTAAATGCCACGTACAACCATGATCTTTCTCTAAATCTTCCTTGGTTTAAACAAATTTTAGAACCCATCCTTGTACCATATATGTTCAGTTTTTCATAGGGTTTTCTATACCATATCTTCTCATGACAAATCGATTTAACACAAAATATATAAAATCCTTACTTGATGTAACGACCTGGATTTTTGGCCGATTTATTTTAAATATTTAGTATGGTTTTAAATATTGAATTTATAACATAAATGGTATTTTAAGGGGTTATCGATTAAATAATCGAAATACGATTTATTTTGATAATCATAGTAATACGAGAATTTAAAATAATTCAATTCGAAGTTAGAATTAAATCAAAACAACTCAGATGATCAGTATTAATTGTATTTTAAATATAGATGATAATAAAAATATTTTATTATCAGAGAATTTATTTGTTTTTGAATTTAAATTATATTTTATCGATTTAATACGGGTATTTTATATATACACATTCGAAATAAATTTCAGAAATATATTCAGTTAGTTCAGAATAGTGTTACACTATTGAAATAACAGTGGTTACGTTAAAATAGCGGTTCGTGGTTTAAATGAATGGACCCCGAGATATTTATAATGGATAAGATCGAAATCGAATCGAAAATCAAATCCATATCTGTTTAAAAAGAATAAAAGATCTCTTTATATCGAATCAAAATCAAATCAAATTAATTAGAAAATCTTTTTAAAATAAATACGAAGATTTGTTGTGTACGTTCTGTTCCCTTCTCTTCTATAAATCGCACGCACCTCCTCTTAGTTCATTTCCTCTGCAAACCGGAAAAATCAAAATGCGTCCTCTCTCGTCTTTTGTTTCTGAAGTCAGCCTCTTTCAAAAATCGCGAACTTCAATTCCATTAGAAATCGAAAAAAATGGCGATCAATCCACTCAAAATTCATTAGTTTAGATCCGATCAGCTCATTTGAGCTTGTACTTCACTTCGGCGGCCTTCACGACGGCTGCGACCCTGTTTAGGGTAGTTTGGTGTTCAACCAGCGATGCTTAGGGGTTTAATGGGAGCGATGCCATCATCGCTGAAGACGAAGTGAAATCGAGTTTGGGCACATCAAATTAGGGTTGTTGTACGGTGATGTTGGGCGGGTCAAAAAGGGCATCAATCAAATAAAAATTGGGGATCACGAGGTCGCGATGGGGTCTCGGGGTTCGGAAATGGAAGGGGCGTTGCCTGGAGAACTCAGGGTATCGATGGTTGAACGGGTTCTCTAGTGGGACGGCAAGTGGCGACGTTGACTGTTGTTGGCTTCCATCTGGGTGTGAATACAGGTTGAGGCCGCGAGCTGTGATGATCAATGGGGTGTCTGTTTAGTTTGACAGTGGAGATGATGGACATGGTAAAATCTGGTTTGAGGTGGAAAGAAAAAGAAAACCATTTAAGGAATAATTAAATCCTTATTAAATTTGTTAATGAAATAATTAGAATAATTTATTTATTCATTATAGTGGTTGGTTAAATTAGTAAGTGTTTAATCGATAATTAAAAAATCAATTAATCGTAGGTGCAAAATTAATTCTTTCAAGCCGACTCGAGGGGACTCGTAGACGCAATGATATAAGATTAATTAGGATATTCGACAATGGAAAATCACGGTGAACAAATCTCACTCACAGTTTTATATTTAAATTTATTTTTATCAAAAAAATAAATTTGTTGGTTCCTTGGGTGCATGAATGAATTGTCGAATTTTTGTGGTTATTGGATATTTCCCGCAATACTATTAGCGGATGCCCGCAGTATCATTAGCGGATGACCCTACGCCCACGTATATAAGTGGATCCCCTTTTATACCGCGATATCCTGCCACGAAGCAGGATGGGTATTATTTCTGTTAACTAACGTCTGTGGATGCAGGAAAAAATAGGTTGGAGGAATCCGACTGGATTCTTAAAAAATATATTATCTGTTCGTTAATTTGTTTGCATATATACTGTCATATATGATGTGTTAGAAAACCAGAAGTAAATATTTGGCGGTTTGGTGTTTAAACATCACTGGGCCTAAGTGTTGATATTTAAAAAAATGTCGAAAAGGGAAATTTCCGGTGTTAAAAAGGGGAAATTCTATTTTTCTAAAATAGATTTTGAAATTTGAATAGAATAAAAATATTAACTTGTTTTAAAGGAATAAAAACAAGTAGTTCTTTTATAAACGAAGTTTATAAATGAAGTGAAAATAATTATCATTGGATAATTCAGAAATAAAAATACGAGTGTGAAATTGAAAAGGGAAATCTATTCTCCAAAAATAGAAATATCGATTTCAAAAGAAATTGAAATCGAGACTTGTTTAAGAATGAATATAAAATTTAAAAAGGAATTGAAATAGAATTTGAATTTTTAAGGAATTCAAATAGAATTTGAATTCAAAGGAATCCAAATGGATTTGAATAAAGAAAGTTCAAATGAAATTTAAAATATAGAATTTGAAAGTAGAAGTGAAATGGAATTAAATATAGGAATTCAAATAGAGTTGAATTGGAATTTGAGTACAGGACTTAAGTAGGAATTTAGAAATAGAATTTTCAAACAGAAATTGAATATAGAAATTTAAACGAAATGTGAGTATAGAATTTGAATAAGAGAAATTCAAATAGAATTTGAATGAGAGACTTGAAATAGAATTTGAATATAGAAAATATATAGGAAATTCAATTGTAGAATTTGAATATCGAAAGTGAAATGGAATTTGAATAAAGAAATTTTAAATATGAAATTTGAATATAGAATTCAAATAGATTAAAATGGAATTTGAAAATAGAATTTTAAAATAGAATTTGAAATGGGAATTTGAATATAGATTTCAAATGGAGTTTGAATATTATAATTCAAACAGAAATGAAATGGAGTTTGAATATTAGAATTCGAATAGAGTTAAAATGGAGTTGAATTCATTTTAACGAAGTTTAAAAGTTTATATATATAAATATAATTAAAACGAACTCGCCGCAGCATTGCAGTTCGTAAATTGGCGATTCGAACTTCAATTGAGTATATAGAACTCAATTGAAGTCAGAATCCTTCGAAACAAGAAACTTCAGGACCGATTTGATAATAGTTTTCTAATGGAGGAAAAAAATCTAGATTTCGTTGAATAGATTTTGAGTTATGTCAAAATCAAATTTTCAGAAAAACAGCGCCATAATTCGTTATTAAAATATAACGATTTATTTAAATTTATAAAAGGGATTTTAAGGAAATAAAATCTGAATGTCCATTAAAAATTCGGACTTGAATTAGAACATGAATATGAACTCAAGTAAAGTATAGGGTTTGACTTTGAAGCAAAATCAGATGTTATATTTGCATAAAAATAACTAATCTAAAAGAAAACGTTAGTTAATCAAGTTTGGAATCGAAATAAGATTTTTGAAAGTAAACTGGGTTGAAAATCCATATTCGAAATTGAATATGGAATGTAAATTGAAAATGGAATCCAATTGGTTGATAAACAAGTTAGACGTATAATTGAATATGTTATATTCGAATAAAAAGGGGAAATAGGCAAAGCAGTTAATTAGAAATTAGTTAATGGAATTTTTAAATTGAAGTTGAACTTTGAAAGGCAAATAAAATGAGAGGACTTATATTTCAAAATTTAGTATGAAACGAAAGTTGAGATTGGAATTCAATTAGTTTATAAGCAATTTAGAGTTATATTTGGACATATAGGTTCAAATATAAAAGTAAAACGGGAAAAGAGTTAATTAACGAACTAATTAACGAATCGAGATAAAACGATTGAATTGAGTTGAAATGAATTAGAAACGTATGGATTCGATTTGGAAATTTATATTCGAAATCGAAAAGAAAACTAGAATTGAAATTGAAAATTCAATTTGGTTATGAGCAAGTTAAATATTTTATTTGAACATGTTACGTTCAAATAAAGAAGTGAAATAGGCAAAATAGCTAATTAAAGAATAAACGAGCGAAACTGAATTCAAACGATTGGATAGTGTTGAATTGAATTGAAAACAGGTGAACATGTATTAGACAGGTATGGGATGAAGTATATGAAGATTTTAATTTATGTGCCCGACAAAAAGGTACATGTTTAAATTCATATATGAGTTTTTATGCGCCGTATCGGCAAGCCGCTTGGCTTTTCTTTTTCTTTTGGATTGGTGAGGTCCATGGGAGGCTATTTGAAATATCCCGATGCTCCCGGTACAAGCGAGGTTATGGCGAATTTTTCCGGGAATTTAAGGAGTTAGAATATTTTAAGATAATTTGATAGTTAGAAATCAATGTATCGATATGTATAGAATTCGATAAGGAAATGAAATCAAAAATAGAATATTGTAAACAAAGAAGGAAATTTATAAATTAGAAATAGAAAGCGAACCATATACATGTTTTTAAAAATGAATAATTGGGTTTTATAGTGTGTTTATTCGACGTAAGTGGTTTTGCCGTTTTGAAGTTGAGGATGTTTTTAGTCAAGGTCTGAGAGGTAATTTTACCCTAACTTGATTGATTTCATTTTTAATTGATAAATAGCAGGATCCAGTCTCGAAGAGAAGTGTTTGAAAAAGAGTTAGTTGAATAAAATATTTTGGGTTGTTGTAACGATGTTTTATACAGCATTCGTTTTAACCCAAGTGATGAAATTTTGGAAATAGAAAAGTAAATATTTCCTGAGTATAATTAAAGTAGTCAGGAAAGAGATAAGTGATTGAAATTTGTTTCAATTGCAAATAGAATATATTTTCTAAGTATAGAAATAAAAGAAGGTGATATAGGGAAATGTTTTTTTTCCAACCAGCGTAAGAGATCAATAAGATTACTGAAAATATTCGGTTAATAAATATTTGATAGGGAAATGAAGAAGTGGATTAATTAATGAAATATTAATTAACAGGCCCAGTGATTGTTTGATGTTTTTGGATGGATGTTTGTTTATTTTTCTTTGATAGTTAAAGAATCGACTATCAAAGTATTTTCCAATATCGTTGTCAATATGGAGAGACCGGTTGGATTATTATCCGTGAACCAATCTGTATTGGCAGTAGCGTTGCGAATCAGATTATATGAAGATAATCGAAGATGGAGTGAAGTGCAAGGACTTTTTCTATTAATAGATATTGTGCCTTCGGTTTCGTTCAGTCCCAAAACGAACGTATATGGATGAATGTCTGACAAAGTATTTCCAATAATCGAATATGTTAGTCTGTATGAATATATATGGTGGCAACGAATTTATTCTCTTAGCATAACATCCAGAATATTTGTGCAAATCAATTAGTGATTAACGGATCTGACAATGTGGCATTCAAAGTAATTTGTGCTATCAATGAATAGAAAGTAATCGTAGCCTCAGGCCTCAACAACCGGGAAATGACAAAAATCGGGCAGGCAGCATGGCTATGCGGGTCACTCCCATTATTATGTATAATCACCTATCTAGAGATTTATTTAATTTCTTATTCTGTTCGATGCTGTCCCATTCGGGAAACGGTTGCTGATCCCAACCGTTAGTGATATACATTCGATACACTCAAGCGAAATGAGTGGTTAGTCATGTGTGGGCCGGGTTGCCAGATGTTCTTGTTGAACCCGTGTATCGCCTCTAGAGTACAATGATCGGAAGGTGGTTCCATACCTTGTCATGTTGGAAATCCAATCTCCAATAAGCGCCATGCATTTTTATTTCATTTTTGATTTTATACTATGTATGTGGAGAGTGAGATACAAGCGTTCTGCTAGATTGTTATTTATTTGATTTAGACACTATTATAATATCACTAGATTTTGTATTAAAGTGTTTTGGGTTATCGTAAGGTAAAAACCATCCGTTTTTATGTGTGGATCGGTCTTATGATTATCATTTCTTTTGAAAGGATTTTGAAAGTTAAACAGATGGTTGGAGTTTACTCACACCAGTCCCATGATTGACCCAGAGTTTATTTTGTTTTTGTTTTCCCTAAACTCTTGGGTACCCAAATTTGTACAGGCAGTCAAGTAGCCGGGGTTTTACAGATTTATTTGGAGGAGCTGGAAGCAGGAGGCTTCACCAGTTAGCTATAGACTATCATATATTCCGCTGTGAACCATGTTTGTATCTGGAGACAGGTGTTTATAACTGTTCCAGGAATAACTGTTGTGCTCTGATGATGGTAAGTGTATAAAGTTACTGATTTGTATCTTAAAAAGTTATGTTATTTAATATATTTTGTTCGTTACGCTGTGAGTTTGTGATCTTCATTTTCTTCTATTCTAATATTTCTTTCTTTCTATTTCTCATCCTCTAACTTCTTTCTAATAATGATTCGTATTTCTGTGCAATTTGAGTTGAACGTGTGGTGTTATTAGTCAACTCAGATAGTACGGATTTGCGGGCCTTTACAGTTGGTATCAGAGCTTAGGTTGAGCGAATAACTAGGATTTGGTGGGATGTGCTCATTAGAGATAGGGTCAGTAGTACCCTAGAATGAGTGGAATGTGTATATATATGAGAGAGCGTATTTGTTATTTGATATAAAAGTTGTTTTATATTGTGTTGGTTAGTCTGTTGAGTGGTTTATGAATTCTGATCGAATAGTGGGACGCCACAAAGTCGATAGGAATTTCTAAACACTAGAATAGAAGATTGAACACAATATTGTTTTAAAGTGGGTGAATGAAATTATTTTACCCAAAATTCTTTTTTGATATAGAAAGAATAATTTTTAAAATTATTATAATATATGGATGTGTAGGTTGTTATTATTATAATCAAATTAGATTATAAGAAACGAAATGGTTATATAAAACCAAATAGAAATTGTATATGAATAAGATATACAAACGAGATGAATTAAAATTGGGTTCAGAATTTGAATTAAGAATTTAAATCCTGGGGAATTTGGAAAATATTTTCGAAGTACATTAAAATAATATAGCTTTGTTTGGAGGGGTTTTTGAATGAAAATCATTTTGAATTGATTTTTAAAATGATAAAGCACTGAACTCACTTAAGTGGCTAGAAAATAATTCTGATGATGATTGCAACATCATCAGTGTTCATTTTCAAGTTTCTAAGTGATGAATTGCTACCTTAGAAAGTTTTGATAAATATTTGTTTGAAAGAAAACAAGTTAAGTTGAAAATTCAAATGTTTTGAATTTGAATTAGTTATAAATATATATGTACATATTTACATGATTTCAAAAAGGATTTGAAATGAAAACCCTGGGATTTGGATTCTGGAATTAAAATTTAACTTAAGCAAGTTAAATGGTTCGAGGTGAATAAATTGACTAGAATCAATTTGAAAGGAATATGAATTGGGTGTGAACGTATTGAATGTAGATCATTCGAATAGAATGAATGTGAGTATATATGATGGGTAATAGGAGAGAAAACCAAAAGTTTGGTGGAATTAAAATTTGTTGAAATGTGAAGAGTTGAATTTCAACATAAGTGAGGTTTTGAAAAGTAATGGATTAGTACCATTTTTCCTACCTTAGCAATTTCGAGGACGAAATTATTTTAAGGTGGGGAACAATGTAACGACCCGAATTTTAGGCCGATTTATTTTAAATATTTAGTATGGTTTTAAATATTGAATTTATAATATAAATGGTATTTTATTGGGTTATCGATTAAATAATCGAAATACGATTTATTTTGATAATCATAGTAACACGAGAATTTAAAATAATTCAATTCGAAGTTAGAATTAAATCAAAACAACTCAGATGATCAGTATTAATTGTATTTGAATATAGATGATAATAAAAATATTTTATTATCAGAGAATTTATTTGTTTTTGAATTTAAATTATATTTTATCGATTTAATATGGGTATTTTATATATACACGTTCGAAATAAAATTCAGAAATATATTCAGTTAGGTCATAATAGTGTTACAATGTTGAAATAACAGTGGTTACGTTAAAATAGCGATTCGTGGTTTAAATTAATGGACCCCGAGATATTTATAATGGATAAGATCGAAATCGAATCGAAAATCAAATCGATATCTATTTAAAAAGAATAAAAGATCTCTTTATATCGAATCAAAATCAAATCAAATTAATTAAAAAATCTTTTTAAAATAAATACGAAGATTTGTTGTGTACGTTTTGTTCGCTTCTCTTCTATAAATCGCACGCACCTCCTCTTACATCATTTCCTCTGCAAATCAGAAAAATCAAAATGCTTCCTCTCTCGTCTTTTGTTTCTGAAGTCAGCCTCTTTCAAAAATCGCGAACTTCAATTCCATTAGAAATCGGAAAAAAATGGCGATCAATCCACTCAAAATTCATCAGTTTAGATCCGTTCAGCTCATCTGAGCTTGTACTTCACTTCGGCGGCCTTCACGACGGCTGCGACCCTGTTTAGGGTAGTTCGGTGTCCAACCAACGATGCTTAGGGGTTTAATGGGAGCGATGCCATCATCGCTGAAGACGCAGTGAAATCGAGTTTGGGCACATCAAATTAGGGTTGTTGTACGGTGATGTTAGGCGGGTCAAAAAGGGCACCAATCAAATAAAAATTGGGGATCACGAGGTCGCGATAGGGTCTCGGGGTTCGGAAATGGAGGGTGCGTTGCCTGGAGAACTCAGGGTATCGATGGTTGAACGGGTTCGCTAGTGGGACGACAAGTGGCGACATTGACTGTTGTTGGCTTCCATCTGGGTGCGAATACAGGTTGAGGCCGCGAGCTGTGAGGATCAATGGGGTGTCTGTTGAGTTTGACAGTGGAGATGATGGATATGGTAAAATCTAGTTTGAGGTGGAAAGAAAAATAAAACCATTTAAGTATAATTAAATCCATGTTTAATTTGTTAATGAAATAATTAGAATAATTTATTTATTCATTTTAGTGGTTGGTTAAATTAGTAAGTGTTTAATCGATAATTAAAAAATCAATTAATCGTAGGTGCAAAATTAATTCTTTCAAGCCGACTCGAGGGGACTCGTAGACGCAATGATATAAGATTAATTAGGATATTCGACAATGGAAAATCACTGTGAGTAAATCTCACTCAAAGTTTTATATTTAAATTTATTTTTATCGAAAAAATAAATTTGTTGGTTCCTTGGGTGCATGAATGAATTGTTAAATTTTTTGTGGTTATTGGATATTTCCCGCAATACTATTAGCGGATGCCCGCAGTATCATTAGCGGATGACCTTACGCCCACGTATATAAGTGGATCCCCTTTTATACCGCGATATCCTGCCACGAAGCAGGATGGGTATTATTTCTGTTAACTAACGTCTGTGGATGCAGGAAAAAACAGGTTGGAGGAATTCGACTGGATTCCTCAAAAATATATTATCTGTTTGTTTATTTGTTTGCATATATACTGTTATATATGATGTGTTAGAAAACCAGAAGTAAATAATTGGCTGTTTGGTGTTTAAACATCACTGGGCCTAAGTGTTGATATTTAAAAAAAAAATCAAAAAAGGAAATTTCCAGAGTTAAAAAGGGGAAATTCTATTTTTCTAAAATAGAATTTGAAATTTGAATAGAATAAAAATATTAACTTGTTTTAAAGAATAAAAACAAGTAGTTCTTTTATAAACAAAGTTTATAAATGAAGTGAAAAGAATTATCATTGGATTATTCAGAAATAAAAATACGAGTGTGAAATTGAAAAGGGAAATCTATTCTCCAAAATAGAAATATCGATTTCAAAAGAAATTGAAATCGAGACTTGTTTAAGAATGAATATAAAATTTAAAAAGGAATTGAAATAGAATTTGAATTTTTAAGGAATTCAAATAAAATTAGAATTCAAAGGAATTCAAATGGATTTGAATAAAGAAAGTTCAAATGAAATTTAAAATATAGAATTTGAAAGTAGAAGTGAAATGGAATTAAATATAGGAATTCAAATAGAGTTGAATTGGAATTTGAGTACAGGAATCAAGTAGGAATTTTAAAATAGAAATTGAATATAGAAATTTATACGAAATGTGAGTATAGAATTTGAATAAGAGAAATTCAAATAGAATTTGAATGAGAGACTTGAAATAGAATTTGAATATAGAAAATATAAAGGAAATTCAAATGTAGAATTTGAATATCGAAAGTGAAATGGAATTTGAATAAAGAAATTTTAAATATGGAATTTGAATATAGAATTCAAATAGATTGAAATGGAATTTGAAAATAGAATTTCAAAATAGAATTTGAAATGGGAATTTGAATATATATATTTCAAATGGAGTTTGAATATTAGAATTCAAACAGAAATGAAATGGAGTTTGAACATTAGAATTCAAATAGAGTTAAAATGGAGTTGAATTCATTTTAACGAAGTTTAAAAGTTTATATATATAAATATAATTAAAACGAACTCACCGCAGCGCTGTAGTTCGTAAATTGGTGATTCGAACTTCAATTGAGTATACAGAACTCAATTGAAGTCAGAATCCTTCGAAACAAGAAACGTCAGGACCGATTTGATAATAGTTTTCTAATGGAGGAGAAAAATCTAGATTTCGTTGAATAGATTTTGAGTTATGTCAAAATCAAATTTTCAGAAAAACAGCGCCATAATTCATTATTAAAATATAACGATTTATTTAAATTTATAAAAGGGATTTTAAGGAAATAAAATCCGAATGTCCATTTAAAATCCGGACTTGAGTTAGAACATGAATATGAACTCAAGTAAAGTATAGGGTTTGACTTTGAAGCAAAATCAGATGTTATATTTGCATAAAAATAACTAATCTAAAATAAAACGTTAGTTAATCAAGTTTGGAATCGAAATAAGATTTTTGAAAGTAAATTGGGTTGAAAATCCATATTCGAAATTGAATATGGAATGTAAATTGAAAATGAAATCCAATTGGTTGATAAACAAGCTAGACGTATAATTGAATATGTTATATTCAAATAAAAAGGGGAAATAGGCAATGCAGTTAATTAGAAATTAGTTAATGGAATTTTTAAATTGATGTTGAACTTCGAAAGGCAAGTAAAATGAGAGGACTTATATTTCAAAATTAGGTATGAAACGAAAGTTGAGATTGGAATTCAATTAGTTTTTAAGCAAGTTAGAGTTATATTTGGACATATAGGTTCAAATATAAAAGTAAAACAGGAAAAGAGTTAATTAACGAACTAATTAACGAATCGAGATAAAACGATTGAATTGAGTTGAAATGAATTAGAAACGTATGGATTCGATTTGGAAATTTATATTCGAAATCGAAAAGAAAACTAGAATTGAAATTGAAAATTCAATTTGGTTATGAGCAAGTTAAATATTTTATTTGAACATGTTACGTTCAAATAAAGAAGTGAAATAGGCAAAATAGCTAATTAAATAATAAATGAGCGAAACTGAATTCAAACGATTGGATAGTGCTGAATTGAATTTAAAACAGGTGAACATGTGTTAGACAAGTATGGGATGAAGTATATGAAGATTTTAATTTATGTGCCCGACAAAAAGGTACATGTTTAAATTCAAATATGAGTTTTTATACGCCGTATAGGCAAGCCGCTTGGCTTTTCTTTTTCTTTTGGATTGGTGAGGGCCATGGGAGGCTATTTGAAATATTGCGATGCTCCCGGTACAAGGGAGATTATGGCGAATTTTTCCGGGAATTTAAGGAGTTAGAATATTTTAAGATAATTTGATAGTTAGAAATCAATGTATCGATATGTATAGAATTCGATATGGAAACAAAATCAAAAATAAAATATTGTAAACAAAGAAGGAAAACTATAAATTAGCAATAGAAAGCGAACCATATACATGTTTTAAAAAATGAATAATTGGGTTTTATAGTGTGTTTATTCGAGGTAAGTGGTTTTGCCGTTTTGAAGTTGAGGATGTTTTCAGTCAAGGTCTGAGAGGTAATTTTACCTCAACTTGATTGATTTCATTTTTAATTGATAAATAGCAGGATCCAGTCTCGAAGAGAAGTGTTTGAAAAAGAGTTAGTTGAATAAAATATTTTGGGTTGTTGTAACGATGTTTTATACAGCATTCGTTTTAACCCAAGGGATGGAATTTTGGAAATATAAAAGTAAATATTTCCTGAGTATAATTAAAGTAGTCAGGAAAGAGATAAGTGATTGAAATTTGTTTCAATTGCAAATAGAATATATTTTCTAAGTATAGAAATAAAAGAAGGTGATATAGGGAAATGTTTTTTTTCCATCCAGCGTAAGAGATCAATAAGATTACTGAAAATATTTGGTTAACAAATATTTGATAGGGAAATGAAGAAGTGAATTAATTAATGAAATATTAATTAATAGGCCCAGTGATTGTTTGATGTTTTTAAATGGATGTTTTTTTATTTTTCTTCGATAGTTAAAGAACCGACTATCGAAGTATTTGCCAATATCGTTGTCAATATGGAGAGATCGGTTGGATTATTATCTGTGAACCACTCTGTATTGGCAGTAGCATTGCGAATCAGATTATATGAAGATAATCGAAGATGGAGTGTAGTGCAAGGACTTTTTCTATTAATAGAAATTGTGCCTTCGGTTTCGTTCAGTCCTAGAATGAACGTATATGGACGAATGTCTGACAAAGTATTTCTAATAATCGAATATTTTGGTCTGTATGAATACATATGGTGGCAACGGATATATTCCCTTAGCATAACATCCAGAATTTTGTGCAAATCAATTAGTGATTAACGGATCTGACAATGTGGCATTCAAAGTAATTTGTGCTATCAATGAATAGAAAGTAATCGTAGCCTCGGGCCTCAACAACCGGGAAATGACAAAAATCGGGCAGGCAGCATGGCTATGTGGATCGCTCCTATTAGGATGTATAATCACCTATCTAGAGATTCATTTAATTTCTTATTCTGTTCGGTTCTGACCCATTCGGGAAACGGTTGCTGATCACAACCGTTGGTGATATACATTCGATACACTCAAGCGAAATGAGTGGTCGGTCATGTGTGGGTCGGGTTGCAAGATGTTCATGTTGAACCCCAGTGTATCGCCTCTAGAGTACACTGATCGGAAGGTGGTTCCATACCTTGTCATGTTGGAAATCCAATCTCCAATAAGCGCCATGCGTTTTTTATACTATGTATGTGGAGCGTGAGATGCAAGCGTTCCACTAGATTGTTATTTATTTGATTTAGACACTATTATAATATCACTGGATTTTGTATTAAAGTGTTTTGGGTTATCGTAAGGTAAAAACCATCCGTGTTTATGTGTGGATCGGTCTTACAATTATCATTTCTTTTGAAAGGATTTTGAAAGTTAAATAGATGGTTGGTGTTTACTCACACCAGTCCCATGACTAACCCAGAGTTTATTTTGTTTTTGTTTTCCCTAAACTCTTGGGTGCCCGAATTTGTACGGGCAGTCAAGTAGCCGGGGTTTTACAGATTGTGAAAACCCGTAACTTCCCCGTAAAGGAAAGCGTCGGATAGTTCGAGAACAAGCCACAACAGAACGCATACAGAAGAACATTCCATTGTATATTACAACAATGCATCAGATTACAAGAATATACAGAGTATGAATAATTATTACACAGAAATATCAGAGATTTAAATTACATTTAAATCCATAGCAGCGGAAAATAATACAATACACAACTAGAAGAGATATACGGATACAAAGCTTTCCGGATATCATTCCAGCTGTAAACCAGGATCCTGTGAATATAAATCTGCAAAACCGAAACTACTAGCTGCCCGTGTCAAAATAGGGGCACCCAGAGTTTAGGTTAAAACAATAAACTCCAGGTCAGTCATGTGACTGGTGTGAGAACTAAAACAGTTATTATTCTTTATTTTAAAAGTTAGGTAAATCAAGGGACCACGCCGTATAACACGGAACGGGTTTCCTCCCAAGAATACCGGTGCATAAAACAAACAGCGCAATGCTAAATAAAGAAAAATGAAGCTGTTATAAGACCCAGGTCCTATCACACAATGCAACGCAAGCCGGGGGATAGGGTTTTCCCTTATAACAGCCAAAGAATGCTTGATACGTTTAAAACAAATCATTTGATACTATTATAAGTGCATAGTGTATAAAACAACTTCGAATCATAAGTATCAATCATAGGCGGCATGGGTACCATATATCATGTCGCCATATATAGGTTTACAAATAAAACCGCAAATGTCACGTATTTGGAAATTGGATTTCCATCTATGAACCGAGGCAAAAGATAGTCCTCAACCGATTCGAGACTGCCTAGTCCGAGTCTCAGGCAAGCGCGCAGGCAAGCCTTGGATCGTCAGGGCCGGTCCACACGGAGTGGATTAAAATGCCTGAGCACTACGTTTCGCCGCCCTTTGGGGCGTAAGCGAGCCAACGAATGACTCCATCGGACCCGGATCGTCCGATCTAACCGAGGCGCCTCGCAACAGCAACAACCACATAAGTCAAACTCGTCAGGGCGTGTAAAACCACTGACGCAACTTTTTAGCTAGGAGGAAACGTAGGCCCTCCCTGAGGTCCGTCTCCCGTTTTTGGTTCATACCGGGTGTGAAACACGCGAGGTAAACGTTACACAAAGCTACGCCACAAAGGCCGTGCTTTGATCATCACCACAAGACTTTGCTTTTCAACAGAAGCCTCGATCAATTGCCACTTAGGCATGCCACACAGGCAATTCACTCCATGCGTTTGATATCCACCAATATATAACCCCTGAGCTCGTACGTCTCAGAGAAGGGCGTTAAGCAAGAGAATAAATTCTCCGCCGCCAAACAGATATATATTTAATAGAAATCAATCACACAGACTAAAATCCAATGTCAGACACACAGTCCATTAACAAGTCCGTTCTGGGTCTGAACGAAACCGGAGGCACCTAGTACCTCGCATATCCATCGATCTCCAAGTACGTCTGGACGATCACTAACTGTTTCCATCTTCTTGGGTGTACAGCCCAATCAAGATCATCAGTTATCACCCAAACGACGTGAAGACTTCCGGTCTTCGACCACCGTCTTCATCTTCGACTTATCGTCGTATCAGTTATTCAGAATGGGATAAACCCGGTCTTCCCGAATAACTCGCGTATATTTTAAATAAGTGTTACATAAACACAACATACGCCTCATTCCAATTCATCAGTCACTAACCGTAAATTAATCAAGAGAATAATTCCCCAAACATTAACCCCGAAGGCCGAAACCAACATCAGATCAATATCCAGAAAACCATTCTGCTTGGCTAACCGACAGTTAGTTTCTAAATTTCACATTCATAGGGAAAGATTCCCATTAATTTTATCAAAGAAAATTCCTTGAATTTATTCTTTAATCTACTTTTGAATATCAATTCAAAACTAGTCGGGATTAACGAACCTTACCGAAGTAATCATTTGTTTTAATTTCCCAATCCCAACCTATTCATCCCATGAAGTAAAACTGGTCATACTTCATATCTAACACCACGGTGTTATCGGTAAATTCAATTACCATTTCACGTTCAAATCTAATTAAAGATTTAACTATCGCCTGGAGCAAAACTGGTGATACTCCATCCTCGATCATTTCAATCTAATTAAAGATTCATTAAAACTCCACTTAGTTTTAATCGTTAACTGGGTTAAAGAATCAGTGTCATTTAAAACACGGTTCACGATAAACCCAAAGTCACATTCATTAATTATCGGGTTAAAGAACGAGTGTTATTTAAAACACTGTTCACGATAAACCCAAAAATCAATATCAATTCAATTCCAATTAAATATTATTTAATTGGTACACTTCATTAAATCTAAATAAAAAGATTTAATCTTTTCTCAACTGGGTTCAAGAACAGTGTTAGTGAAAACACCATTCACGATAAACCCAAATCACATTTGATATTCAATACAAGGCTCTGAATAGAAAATATATCGGCTTATATTCAATACCAAATTCTACGACTAACAAATGTCGTATTGGAAATAACGATATGAATATATATCTTTCAAATTTCCCTAACAACATCCGTATAATCACGAATTCCAACATCGAAATATTCCGAAGACAATTTCGATTCAAATCCACTCCAATGCAATCATTGGAAATTTTGGTTATTTTTAAAACCCTTTTCGAATTCAATTTATTTATTTAAAAATAAATAGAATTATAATTCTAGTTCAAAACTAGTTCATTTCGATAAAAATCTATTTTTATCTTTTCAAATATGGAGTTTTTCATCCCAATTCTTTCTAAATCATTTCTTATGATTTTACACAAATTATTACTATTTTTAATAATTTTATCAAGGCCCGTACAGTCGATTTCCATCAACGGTCATCGAACTGCACTTACAGCGACCTTTTTCGAATTTGATTTGGACGTATCTCCAAATCCAACCGTTAGATTTCAAATTTCCAACATTCATTAGAAAGCACTTTTCGAAACGAACCCAACGGTTCCGGTTTTAGGAGAATCCGACGGTCGGATCTCCCGTAATGTCCGTTTGAAATAAATGGTCGAAATTCGCGAACTGCCGCGGCGCGGCGCGTTCTATTCAGGCCATTATATTATATATAATATATATAATATATATTTCGTCGATTTCCATTTAAAACGAATTATATAAATAGTTTTAAATTCGTTTCAAAAGCAATTTCAACTTCCATTTCAATTCAAATCGAAATTGAATTCTTCTTTATAAATTCGTTTCAAAATTCATTTCTATTCAATTCAAATTTCAATTCAATTTGAATTCATTTCAATTCGCTTTCAATTCAATTTGAATTCGTTTTCAATTCATTTCGAAATCGTTTTCAATTCAATTCATTTCGAAATCGTTTTCAATTCATTTCATTTCGAAATCGTTTTCAATTCATTTCATTTCGAAATCGTTTTCAATTCATTTCATTTCGAAATCGTTTTCAATTCATTTCATTTCGAAATCGTTTTCAAATCATTTCATTTCGAAATCGTTTTCAATTCAATTTGAATTCGTTTTCAATTCAATTCATTTCGAAATCGTTTTCAATTCAATTCATTTCGAAATCGTTTTCAATTCATCTCATTTCGAAATCGTTTTCAATTCATTTCATTTCGAAATCGTTTTCAAATCATTTCATTTCGAAATCGTTTTCAATTCAATTTGAATTCGTTTTCAATTCATTTCATTTCGAAATCGTTTTCAAATCATTTCATTTCGAAATCGTTTTCAATTCAATTTGAATTCGTTTTCAATTCATTTCATTTCGAAATCGTTTTCAAATCATTTCATTTCGAAATGAATAAAATCGATATAAATATCGTTCACGTCAAAATGGCGTCAATCTAATCAACACGGCTTCATAAATTTATATTTTCAAATATTCTATTTCAAATATTTCTTTTTCAAAATAGTTGTTATTATCAAAATATTTCGTTCAACACATGACCAATCTCAATGGATGAGTACTGTCAACACATGAACTTTTATTTTATAATATTCTTTGTTTTTCAAATTGGAATGAGGCCCAATCAATTACCATATAAAGTTAATTATATGGATTTTCATACAACACATGTATATAATAGCATGGAAAAATAATCAACCATCAACCAAAGTGCACTACACTGTATAAGCATCAAATATAGATATCCAACGCTTAAAACAGCCTGTCAATCAACCGATCGACATATTTAATCAATCAGGATGAGTGAACTTCAAGTTTCATCCCAACACCCGTGTGGGGTTTCAAACAATCAAACACAGATTTTATTTGTGCTGTTGGGCGATGTGTAAAATTTATCGACCCAATCGATGTCCTTTAAATAGGTGTACATAAACAAACCGTCTGGTTTGAAAATGAATATTTATTTATTCACATTCGCGATATTCATATTCACGTTAAAAATTATTATTATTTCTAACGATAAAACATTTTATTCCAACATATGAATTTCTATTATTCATTTACAAAATAAAATGATATTTTTATTTTCTAACATATTTTAGAAAATTTCGGCGGCATAACGGCACGATACTAGAAACGGGACGAGGCCTAGCCTTATCCCCGGTCTAGTGAAGGCCCACGCCATTCACACATCAATCATATCAATTTCAATTTCACCAAAACAATCCAATCCAAATCATATAATCTAACCAACTACACAACCAATCAAACAAGTCCATGGTCTGTGGACGGGTGTCGGGTGCTACTAAGCACCGTCTGCATCCTAGTATATGAATATATCTAGAAAAGAAATTGAAAGGTGAGAAGTTCTCACATATAGCTATCCTAGCTCCACGGCTCTTCATTTGCAGAAGTCTTCGTCGTTTCGCCTTTTTGTCACCTTCGTTGCTGCTTTCACTACATACGTAAAAATCACATTTTTACTTTGCTATTCAATATATAAAAATTGAATTTTTACTTCGATGTTCAATATATAAAAATCATATTTTTACTTCGATGTTCAATATATAAAAATCATATTTTTACTTCGATGTTCAATATATAAAAATCATATTTTTACTTCGAAGTTCAATATATAAAAATTCTATTTTTCTATCGAAGTTCAATATATAAAAATTCTATTTTTCTATCGAAGTTCAATATATAAAAATTCTATTTTTCTATCGAAGTTCAATATATAAAAATTCTATTTTTCTATCGAAGTTCAATATATAAAAATTCTATTTTTCTATCGAAGTTCAATATAAAGATTATATTTTTATTGCTTTTAAAAATATAAAAAAAATCATATCTTACATCTTTTACTTAATAAAAATTTCGCCTTTTCCATTTTAAAGATCAAATCTTTTCTTTTACTTTTTTAAAGTTTAAAACTTTTACCTTTCAAAATTCAAATCTTTTAAAACCCTTTTTAAAAAAAAGAATCAGTTTTAAATTTCCTTTCAAATCAGGTTAAATTTTATTTTTAATCCTACACAACACAGGGAAAACTGAATTTCGTTTTTAATTAAATAATTACTTTATATGAATGAAATAAAGAAATAAAAGTAAGGAAAAGAAAACTTACAGTAAAAGGGAAGAGAGGGGGGGGCTATGCGGCTTCGTCGGTCATCAGGGGAGGGGGTGGCTGTTGCGTGTTGTTCGACGAGGGTGGGGGTTTCCAGAGGCGGCGCCGGAGTTAGAGAGGGAAGCCTGGGTTTGTGGCGTCGATCGATTGGCTGAGGGGGGGGGGGTCCGCGGTCGTGGGGGATTTCGTCGGAGGGAGCGGCGTCGGGCGTTGCGGTTGTGGGGATGCACGGGGTTCGAAAGGAGGAGTCGAGGAAGAGGGGAGGGCGGGTTGGTGGTCGGCGACGCCGTCCTGATGGTGGCGCGGCGGAAGGAAGCGGCGGCGGGGTGCGATTCCGTTCCCTTTCTCTTTTCTTTTTTTTTTCCAGGGCGTTGACCGATTAAGAGGAAGAAGGGGGGGTTTATATGGTTTATATATATTTAATAATTTAATTAATATTTTATTTCCACCAAAAGTAGCTTTCCAATACGAACTTCAAACAAGACCCACCGACTGTCGTCCCTAGCTAATTACCCCCATTCCGAACACAATGGGATATGTATCGCAAGCCAATTCGACTGTTTCGATCAGTTTCTGTTTAATTTACATTTAAATCACTATATTGAATTTTAAACGTACATTTCACATTGCAGGGATCGCATACTAACTAGAAAAATTCCAGAAAAATATTTTCTAGCTTCGTATTGACGATACGGTCCTAACAAAACTAGTTTCGTCGAATTCTGAGACCGTTCGAAAAATGGCCAATTTCCAGTCGATTAAAATCAACTGAAACCGGTCAAACGCGTTTTCCTTTACCACGCTCACATATTGATTCGAAAAATTATGAAATTTGAAACCTAGCAATAATTCGACATCCCGGACCCAACAAAAGAGGTTTCGTCGAAATCCGAGGTCATTTGCAAAATGTCTATTTTTAAGGGCCTTATATATATAGAAATATATATAAATTCCACAGCGACTATTTCTAATTTTAAACTGGACATATCTTATCATTTCTAAGATGAAATCTCAGTTTGATAACTTCGTTACAAAGATATAGTTATACAGATTCAAATATTTCTTGTTTCGTTCAATTCTGACTTATATTGAATTCTGTATATTCATTTGAAATTAGAAATCGAATTTTCGAATTACCGCGCCATTTTCTATTCCTTTTATAATTATATATAATTATTATATATTCTAACGACGACGCGTATAATATATACGTTCGAATTCTATTCAAAATAAATTTCACGTCGATATTATTCAAAATAATTCATTTTAAATAATCAAAATTCGCTAAAATTGCCAAAATAAAAAAATTTAAACTGGCCCAGATTTTCGGGTTGTTACACAGATTTATTTGGAGGAGCTGGAAGCAGGAGGCTTCACCAGTTAGCTATAGACTATCATATATTCCGCTGTGAACCATGTTTGTATCTAGAGACAGGTGTTTATAACTATTCCAGGAATAACTGTTGTGCTCTGATGATGGTATGTGTATAAAGTTACTGATTTGTATCTCAAAAAGTTATGTTATTTAATATATTTTGTTCGTTCCGCTGTGAGATTATGATCCTCATTTTCTTCAATTCTAATATTTCTTTCTTTCTATTTCTCATCCTCTAACTTCTTTCTAATAATGATTCGTATTTCTGTGCAATTTGAGTTGAACGTGTGGTGTTATTAGTCGATTCAGATAGTACGAATTTGTGGGCCTTTACACTTGCCTTCCAAGGTGATGCAAAATCTGAAAGTTTTGGTACAACAAAATTAATGGCCATGTGATGAAATAGACATGAAATATCTTGAATGATCTATATTTTAGAAATGATCTAGTGTAGGTGTATTTATGGTTTAAATACACAAGGATTTGCAAGATCTTTGGCACATGTCTCATGACAAAATAAACATGTTTTTGAAAATGCAAAAGAAAGTGTAATTTTCAAAAAATCTTATGTAGGAAAAGGGAAAAGATTTGAAGCTGAAAACACTTGATCTAAAGTGATTTTGCCATGTGAACAATATTTTCTACTAGATTCTCTTTACTAGCTTATTTCTAGGGTAGGTTGCATTCTCAAATACGTACATACATACATACATACATATATATATAAACATGTTTGCAAAAAGAAATGGTATTTCATGTCTTGGTAATGTACAAGTGAACATGAAATGGCTTTTGAACTTGCTTTGACAAAAGAAAAGGGTTTTGGCATATTTTTATTCAAGTGTTAAAAGTTTTCAATTCAAGAATTTGCAAAAACTCAAATTCTTAAATCTTTTGAAAAATGAACAAAACATATGAAATAAAATGGCATTTTAAAAACTTGCTATGTATAAGTGTTATTCTTCATACATGGGTAAAATAAATTTTAACAAACGTTATTTAATACATGTTATCATAGATGAATGTGAAAAAAATGGGTCTTGGTAAATGGTGTGCTACATGCATATATAAATGCTATTATACATAAGTCTACACGTTTTGGAATTTCAAAGTCGGGATTTTAAATTCGTATTTGTAAATACGTACTTACGATTAGTTAATATCTATGTCAGTGATATGTGTAAATACCGGGTCATTACAATCTACCCCCTTATAAAAATTTCGTCCTCGAAATTTGTAAACAGTAAATTAGAGTTATCGACACATATAGATAAATATTTTATTCATAACAGCTATTCCCATAACTGGATATATTTGTTACCATGGTTGGAAAACATTTCCATTTCGGGACTCACAAATATAATTTAATTTCACAAACCGACCAGTTCACATTCCTTGAGTTCATATCCAATTCCAGCCTTAATTTCAGGAAATCCAAATTATAACACAATTTAGAATTCTAACCCGATTTCTGGTATCAATATGATTGGATATTATTCTAATTTAATCCAACCATATTTAATTTGTCTTAAGGCTGACCCTAGTTAATTTACTCCTTTTATCTAAAAAGAGTAAGGTACCTTCTGAAACTCCTTCCATTTTCACATTCTCAGAAGTTGATGACTTATCCATTAAAGCATAGACCTTTATTGTTGTGCCTTTTTCATAAGTGGACAGTCTTTAACCAAGTGCCCAGGCTGATGACAGTTATAGCGTGAAAACTTTTGGGGAATAGCATCACTTGTTCTCTTTGGTTTTTGTTGAGGTTGCTCCGGCTGCTGAGTTTGCTGTTGCTTTTCCGCTGCTGGCTTCGTACAAAATCTAGCAATGTGTCCCTTCTCCTTGCAGTTATGGCATTGCGTATCTTTATAATGCTCTTTGGCTTTCTCCTCTATCTTTGGTATTCCCTTTTTGTTCCAGTTCGGATTAAATTTCCTTTTGTTGGAATTCTTGCCACTGGATTCTCCTGTCTGCTGTTTTGCAACTAGCTTCTTTCCCTCTAGTGCCTCATAACGAACTGCCATATCCACCAGATCGACAAATGAAATCTTGAGATGCCCAATCATTTTGACTTGCAGACCATCCTTCAACCCTGCTATAAACATTTCATTTTTCTTGAGTGGGGTATTGATCAGTTCTGGCCCAAAACAAGAAAGTGAACTGAACTTGTTCTCATATTTGGATATTTTCATGTTCCCTTGCTTAAGATCAATGAAATCCCGATACATTCTAGTCTTTCCTGCAGCAGGAAGAAATTGTGCTTCGAAAGCTTCTTTGAATTTTTCCCAAGTGAAATCTTCCTCAGGAACATTTATGGTATGAGCATCCCACCAAATAGCAGCAGCTTCATGAAGTTGCCACGATGCTAAGATACATTTCTGCTCATCATTCAATTTTAGTCCTTTGAAAATCCTCTCACAGGACCTCAACCATGCTTGGACTTCAATGAAAGATTTCATCCCTTTAAATGCCTTCCCTCCTAGAGTGGTATACTCCTTACAGATAGTTGCAAAGCTTTTATCCTGCTGGACTGGTGCAACTTCCTCCACAATCTCCCCTTGATCCCGGAATCCAGTATTACGACCAGTAGTAATTGAAGTTCCACTAGCTCGACCTCTTCGTCCTCGGTTACTCATTTTAATTACCTGAATATAACAGGTTGTCAATCCAGACTTGATTGGATATAACTAACTTAGGTATACCATCCAAGTTGATTTATTTTAAATTTCCAAAAATACGCTCTCTCACACTCACCCAAAGCTTAGGTAATCAGTAGCCTAAGCTCTGATACCAACTGTAACGACCCAACTTTCGAACACATCGGAAGTCGTGTAATTAATAAGAAAAAGAACAGATAGAAGATAAAATCACAGAAAACATCAGAATCTCACAGCGGAATTTTTACAAAAGATGATACTTCATAATATTACACAGCAGTACATACTACATCAGAGCATACTGAATCTAGTAATACAAGCCATTCATAGTACATCTTTAATTATACATATCATTGATGACCAAACTGATAGACTTATAATTATACAGTAGATAAGATAAGTAGACCAGCACACAGAAAGTCTCCATCCAGCTTCTCAAGTTTTATTCAATCCTGATTCACTTGTCTATTCATAACAAGTGTTGTGAATACCCAAGAGTTTAAGGGAAACACAGAAAATTAAACTCCAGGTCAGTTCGGGGACTAGTATGAGTAAACAGTTTTAAAACAGATTAAAGAAATAAAAATATCTCATAAGACCATGTCGTGAATACGGAACGGGTTTTTACCTTATGAGATCAAAACACTTTGTATACTTGAAACCATATATTATCATAGTGTCTATAAGTTTTCACAAATAAATTTGAATCTAGAAGAATTCTTGCATCTCACATTCTCCTATATAGTATACAAATAAAAGCCACTTGACGCCTATGGAAATTGGATTTCCAACTATGACAAGGTATGGGACCACCTTCCGATGATGTATCTCTAGAGGAGAATACACCTGGGTTCAACAAGAACGTCTTGCAACCCAGCCCACACATGACCAACCACTCATTTCTCTTGAGTGTATCGAGTGTATATCACCAACGGTTGGGCTCAAACCACCGTTTTCCGAAAAGGGACAACATCGAAACAGATTAAAGAAGTAAAAGGAATTTCTCTAGATAGGTGATTATACACCCTAATGGGAGCGACCCACATAGCCATGCTACCTGCCCGATTTTTGTCATTTCCTGGGTGTGAAGCTTGAGGCTAGACTTACCTTTCATCATCACTATTTATTTCTTTGAATGCCACATCGTCCTATCCGTCAGAAATACTCATTCGATTACCCAAATATATTACGGGCAATAAAGCTAAAAGAAACGAATTTCTCCGCCACCAACATAATATACTTACATAAATTTGATGTGTAGAATCTAACTGATATACGTTGTCAGACACCCGTCCATTCGGGTTTGTCCTGGGACTGAACAGACCGAAGATATTATTTACAAACTTCTTGCATATCGTCGTCTTCAGTTTGAAAATCTCTGATGCGCGGCGTATAATCAAATCAAAGTGAAATATTTATTTTGGTCTCTTTGAAATGATTGGCGAACATTTTCTTTTTAAATTATTAGTCTAACACGATTATAATCTAATTTACATACATAATTATTGTCATGCTAAACAGTATAAAATCATCTTGCTTATATCTGGATATTTTGATTTTCTCTTACAAACGAACAATTTCAGTGTGTGTTCCGCACACGGTTTTTCTTCCCATTTTGGTCGTCACTTTTGAAAATAAATATTTACATTATTCTTATAGAAATTTATTACTCATAATCATTCCTTAATCTAATTATTCACAAATGACTTAAATTTATGGTTTATGATATATATTTCAGCCTTTTACACTTTGTATTGTTCCGTCAAATTTTCTCTTTGATCTCTTTTATTCGATTCACTTCTACTTCTTTCTATACCAATAAAGTTTCTCTTTTTATTTATCAATCTAAACACGATTAAAAATATCATTTACAGTTCTTTATTTTATAAAATACAGAACTATACTTGATCAGTTACTTGTATCAGGAAATTTAGACTACAGTTTAAACTGACAAATTTAGCGTATGTGTTACATACGATTTTTTTTACCTTGTTTTGTTTAAAATTTAAATATTTCATTAGAAAATAAACTATAATTAAAATTATAAAATAAATTTATAATTTAAAAGAATTACAGTTTCTGTGCTAACTTCTCGACTTCTGCCAAAACCATATCCGAACTTCTATACTTGACCGCTTTCTTTTTTTGACTTTAAAGTTTGAATATTTCATTAGAAAATTTTTCTAATTCTAATTATAAATTAAATTTATAATTTAATTTAAATTACAGCTTCTATACTTGAATTTCAGTTTTGACAAAAACTTCCATTCAATTTTAACACTTGATTCACTTCCTTTTTTCTCATTTGCTAATTAAATAAAAATTCAATTTTTATTTATTTATTTATTTCCCTTTACACTTTATCTATTATTTAATTTAAAAACTAGTTTTAATTTAAAATATATTTAAAAATCCTTGTTTAAAAACTAAAATACCAAAGTACCACTTTTGGTTAAAGTACCAAGTCGAGATCGTGGTGTGCGCACATGAAATCAGCCCCGGTTCTCATGGGTTTGCCAAAATACCAATTCTAGACCAAACTACCATTCCGCCGAAGTACCACTTTGAAAATCACATAGTCCTCCTGCAGATCCACTCCAAAACCATGTGTGCCAGCCTAGTGATCAAAGTACCAATAACCAAATACCAACCCTAGGAAAAACATGGCTGATCACTCAAAAATCATGGCATTTTCCCCTCCGTCCCAGTCCCAGACCTGTGCACGTGCACACGCCATATGGCCACCACCCACTACCTATGACTGTCCCCACACCTCTCTCATCACCTCCTGACCCCTTTGCACCACCCTGACCGTCACCTCCAAGTCACTACAGTGATTTCACCGAGCCATCCACCATGACCAGAAAAGCACCATCGAAGAAACCCTCCACCATGCCTCGCTCTGCCCACGAGCCGCCACCACCTTCTTAACACGCCACCACCATCCCCTGACGTCGCGAACCCCCCTGGACTGCACCCCCATAGCCCCACCGTTGACGAGCAGCTCCATGAACAAAAACCGAACCCAAAAGTTCCCTTTCAACCCTATTTTCACCTTGTTCTCACCATCCCTTCATTTGAAAAATCATCTAGCATTTTTCCTAGAATCCTTGGTGCTATACGAAGCTTCACCCCCAACCACACGGCCTCAAGTCGCTTAGGTGGTCGGAATTTGATCGATATTCAAATTCTGATCATCCTAGCATAACTCGTGATCTAAGACACTAGAAATCGTGAAACCACTTCTAAAAATCATTATTTTTATCAAGGGTTCCATTTATGTATTCATATTGATTTTATACGAAGTTTGAAAATCTGATGAAACAGAGAGGTGTTTGAACAAACTGTATTTTCTCTTGTTTCAAGTACCAGGTTTGTTTAGGGTGTTATACCTTCTTTCTTACCTTTAAATGGGTTTAGTGATGATGTAGAGGTTTAAACTTGACTTGAAATCATGTTACAATCATCTGACTTAAGTTATTGAATAGGTTTAATCAATTTGATGCTTTAAATCTGAAACAAGACAACATGATCTATACCAATGATTATCCTCTTAAACTAATGCTATTCAGTTAGTTTAAGTCCTAATCATCTCTTTCTTTAATCAGGTAGGAATGATATTCAAACAACACTTAGAATCTAATTAAGAACATCCAAGACAAGTTTACTTTACAGTTCAAAAATACAAGAAATAGGAAGAAGATTAGAAAGAAATTTACTCACCGGAATAACTTGAAACCCTTAGTTCCCTTTCCTCCCTTACTGATCTAATTCTAAAGACTTGTGTTGTGTGTGGGAAAGAGGAACACACTCATGTCTTTATATAGTAGTAGGAAGCTATTAAAATATGGTGCATAAAATCAGTTTTCAGATTTTGTCTTGACAATGATAGACAACTCAAAAAAAAATCATTTCTTCCGTCCAAGTCAAAGCACCACCACCCCCTTTCACATGGCTTATCTCAGCCATCATCACCCTGAAAATCCCCTTACACATGCCCTTCTTTTTCCTATTGGTTTACTATGAAATTATCTCCTTAAATGCCATGTACAAGCATGATCTTTCTCTAAATCTTTCTTGGTTTAAACAAATTTTAGAACCCATCCTTGTACCATATATGTTTAGTTTTTCATAGGGTTTTCTAAACCATATCTTCTCATGACAAATCGATTTAACACAAAATATATAAAATCCTTACTTGCCTTCCAAGGTGATGCAAAATCTGAAAGTTTTGGTACAACAAAATTAAAGGCCATGTGATGAAATAGACATGAAATATCTTGAATGTTCTATATTTTAGAAATGATCTAGTGTAGGTGTATTTATGGTTTAAATACACAAGGATTTGCAAGATCTTTGGCACATGTCTCATGACAAAATAAACATGTTTTTGAAAATGCAAAAGAAAGTGTAATTTTCATAAAATCTTATGTAGGAAAAGGGAAAAGATTTGGAACTGAAAACACTTGATCTAAAGTGATTTTGCCATGTGAACAATATTTTCTACTAGATTCTGTTTACTAGCTTATTTCTAGGGTAGGTTGCATTCTCAAATACATACATATATATATATATATAAACATGTTTGCAAAAAGAAATGGTATTTCATATCTTGGTGATATACAAGTGAACATGAAATGGCTTTTGAACTTGCTTTGACAAAAGAAAAGGATTTTTGGCATATTTTTATTCGTGTTAAAAGTTTTCAATTCAAGAATTTGCAAAAACTCAAATTCTTCAATCTTTTGAAAAATGAACAAAACATATGAAATAAAATGGCATTTTAAAAACTTGCTATGTATAAGTGTTATTCTTTATACATGGGTAAAATAAATTTAAACAAACGTTATTTAATACATGCTATCATACATGAATGTGAAAAAAATGGGTTTTGGTAAATGTTGTGCTACATGCATATATAAATGTTATTATACATAAGTCTACATGTTTTGGAATTTCAAAGTTTGGATTTTAAATTCGTATTTGTAAATACATACTTACGATTAGTTAATATCTGTGCCAGTGATATGTGTAAATACCGGGTCATTACAATTGGAAATGCAATTGTTATGCTTATTTAGAAGATCTGAAGAAGAAGAAGGGAAGTTTGACTTTTCCCGAATCAAGCATAAATGGTATAAATGTCAAATCTATCTACTTCTATATCTTGGGTATTAGATGCTGGATGTGGTCACATAGTTGTGTCAATTTGCAGGAAATGCAAAAGAGTAGAAATTTGGCAAAAGGAGAAGTTGACTTACGAGTGGGAAATAGAGAAAATGTTGATGCATTAGCCATAGGAATTTTCTGCTTATCCTTACCTACTGATTAGTTTTAGAATTAAAAGATTGTTATTATGTGTCTTTCATTAGAATAAATATCATTTCTGTATCTTGTTTGGACAAGCTTGGATTTTCATTTATAATAAAAGACAATTTTTGTTTATTATATTTAAACGAGATATTTTATGGACATGCACAATTAACTAATGGTCTTTATATTCTTAACTTTGATGTTCATGTTTATAACATTAATACTAAGCGAATTAAATCTAATGATTTAAAACCAACATAACTTTGGCACTGTCGTTTGGGCTATATAAACGATAAACACATATCTGAACTCCATAAAGATGGGATTTAGAATCATATGAAGAATGCAAATCTTGTTTATTAGGCAAGATGACCAAAGCTCTTTTCACTGGACACAATGAACGGGCTAGTGATGATTGGTCCTTATACATAGTGATAAATGTGCACCAATGAGTACATCAGCTAGATGTAGGTTTTATTATAACATTACATTTACTGATGATTTCAGTAGATATGGTTATGTGTATATTATGAGACACAAATCGGAATCCTTTGAAATGTTCAAAGAATTCAAGAATGAAATTCAAAACCAACTTGGTAAGAATATAAAAACTATTCGAACAAATCAAGGAGGAAAGTATTTAAGCTAAGAGTTTAGTGACTATCTGAAAGAGTATGGAATTGTACCACAACTCACTCCACCGGGAACACCACAATGGAATGGCGTGTCCGAAAAGAGAAATCGCACCTTATTAAATATGGTACGATCAATGATGAGTCATACAGATCTTCCAATAAGTTTTTGGGGTTATGCCCTTGAAATAACTCCATTTATATTTAATCGTGTTCCCACTAAAACAATTCTAAAGACGCCATATCAGATATGGACTGGGAGATGTCCCAATGTGTCAGTTATGAAGATTTGGGGATGTGAGGCATTTGTTAAACATCTTGCTTCTAACAAGCTTGGACCCAAATAATATAAGTGTTAGTTTGTGGAATATGCAAAGGAACCAAAAGGATATTATTTCTACAAACCTTCTAAGAAGAAAGTGTTAATTGCTCGAACTGGTATTTTTCTGGAAAGAGAACTAGTCTCTAAAAGTACCAATGAGAATAAAGTAGAACTCGAAGGTATTCGGGAACCACACGACATCATTGAACCTGAACTTGAAATTGAGCAAGAACCAAAAGTGGAAACTGAGCGTGCTCAAATTACACAAGATATTCGTAGATCTAGTAGAATATGTTGTGTGCTTGATAGATATTTCGTATTCCATATGACTCAAACTGGAGATGTAACGCTCATAGATCAACATGAGCCCAGTTCTTTCCAAGAGACAGGAGAATGCGGATTGTAATGAGAAGACGACGCATCAGAACACAAACATGAGAACATTTCATTGCTATTACAATAATTTACATCAGAGTACAAGAATCAAAGTACGAATAAATAATATACAGCGGAAAAATATCAGAGATTAAAATACATAAATTTAAAATGTATAAATACAATTTACATCGGAAATACATCAACTAACACAACCGAAACAAATAAACGGATACAAAGCTTTCCGAATACAACTCCAGTTGTAATCCAGGATTCTGGGAAATGAAATAATCTGCAAAACCAAAACTACAATCTGTCCATGTGGAAAATATGGGCAACCAAAGTTT
Source organism: Allium sativum (assembly GCA_030737875.1). NCBI lineage: Eukaryota > Viridiplantae > Streptophyta > Magnoliopsida > Asparagales > Amaryllidaceae > Allium > Allium sativum. Next base: position 323,356,155 of record CM060926.1, on the reverse strand, counting down.
AGGTAGAAACAATAAACTTTGAGTCAGTCATGGGACTGGTGTGAGAACTCAAAATAGTAATTAACTTTATTTTAAAGTTGGGTAAATCAAGGGACCACGCCATATAACACGGAATGGGTTTCCTCCCAAGAATACCATAAATAAACAACGCAATGCTAAAAAGGAAAAATGAAGCCATTATAAGACTCAGGTCCCATCACACAACGCAACACAAACCAGAGGATAGAGTTTTACCTTATAATTGCCAAACATACCTGATACGCCAAATTTATCTTTTATTATTACTATGAGTGAAGAAATCAACTTCAAATATAAATGTATCAATCATTGACGGCATAGGACCTCATCCTACTATGTCGCCATATAGCTTTACAACTAAACCGAAAGGTCACATATTGGAAATTGGATTTCCGTCTATGAGTCGAGGCAAGGGATATTCCTCACCGATTTCGAGAAACTCTTGTGAATGCCTCAGGATCACACCTTTGGGCAACCCTTGGATCTTCAGGGCCGGTCCACACCTAACATTTGTGGATTGGTTGTTCCTGAACAATACATTTCCCGGTCCCATTGGACCTATCACATGAGCCTTTTAGTCAGCTCCATTCTGAGGCATCTCGCAATCCATCATCTACATAAGTAAAAATGTCTGGGCTCCATACCATGACACCACTTCTAGCTAGAAAGAAATGCATGCACTCCCTACAGTCACTATCCCATTTTTGACTCATACCGTGGTGTGAGGCTCACGAATTAATGCCATACACAAAGTGATGCTACTTAAAGCTGTGCTTTGATCACCATCCACAAGGCCCTACTTTTCAACAAAAGCCTTGATCATTTGCATCTCAGCATGCCACACTAACAATTCACGCCATACAACCGATGTCTATTAATATATAACCTCTAAGCTCGTACGTCTCAGAGAAGGGTGTCAAGTAAGAGAATAAATTCTCTGCCACCAAACAGATATATATTTAATAGAAATCAATCAATACATAATGAAATCCAATGTCATACACATCCATTTAGAAGTCCGTTCAGGGTCTAAACGAAACTGGAGGCACCTTTTTCCTCATCCCATATGTCCAATACAGGAGAGAGGCCCTCGCATATCCGGTCAATCTCCAAGTACGTCTGGACGATCACCACTTATTACCTTGTATTTGGTGTACAACCCAATCAAGACATCAGTAATCATCCAAATGATGTGAAGATCTTCGGTATTCGACTACCATCTTCATCGTCAACTTTTAGTCGCCGTACCAGTTATTCAGGATGGGATAAACCCGGTCTTTTCGAATAACTCACATATTTTATAATCAATATTCAAGTGATATAAAATACATCGTACAACCTTATTCCAATTTAGAATATTGTTTTATTCAAATATTCGCATCTTTAGGGAAAGGTTCCCATTAATTTTATCAAAGATAAGTTCATTTAAACTATTTCTTTAATCTTCCTTTGGATATCATTTCAAAAGATTTTATTTTATCTTTCGACAACTTAACCCAAATTAAGGTTTATCAACTAGTCAGGATTAGCGAACCTTACTTTTATTATCCCAATCCCAACATATTCATCCCATGAAGCAAAATTGGTAGTACTCAATATTTAACAACCAATGTGTTCTCGGTAAAATGAATTACCATTCAACGCTTCAAACATATTTAAAGATTTAACTATCGCATGGAGTCAAACCAGAGGTTCTCCATACTCGACATTTCTTGAATTTGTTAAATTTACTTACCTCATTCCCCTTTTAATCTAATTAAAGATTCATTAAAACTTCACTTAGTTTTAACCTCAAAAATCATTACTTGATGATTATTTACATTTAGGAAAATAATTCCTGTCTTTAACGGGGTTAAAGAACAAATATCTTTTAGAACATTGTTCACGATTAACCCCAAAATCATAATCCATCATAATGGAATCTTCGCGGAAATCATTAGTGTATAATCGATATAAATTTCCATATCAAATTAATACTATAAATGGAATAGCGGTAAAGCCCTTTTAAATTCCATAACTAGTAATGGCCTTCCTTCACGGAAGCTCATCTCGGTCATAACTAAATCGAATTCCACTCAATTCCAATTTAATGTATTAAATTGGAAAACTTTACTTTGGAAAATTTCCTTAAATCTTAGAACAAAGATTTATAAATTCCAAACCTCAACTTCACTGTTAATCGGGTTTAAGAACCAATGTTGTTTAAAACATTATTCACAATCAACCCAAAATCAACTTCCATTTAATTCCAATTATATTTATTAAATTAGAAAACTTCCTTAAATCTTAGTTAAAAGATTTATTCTTTTCTCAACTAGGTCTAAGAACAATGTTATTGAAGACACCATTCACGACAAACCCAAAATCCAATTTGATATTAAAATACAAGGCTCTGAATAAAAATCATATCAGTTTATATTCAATATCAAACTCTGAAACCAACGGATATCGTATTGGGAATAACGATATCTGTATCTTCCCAATTCCTCAACAATATCCGTGTAATCACGGAATCCAATATCTAAATATTCCGAAGAATATTTCCATTTAAATCCATTCCAATTATACGTTGGAAAACTTCTGGTTATCAAAACCATTTCAATTCATTTCAGTTCCTTTTTGTGTCCATCCAAAATCGAACATCAAAACCAATCTTCAATATTTTTGTGTCCATCCAAAATCGACACCAAAACCATATTTTGCATCTTCACTGAATATAATATCAAAATATTCGTTTATATTCTGAACCGAAACGTGACTCAATCAATTACCATATAATTTTATTTACATGGATTCTATACATCGCATGTATTCAAAAATAGTGATTAACAACTATTAAACATCCAATTCACATCCAGAGTGAAATCTACAACTGTATAAGCATTAAATAATTAAATAACACTTACTATGGCTTGTCAATCAATCGATTGACATACAACTAAACACCAGGGATATATGTGAAGTTATTATCATCTTCAGACCCGTGTGGGGTTTTCAATCAACATCCAATGATTATCATTTGCATAATTGGGCAATGTGTAAAATTATCATCCCAATACCTGTGTGGGGTTTACATCACATTCCATGTGAACTTATTATTATTTACACAGTTAAATAATGATAACATTTTAAACTGTAACATCCATCCACCACCAAACAAATATTGCAATCACAGGCAATCAACATATATTCAGTTATAAAAATATATAAATAACTTGTACAAAATATTTGAGTGAGAGATTTCTCACCATTGGTTTCCACTCCACCATTCTTTAATTGATTATTCATAAAAACGATTTCGTAAGAATCGAGTTGCTGAGATCTGTGAATTAGAGAACTGAAAAGTCACAAACGAAGTCCAAAAGGTCTGGGCTTCGGCCGAGAAAGAGCCTGGATCAATGTAGACCGTGGACCGAGGTTCTCTGGTCCACAGCCAAAAATATGCCAAACAAGTCGACTGTCCCCTTTTTAACCAGTTGACTAGTCAGAGACCTGCGCTTCTGCCCAGGTCATTACCAATCGACTGGTCCATTATGGACCAGTCGACTGGCTGCTGTTAAATAGCCCAGTCAACTCTCTTTTTTTCAATGAATTGTTCCGGCGAACCATGGAGGCAATGTACTTGAGTTATATGATAATGAGGCCTCATAAGCTCGTCGAAACAACTCACTAACACATGCACAAACCCACATGCATAAGATTGCTATAATTTTGATCATATATTCCAAAATGAACAAAATATCAAACCCATGCAATCAAAGGGGATTTAAGCGAATTATGAAGTTTTAGAACTTGCCGGTGCGACAACGGAGCTTCACTACATCGCCTAAACAACTCATAGCATTTGTGTGCACAATCAAAACGAGAAATTCCAATTCTATGAAGCTAAAACTAATGAACCGAAAAGTGTATACTCATCTAACTAGTTCATATGCATATACACAACTCTAAATGAACCTAAATGACACTATACAAGCTAATAACTTGTGGCATAAATGCTAAGAACTCACAAAGATCTCGCCTTTGCTTGCTAGAAGCAAAAAATCAATCCAATGACAAGCTAGAACAACTTCTCTTCGATGACAACACTAGAATCAATAACCTATGTTCATATGAACGCATTTCCTAAGAATTAGGTCATAGGAAATCTCAAAAATCAAAGAATAATTGAGTTGGAGAAGATAGAGATTGAGCTTACCTAAGCTTCTCTTTGAATTTGCTCTTGATTCCTACAATCAACTAAGGCTTAGGGAATTTTAATTTTCCTCTCCCCATTTCTATTTTCTTGCTAAGTGCTAAAGTGAATGAAGAGGGAGTATCTAATTGGGCACTTAATGGAATGAGCTAGGTTGGCTAACCAAGCCCTAGCCAAGGTGCCAAAATTTCAAAGCTCGGAATATATCAAAGTTTATACTTTTCGAGCATGCAAACTACGTTTTGAACTCAATGGAAGTGGTTTCGAGTTCAAATTCGTCCGTATGCAAAAAGTGATATTTTGGTCTATAGCCAATGAAAAAGGCCAAAATTTCTCCAACTCCAAAGGTATCGATGCTTATAGTTTTCGAACATCTAAACGACATTCCGAAATCAATGGAAGTTGTTTCATTGAAAACGGAAGTCGTTTGCAAAATGTGACTTTTCTACGGGCTATATATACCTTTTAAAAATATATTTAAATTCCATGGTGACTATTCTAAATTTTAATTTAGACATAAGTTACAATTTGTAAAGTGAAATCTCCATTTCATACATTCATTAGAAAATTACAACTCGAATCATTTCAACGTTTCTTCTTTTATCAAATTTTGATTTATATTGAATTCTATATATTCATTCAAAGTTTAAAATCAAATTTTCAAACTACAGTGCCATTTCGAGTTCGTTTTAATTAAATTTTAAAGTTATATGTTCTAATTTCGATTTAAATAAATCTTAAGTTGTTTATTCTCAAAATAATTTATCTAAAATATTTAATATCTATGGAAATCAATTAAAAATAAATTTTAAATTGGTTCCCAAAATTCCAGGTTGTTACAACTTACCATTATTCCAAGATAATTCTCGCTATTTACTAAATAGCCTCAAAACTTTTCCCGTCTTCCCTAGGCACTAATCCTTACCTACTCCATACTTTTTAAAACACGGTTTGGCCTTTTTATTTAAATTTACTTCCAAAAATTAAAAGTGTCAAAATTTTATTTTCTACATGAAAACTTACTTTTGCCAAACCATAAAACAGGTCATTTTATATAAAAAAGTGTAAATCATTTTTTTTTCTCAAATCACAAAAACTGAAGTAGATAAGGACAATTATTTCTCAATCGGGTTTATAACTTGTTCTTGCCTATAAGGTCAATTTAGCCTCTTACTACAACGTGCAAACATCTACTCTATTCTTAATTTTACAACTCATTTTGTCCACCCAACAAAATTTTCTTGTTAAAACAATTTATCAAAAATGATTGTCAAAAGAATAGAGACTTCAAGACTTTCTTTATTAAAAATTCTTTTATGCAATATAACAAGAAAACTATCAAGCTATACATGCTCTATAATATGCACCTTTTACTGAGAGAATTTTATTTTAGACAAAATTTTCGCCAGATATCACTATTTACAAAATATACCGCATTTTACTTCAAAACCCAGTATGTACCATTTTACATATATTAAAACTATAACTTTTAAGATTAAAACTTGAAAACACCATAAACCATCTCCCAAAAGCTTTTATAATTTTAAATTCTTAAAACATAGAAATGGGGTTAGATTCAAAGTAGGTTTCTAATTTTCTAGGCTTTCCTAGACACTCCCCAAGGTCAATTCTCACAACTATATATATATGTATATATATATATATATTCCTAATCCATTCTTCCCTTTTTAACCTTTTCCAATTTATAAGGTTTTACTGCCAAGCCCACTAATCCGAAATACTAACATATAGGATCCTCCTTTCTCTATTTCAAAATATATTGTACACTTCCCACCCAATTTTCCTAAGGGTCTCAAATTTCCATATTCATTCCTTTAATATACAAAATTGACACCACAATTCTTACCATATTATACTATTTCTATTTAGTGGGTTCCTCTATGGATCTAGGTATATATATATATATAATATTTATATTTTAAAAATACAATTACGTTCACTCACTATCTATACAAGAATCTTAAACCTAAGCTCTGATACCAGATGTAACAACCCGAATTCCGACAGACCCATTTTTATTTTAAAATTCTAATCCATCGAAACCCTTGTTGGTTGACCTTGTATCCTGCAGAAAAGACGAAGATATAAAATATATCAGAGCTCATAATATATCTCATAGTGGAATAGATAAAGTATAATATAATCAAAGTATAGCCTTACTGTAGTAATAATACTACCTAACTAGTATCGAAAGCTATCATATCTCTACCACAAATCTAACCTATGAGTATCTAATGAGGAGGGGGTCAGAACACAAGTTCTGGTGACTGGATTTAAACTATACACTTTGGATAATCCTAATGTATCGTTCAATCACATTTTCTTATTTATTTGGTTACTTGGGTTAACAGCACTCAAGGATTACACACACGTCGTACCATTTAATTCCCAGTGGATTTACCTAATACAGTATATATGTAGTTATCCCCCTAATATTGAGGTACACCCCATGGTACTCCACTCGTACGGTCTCCACCGTAATGCAACATAAATGAATGCAGTCCCTCATCCTATGCCGGAGTGACGTACGGATTCTACATAACAATGTTACATTCCGCATATATCAGTCATTACTATGCTACGTAAGCGTATGGACTGCTACCGTCGATCGAATTAGATTCCATCCCAGAGTAAGGCCCTCAAGTCTACGATACACCACCCAGAGCAGACATGCATGTATCTTGTAACGACCCGCATTCTACGTATCAGAGGATCATAGAATATTTATCTTATTTACATACGAAGTCATATGGTCGTGCAAATTAGGGAAACGACTACTGAGGTCATTTCCCACATCCACGATTTTTTCTAAATTTTAAATGACTGTTTTGCCCCTAGCGAATCTAGTTTCGCCTATAACCTTTGATTGGTAAGGAGTTTTGACCTAAAACCACTACCATTGGATTCAGATGATGGTTTCCTATTTCGTATAGTTGTCACATTAATCAAACGGACTTGTCGTTGGGAGATATGGCTGAAATAAGGTTTGGAAGATGGAAAATAGCTTAGTCGGGCTTAATAGTGTGATTAGCAGCTAGGCCCATAACCCATTTCAGGATTAGGGTTATGGGAGGGCTGAAAAGATTTGGAGAATCATCTCGCTTCATTTTTCTAGCCACCACAAACATTCCTTGAACATTAGTAATGGCCTCCATCTTCTAAATTTCTCTTTAATCACCTTTTTAATCACTAATTAATCGAATCAACATCAAATCACGTTGGATTAACACCAAATCATAGTTGGAGCTACTGCACTACATAGGAATCCATGCCAAATCAATATAAGTTTCAGATCTAATATTCATCTGTGGCTAAGGTGAGTGATTAGCATGTTTATTCACCGATTATGGCTAATTAGGGGTGATTAGTGATAATTAGCGAATTAATGACTTAGAAAAATATGGAAAAATACTTAAAAATTCTAAACTACTATTTTATGTCACTGGTATAAATTTGGGTTAATTTGGATTAAGTTTGCAAATGATATTTTTAGATATGGTTAAACATGGTTTAGGGGAAAATCATGAATTTTGGGTATGTTTGATCTAAAATAACCTATATGCTTGATGTTTTGATATTTTTTATTGAACCTATATGTTATTACTGTTGTTTGGGATGTATCATGATTGCATAAAAAAGTTAGAATTGTTGATAATGCCATCGTTTGGAGAAAATAGCTTGCAGGAAAAAAATTGCAGAGTTTCAGGTCCGGTTAGGAGGGAGACCCGAACCGAACCAGATAGGAGAAGACCCAAACCGAACCGGATAGGAGGAGGAGACCCAAACCGAACCGGATAGGAGGAGGAGACCTGAACCGAACCGAATAGGAGGAGGAGACCCGAACCGAACCGGATAGGAGGAAGACCCGAACCGAACCGGATAGGAAGAGGAAACCCGAACTGAACCGAATAGGAGGAGGAGACCTGAACTGAACCGGATAGGAGGAAGAGACCTGAACCGAACCAAACACCAATTCGACCAAAACCCGAGATGCAAAGGGAGTCCAAATGGGAAGTATTACTCAGGATCCAGATGGGAACCGACGAATTAACTTCTAGAGTTGGGTTTTGCTGCGGGACGTGTGCAAAGGAGTTATCGATATATATAACTTTAGTCCACTATTGGGAGAGGGGGCATGTAGACGATCCAGAGCCAGGTCTGTGCGGACTGGTTAACTTGTTAGGTTTGTTGACTATGGACCAGTGCAGTAGGGTCATAGGTTGTATGGAGTGGGACTCCGGCAGGGCCCCAAAGGGCAATGTGGTCATAGGAATAGTTGTACGGAGTGGGACTCCGTTATGGCACCAATGTATATGGTGATCAAAGTGGTGGACATCGTACGCTTTACGCACTGAGTGAGAGATGTGAGGATGATTGCTATGTTTGATATCACCATGACATGCAAACTCCCATTTTTACACTATATGTTGGTGTTACCTTAGAGTATTGTACACCTTGTTGTGCTAACTCTTTGGTTGCAGGTCCAGGTTCAGGTATGATTATTTATACCTGTTATTGTTTTATTTTGCTGCTATCGCTCATACCAGACTTTTGTTTGACCCAGAGTTTTATGTCTCTTCTTATTACTCTGGGTGCTCTTAAACGAGCAGACTAGAGACAGGTTAGGTGGTTATGCACGAGTAGCTATCCGGAGACGAGCATGAGGCTTCCACGTACTATATACATATATTCTCCCTGTGTTCTTGCTGGTCACTGCTTTGGGCATTAGTAGTGTACCTCTTTTATTTCCTTTTTAGAGACAGTATTTTGATGTTTTAATAATGGTTTGGATTATAAGCTATATTTTGGATTCCGCTACTCTGATGGATATGGTTTAGTTTTCAGCTTATAGACTGCCTCGCCTGTTTTATATCAAATTATGATATTATTATATTTTATTCCATGTGCTGTGAGACATACTACAGGTTCTTGATAATTCATAGTTTTAAATCCCTTTCTTCTGACGACCGTCCCGTGCCAGTTGGACATCGACATAGCGCATTTCGGGGAAATATCTGATTAGTTCAGGGTGGGCCATCACACTTGGTGTCAGAGCCTAGTTGCATAGTTTAACATAGGGGAAGACATCTGGGAGAGATAGTATACATATATGAGAGTGCGTATTTGTGATATTTTGGTTTTCTAAAGCTATATATATATACTATTAGTATATCTATGGATGAAGTCGCACAACACTGGCACCACACAAGAGATGGTTAATCGTTTTCTCTTTACAGATTGAATGATGAGCCGAAATATGAGGAGTACGATGAGGAACCCCGCATTGGGAGTTGAAGAGGGAGCGGGTTCAGGGGCCAATGATGGGAATGTCCCTGATAAGAGGATGATGTTTACTGCCTTCATGCGAGAGATGCTCAGGGAGCAGTTCCTAATGTTGCTAACAGTGATGGTGCAGTGGTATAGGCGCCTAGAGCCGATTTCACCAAGCTTAAGAAGGATTATACTAATCTTGGTGGGAAGTCGTTCCATGGAATGGAATTGGCTATGGTGGTTCAAGATTGGCTAGATAGTTGTGAGCGCATCTTCGAGGATTTCGGGATCGATGATGCAATGAAGAGGAAGCTGACATCACGTCAACTTCAAGGACGGGCAATGAATTGGTGGAATGCCATTAAAGCGGCCACTCCCAAGGATCAAGTTACTTGGAATCAGTTTAAGACTCGCTTCAGTGACAAGTTTATTCCAACTACTCAGAAATCATAATTGTTTAGGAAGTTTTTGGAGCTTAAGCAGAATGGTGGGGCAGTCTCGGAATATATTTCTAAATTCGATACTTTATCGAAATATGGATTATCTCTTATCGATACTGCCGAGAAGAAGACGATAAGTTCATAACTGGCCTAGATGGGTACTTGGGGGAAAGACTCATAAACCATATCGATAAGACATTCGAATCTATTATAGGAAAGGCATTGAGGTCGGAGAGCCATTAACCTAAGCCAAAAATTTAGGTTGCTGTTACATCTACTGAGGAGCCGAAACTGCGGGCTAGCGTTGAAGGCAATAAGAATTATCTGAATAAGAGAAAACAGAACCAAACCTGTGATGGTCAGAAAAAGAAGAATAAGAAAGATATCGAGTACTTTAGTTGTGGCAAGAAGGGCCACTATGCCAGAGATTGTCGAGCAAAGCCAGCGGACAGGAAGTGCTTCTTCGTCGAATGCCCCAATAGTGGCGGAGAAGGGAAAGAGTGTCGTTATTCAAGACATTCTTTCTGTTTATGATATTCATGTTCGGGTATTGTTTGACACCGGGGCTTCCCATTCCTTCGTATCTAGTGACCTAGTAGATAGGTTGGAATTGGAACCCGAGATTGTCGATAGGCCTTTAGTTGTGAAAAACCCGATCGGTGGTTCGACTAACCTTAGTATGATTTGTCGTAATTTGGTCTTATCGAGTCATGAATGTATGTTTGCTTGTGATTGCTTTGTTTTGGGATTTACTGGGTTTGGACTTATTTTGGGAGTCGATTGACTCCAAAGGTATGGGGGTGGTAATACACTGTGAGGGGTTTTCGTTGACTATTAGAGCAGATGATGGGCGGAGGGTGGTACTGGGTTGCCAAACTAGTGATGCGGTGATGTCTAGTTTTCTAAATTCCCTCCACATCCCGCATGATGATTTATCAGATGTGCCTATTGCTAGCGAGTATCCGGACATCTTCGGGGAAGTGACTGGACTTCCACCACACCGAGAGATCAAGTTTTAGATTGATTTAGTGAAAGATGCCAGACCTATAATGATGCCACTTCGTCGTATGGCGCTAAGGGAGTAGATAGAGCTCGAGGTGCAAGTAGGCGATCTTTTGAAGAATGGATTTATCTGAAGAAGTGTTTCCGAGTGGGAAGCACTAGTTGTATTTGCTACTAAGGTCGATGGTTCCCTTCACTTATGTGTAGACTACTGTGAATTGAACAAGGTGACTAGGAAGAATAAGTATCTTATTCCATAGATAGATGATTTGTTCGATTAGCTAAATGGGGCAAGAGTGTTTTCCCAGTTGGATCTCGTGACAGGATTTCATCATCTCCGAGTAGCAGCTGAGAGTATACCTAAAATGGCATTTCGAACGCCGTCTGGATTCCATGAGTGGTTGGTCATGCCATTAGGGTTGACCAATGCACCCACATATTTTGTTGATCTTATGCATAGGGTTTTCAGGAATCAATTAAATAAGTTTGTTCTTGTGTTCGTGGATGATTTCTTGATTTACTCGAGGATAGAGGAAGAACACAAGGAACATTTTAGGACAACGATGGAGGTGTTGAGGAAACACCAATTGAAAGAGAAATTTTCTAAGTGTCACTTCTGGAGGAGGGAAGTGAGGTTCTTGGGCCATGTTGTTTCAGAGAATGGTATTGCCGTGGATCCTGCAAAAGTGACTACGGTGCAAGATTGGTCTACGCCGCAACGGACGTGAGAAGTTTCTCGGGATTAGCTGGATATTATTGTAAGTTTATTCAAGACTTCTCCAAGATAGCAACACCATTAACTAAGTTGACAAAAAAGAATCAAGCTTTTGTTTGGGACGAAAGGTGCGAGAGTGCATTTAAGAGTCTAAAGGAGAAGTTGACATGTGCACCAGTGTTAGTTATTCCTAAGGGGAACGAAGAGATGACGGTATACACGAATGCCTGTGGTACCAGACTAGGTGTTGTATTGATGCAAGGTGGTAGGGTCGTAGCTTATGTTAGTCGACAACTGAAACCGCATGATAAAATATATCCTACCAATGATTTGGAATTGGCAGCGATCGTGTTTGCATTGAAGATGTGGAGACACTATTTCTTGGGAGAAAGATTTGAGTTGTTTACTGATCATAAGTCACTAAAAAATCTTTTCTCCCAGAAGGATTTAGATCTTCATCAGCAGAGATAGTTAGAGTTCTTAGCTTCATATGATTTCAATATTGTGTAAACACCCGGGAAGGGCAATGTGATAGCTAATGCATTGAGTAGGAGACTTGCCAGTTTGGGGGCTAGGTTTCTTGAATGGAAACAACTGGAGTATATTGCGGGATATGATTTCAGTCTTAAGTGTGAATTGGATCCGGAGATGTTAGCAAGTTTGACGATCAGATCGACTTTAATTGAGCGGATCGGTTCCAGTCAAAGGGACGATCCTAACCTATTGGAAATCATCTCCAAAGTAGAGATGGGTATCGATGGTGAGGAAATGAAAAAGTACGGACTTAATCGAGAAGGATGGCTTCGAAAGAACGGGAGACTAGTTGTACCCAACGTTAATGGATTGAGAGATGAAGTGCTTAGAGAATGTCATCACTCGAAACTGACTATACATCCTGGTTGTAACAAGATGTATCGAGACATGAAGCAAACCTACTACTGGGAAGGGATGAAGAAAGACGTTAGGAAGTTTATATCCAAGTGCATGAATTGCCAGCTAGTTAAAGCAGAGCAAAAGAAGCTTAGTGGTTTGTTACAACCGCTGGAAATTCACGAATGGAAATGGGAACAAGTCTTAATGGATTTCATTGACGGTTTTCCAAGGACTAGACCGGGTCATGATAGTATTTGGGTGATTATGGATCGACTGACCAAAAGTGCAAGGTTTATCCCGGTCAAGTTGAATAGAACGGCAGCTAAGTTAGCGGAATTGTATATGAAATGGGTAGTGAGATATACAAGACAGATATAAGAACACATTTTTTTGAACAGCGAAAAACAACAACATCTTTTATTTCATTAAAATACGTGTTCACAAAAACATGCCATACTTGTCTTACAATTCTTCCAAAAACATAACATCTTCATAACTGTCTTGATTACATTATTAAAGAAGCATAAAGAAAACATAAATAAACTGCAAAAGTCCCATAATTGCTGTCCAAAGCCATAGTCCAAAACGGAAAAGATTCAAGCAATACATTCTTTCTCTTCAAGCTGGATGTGAAATCTGGTCAAGCTGCGGTATTCCCTCCCTGTGGACCTGGGGGGGAAACGAAAGAAAAGAAGGTGAAAGAAAAGTAGAGTCAGACATAAATCCTGAGTAAGTCTAGGACTATTCAGTCTATGAATAAAGAACTGGGTATGATAAGTATAAACTGGAAATGGAAAGCACCATAAACTAAGTTAAGTTGTCTAGGGTCGAATATACTATCGTACCCCATATTAATCTCTGTACCCATATAAACTAGTTCCCAACAGGCACCCCATAATCAGGGTGAAGTGATCCATTTCTGATGATCGGCTCCTACTCGCATAGTTACATGTGTCTTACGGCCCCCGTTGTTGTAGTTACCTATGTTGGTCCCACCATGGGGTGTATCAAGTCCCATGGTGGCGGCTCGACACAATTCTAGAATGCACAGGTATGCTACTGGTGCCCAGTGCCTTATTTTTCTGCGCCGGAGTGTGTGCACGCCCGCACCCCGTTAGAACCTACACTGCTGCACCACCGCCGTCGATTTGACCTCTTACAGTCAGCCCAGTAATCGTGCCCCACCCTGCCTAGTTCAGGGTATCCTGATACACCTTGTAGGGTTACTGCTGAAAAGGGTCCCCCGCTACTAGGTTTTCTATTTCTAGCCAACATGCTAAGTTGGTTAAGTGTTTAATAAACCTAACCCCCAATCAGTCTGTTTAGTTTAGCATGTTCCATTTTGATTAAGTATTAATATAATTTTCTTAATCCTATCAATCCTGACTCAGCCTTAATTGTCTTATTAAAGCCTCGACCTCTCACATTAGACAGGTATTGTTGTGGCTGCCTGTTGCCGGTTGGGTCCGGGCAGTCTTACGCCACAACTCAGTCTAACCTCGGGTCCTTATTGGGCTCCGTGTTTAACCACCCACATTGGATAGGTATTGTTGTGACTACTGGACAGCCGGGCGGTTCCGGGCAGGTTTACATCACAACTCAATCCAACCTTGGGTTAAACACATCGTATTTTCTACATTTACATATTTTGTCTCTTTTCTTTTTATATGTAAATATTTGCGACCCATTATTCAAATTTATCTTTATTGGTTAAAATTTATTTATGCCACTTAATTGTTGTTAGCATGCGTCAAACATGCCAATGCATATGTTCTATATTTTAACCCAAACGTCATTACCCCCGTTTTACACGTTCGCTACAATGTAAGATGTGTTGGGTTTAATATTTAAACCCAACTTAGCCATATGAAAAGGGGAGGCTTATAACATGATGTTTATGAGGTGACATAAAAAGGGGAGTGTGAACGCATGAACTTGCAACATAACGATTCAATTAACATAAAGCAGGCACATGAGAACTTGCAATTGTAACAACATATAATCATGGCATAACATGAATCATTTTATTCATATAATCATGGCATAAACAATACTTAAACATGAATCATTCTATTCATATGATTATGGCATAAACAATACTTAAACATGAATCATTCTATTCATGTAATCATGGCATAAATAATACTTAAACATGAATCATTCTATTCATGTAATCATGGCATAAATAATACTTAAACATGAATCATTCTATGGCATAAATAATACTTAAACATGAATCATTGTAAACTTGCAATTGGGATGTAAATCTAACTTAATTGTGTCACATATATCACCATATGGTTTTGATAACAACTTAGGCCTAGAACATGTTTCAACTAGGCATAATACCAAACATAGTTTAGTCATGTTCATAAAGGTGCTTACTTTTGTTTCTAATACAAAAGTATGATTTGCTAATTCCAACATAGATTCATATAAACTATAGTACTTAGTCGTATCCAATTACATACTAAAAGTGATCATAAAAGTATGTACATCATATTAGCATAATAATGCATCATATACTTGCATGAATCCCAATTAAAATTTCACAACATATGGTTGTCAACATAAATCATATACTTGTATGAATCCAATCGTATACCATAACATTTCCAAATCGTTTAGAATCAAAATAACATACAAGTATAGATTATTATCGCCACAATTCCATTTCGTTGTTAACTTCCAACGCAAATCACATACTTGCATATGTCCAATCGTATACCATAACATTCCCAAATCGTTTAGAATCAAAATAAATACAAATATAGATTATTATCACCACAATTCCATTTCGCATTTTACACAAATCAAACGCAATTAATTATTCACATCAGAATAGCACTCTACTTACAACGTATGACGAATCTTCAATTCAGGAATCTGAATTCTGAATTTGGAGATGCTATCCTTTGTTGTAGGCATTGCATTGATTCAATTAACGTTGCTTTAACCTTTTGATTTATCTCCTAATTGTCTCCCAAATTCTGACGGCTATCCTTAGTCTCTCCTCAGCAGCATGATGGTCTCATCTCCATTTTAGTTTGTGTGAATTAGGGTTAGTCTTAGGTCCTTTTTACAGAGTTTGTGAGTTGATTTAGACCGTCGATGAAGCTTGGTTTAATAATAGCCGTTCGTTCAAAGGAGGGACCAACCAGGAGCTGACACCTAGCCCTAGTGACAAGGCAAGGCTCAGAAAATCGACCAAACACAGACCAGGCCAGCCAGGGTGGGCTGGGTTCGACCTGGCTCAGGGGCCAGGTCGACACCCCAGTCGACACCGTGTCGACTTGGCAGTCGACACGGGTTACCCAGGTCGACTGCCCAGTCGACCTGGCTAGCCCCAGGTCGACTGCCAAGTCGACCTGGGTGCCTTGCGCGGGAATTTTCCCGCCCTGGCTAATTGGGCCCGATTTTTGAATTTTAATTAGTTTTTCTGTGCTGTTTTGGTCTGTTTGAATTTTAAACTGAATTCTGAAAAACTTCCGGAGGCCAAAACTCCTTCATACGGAGTCCGTTTAACGCAAACTCGGACTCTATTTCAAGCAGAATTCCGAGACGAACGCAATGGCGTGTCCCGTTTCCCTCAATTCTTTGATTTGAAATTAATTATACTTTAATTTGTGAATTTCACTGTTATAGAATACACGGGGTGTTACATTCTCCCCCACTTAAAAGGATTTCGTCCCCGAAATCTTCAAGTTTAGGAAGAATGTACATCCTAACATCCAAACATCCATCTACTCATCCATCAAACATGAGGATCCATTGTCCTTAAAAGACTTCTAATGCTTCATGATCATATGCGAAGTGTGTGTGTGTGTATATGTACTTATCTAATGCAAAATCAGGCGGTATATTGATTCAGTTGACCTCCTTAATGCGAATTACGTAAGTTCCATGAATCCATTATGTATGCAAATTCTCCTATTCATGATTCTACATGAGTGCACAATCATTCATACAAATGCAACATCTATATGACAACACATTAAAGTTCAACCATATACGAATGCAAACATATATGCATATGCAATATGAAGTGACTGAACCGATCTAAAACCTAGAGTGTGTGTGTGTATGCAACCACGAGCAACCACTAGCAATCACTTGCAACCACTTGCAACCATCATCCATAACATGTTTCAATTACATGTTTTCATCCAAAGGGTTTCTTCCTAAAAGATATGGTTGAGGAGATATACCTAAAAAGATAGATAAAAGAGCAACTTAAGGAAAAAGGAAAGATCAAAGATGTACCCTCGAAAAGAAAAGGGTAGGCTGCGCGTATTCTAGCTTCAGTTTCCCAAGTTGCATCTCCTTCGGCGTCGCTCCACTGAACTTTGACGAGCTTGACTTCGCGGTTGCGTAGCTTCTTCACTTCCATTCCTAATATGCGGGTTGGAACTTTCCTTACGGTTGCTTCGCGTTCCACTTCAGGTTCTTCTAGGATATTTGGCTCTACCACTTCAGCAGACTCATGTAGACATTTTCGGAGATGTGAAACGTGAAAGACGTTGTGAACTCCGGCCAATTTTTCGGGTAGCTCTAATCTATAGGCCATTTTCCCAATTTTCTTGATGATAGGGAATGGCCCTACGAACCTTGGTGCTACCTTTCCTGTGGTTCCAAAACGAACAACGTTCCTTAGCGGAGATACCATAAGAAAAACTCTGTCTCCAACCTCAAATTCAAGGTCGGTCCTCCTCTTGTCGGCGTAGGACTTTTGTCTGTCTTGGGCCATCTTCATCCTTCTTTGTATTAAGTCTACTTTCTCTGAAGTCTCTCGGATCATATCTGGTCCAAGTATGAGCTTATCAGTAGATTCCGACCAACAAGTGGGTAATCGGCACGGTCTTCCATATAAAGCTTCGAAGGGCGCCATTCCGATGGTTGCTTGGTAGCTGTTGTTGTAGGCAAATTCCACCAAAGGAAGATGGTCTTCCCATGTCCCTCCGAAGTCAAGGACGCACAGTCTTAAAAGGTCCTCGAAAACTCTGTTCACTCTTTCTGTTTGGCCGTCGGTTTGGGGATGATAGGCTGTGCTTAAGCATAACTGTGTGCCTACCGCTTCTTGTAGTCTCCGCCAAAACTCACTTGTGAAGATAGGGTCTCGGTCACTAACAATGCTGGATGGTATTCCATGGAGTCGAACAATTTCCTTGAGGTAAAGAGATGCTAGAGATGAGGCAGTTCTTTTACTTTTGACAGGTAAAAAGTGGGCGCTTTTAGTAAGCCTATCCACTATTACCCAAATGCTAGTGTTGCCTCTCCTAGACCTAGGCAGCCCATCGATGAAGTCCATTGAGATGCTATCCCACTTCCACTGCGGGACCTTTAGAGGATGGAGCAGACCGCCAGGCTTTTTCTGTTCCGCTTTAACCTGTTGGCACACCATACACTTAGAAACGAAATCTGCCACGTCCTTCTTCATGCCGTTCCAAAAGAAAGTTCTCTTTATGTCCTTGTACATTTTATCCCCGCCTAGGTGTATCGTCATCTTGGAGTGATGTGCTTCCTCGAGAACTTTCTTTACTAAATCCCTTGTCTGTGGGACGCACAGTCTTCCGTCTCGCCTTAGCCAACCCTTATCGTCGATGGAGTATCTGTTGAGGTGACTTGAAGTCTCACCCCTTATTAGCCTATCTATCGTTTCCACAACCTGAGGGTCGTCGCGTTGTGCTGTCCCTGTTGAGTCCACTAAAGTCGGGCGTACTTCGAGAGATGCTAGCAAGCCTGGTACAAAATCAGAGGAGGGCCTAAAGTCAAAGCTGGCTATAAACTATAGGCTTTGTCTTTCAACAAACAGCGGGCTTAGGGTTAGTTTCTTTCGGCTCAAAGCGTCTGCCACTACGTTGCCTTTGCCCGGAGTATAGGAGATCTCCAAATCGTACGAGGCAAGGAACTCCGTCCATCTCTGTTGCCTCAAGTTAAGATCTTTCTGCGAGAAAAGATATTTCAACGATTTATGGTCAGTGTAAAGTTCGAACTTCTCACCTAGGAGATAATGTCGCCAAGACTTGAGTGCAAAGACGATGGCGGCTAACTCAAGATCGTGGGTCGGGTAGTTCTTTTCGTGCACTTTCAACTGCCTCCCGCCATAAGCTACTACCCTTCCTTCTTGCATTAAGACAACGCCTAGCCCTGTCCCACATGCATCTGTATAAACTGTGAACGTCTTGCTTCCATCTGGCAACGTTAAAACTGGGGTTGTTGTAAGAGCCCTTTTCAGTCACTTGAAAGCAAACTCGCAATCCAAGTCCCAATTGAACACTAGATTCTTCTTGGTCAACTTTGTGAGCGGAGCTGATATCTTTGCAAAGTCTCTGATGAATTTTCGATAGAAGCCTGCTAGCCCGAGAAAGCTTTGGACCTCTGTTGCGTTCTTTGGCGTCTTCCAATCCTGCACCGCTACTACCTTAACAGGGTCCACCGCTAACCCTTCTTTGGATACTATGTGCCCAAGAAATCTTACTTCCTCTCTCCAAAAGTGGAATTTGGAGAATTTGGCTTTTAGTTGATGGACTCGCAGAGTTTCCATGATTGCCCTTAAGTGCTGGGCATGTTCCTTTTCACTCTTTGAGAAGATCAAGATATCATCTACGAAAACCACTACGAACTTATCGAGGAAATCTCTGAACACCCTACTCATCAAGTCCACGAAGTAAGCAGGTGCGTTTGTCAAGCCGAAAGGCATGACAAGCCATTCAAAGAAGCCGTCTGCGGTTCTAAATGCCGTTTTATCGATACTATCTTCAGCCACCCTTAGCTGATGAAAACCGATCGCTAAATCGAGTTGGGAGAAAACAGACGCTCCTACAAGTTGATCAAACAGATCGTCAATTCTGGGGAGAGGGTGCCTATTCTTTTTCGTTAGCTTGTTGAGCTCCCTATAGTCAACACATAGACGGAGTGAACCATCTGCCTTTGTAGCGAACACTACTGGAGCGCCCCATTCTAAGATGCTCCTTCTAATGAACCCCTTCTCTAGAAGCTCTTTAATCTGTTTACTGAGCTCTTTTCTTTCCCGTGGAGCCATGTGTCTAACGGGCAACGCAACGGGCTTTGCATTATCTACAAGATATATGCGGAAGTCTATCTCCCGCTTCGGAGGCAAGCCCTTCACCTCTTCGAAGACATCCGGATATTCCCGGACCACTCTAACTGATTGCAAATTTTCAACAGAGGCATCTAGCGATTCAAGATAACTAAGCATAACCGCATACGAGGGATTACAAGAAATTTCCAAAGTGTTACCGAGCTGGGTCAGGAGCCTAACAACCCTTTTCTCACAATCAAGGATGGCCCCATTACTGGATAGCCAGTCCATGCCCAAAATCAAACCATATCCCGAAAAGCCCGGAACAAAGGCACTACATTTAAATTCTACGCTTAAAATAGAAATTTTCAATCCCACACAGATCATAGACAAATGAGCTGGGCCCCCAATTGGGTTTGAAACAATTAAGGGGTCCTCTACCATACTAGTTTCTAGGTGCAGAGATTCTACTAAAGCATACAAGATAAAGGAGTGTGATGCGCCAGAATCAAATAAAGTGCGAACGGGGTGATCATAAAGATAAACTACACTTTCTACAGAAGTATTTATACCTCGCTGTTGCAGAGGTGGCGCCTCTAGCACATGAACCTGTGCCCCTGAGGTGGATCCAACCCACTGCCCCTGTCCTCGTTTCTTTGGGCAGTCCTTTGCCATGTGGCATGTCTCACCGCAAGAAAAGCACCCACCATTCATCTTGGCCTTCTTTTTCCGGCAATCTTTCACTAAGTGCCCCACTTTGCCACAGAAATTACACTTCCTCTTCTCTTTGTTGTCTTTCCTCCCTTCTTAAAGTCTGTTTTCTTAGGCTGTAAACCCTCTTTCTTCCCTTAAGAGCTTTCTGCCTTTGTCTCCTTCTTGCCCTTATCCTCTTCGTTTAGCAATGCCATATGTACTAGCCTTTCATATGTAGCCCCCATGGGTATATGGGTCATGGCCAAACTGTGTAATGGCTCATTCAACCCTTTGACAAAACGGAGAGCCTTCTTGT
Source organism: Allium sativum (assembly GCA_030737875.1). NCBI lineage: Eukaryota > Viridiplantae > Streptophyta > Magnoliopsida > Asparagales > Amaryllidaceae > Allium > Allium sativum. Next base: position 323,335,569 of record CM060926.1, on the reverse strand, counting down.
GCGGGGTGTTGACTAGGTCCAGTCCGAACCTAGCTAGCTCATCGAACTGATTAACATACTCTTTGACTGTCTTGTTCCCTTGCTTAAGAAATAAGAATTTTTCCAACTGCAAACTCCTTTCCGCGTCTAAGAGAAATTTAGCCTCAAACCTTTCCCTAAAGTCCTCCCATGTTTCCACTGGTCTTTCTGCATTGGTGACTTCCCACCAGTAGGAAGCCTCACCTTTTAGTAGCCATACTGCCAGTTGTACTTTCTGCCTATCTTCTAACTCAAAGATGACGAATAAGTCCTCGGTTTCTTTCAGCCAATTTCTAGCTGCCACGAAGGACTCAGTTCCATGAAAATCTTTTCCTCCCATAGCTTTAAAATCTTTACATATCTTAGCAAAAGTGTTTCCCCGCGGAGGAGGTGGAGGAAGAGGTGCTGCTGCAGCTGGATGATTTCCTGCAACTAGGGGAGGAGGAACGGTAAGACCTGGCTGAGTGGCCCTTGCTTCTAAGAACCGTCTAAACCAACCAGGTATTGGTACACCCTCTGGCAAGTTAAGTTCTTCGGACATGCTGAAATAAAAAGGATAGATTGAAAATGAAGGATAAGAGATAGTACCTATGGCTTTAGGGGACTTTGCCTTTTTAAAATAAAATAATATTTTATCTTTTAAAAATGCTTCTTTAAATTTCTTTTTTGAAAATAAATTTTCAAAACTTTTTATCTTATCTGGTAAACCTATGCTCTGATATCAAGTGAAACACCCCACCTCCGTTAGGGTCACTCTCAAAGGGAATGCCCTAATTTTGGTGGAGGTTTATAAGTATAAGTCACAGATATACAAGACAGATATAAGAACACATTTTTTTGAACAGCGAAAAACAACAACATCTTTTATTTCATTAAAATACGTGTTCACAAAAACATGCCATACTTGTCTTACAATTCTTCCAAAAACATAACATCTTCATAACTGTCTTGATTACATTATTAAAGAAGCATAAAGAAAACATAAATAAACTGCAAAAGTCCCATAATTGCTGTCCAAAGCCATAGTCCAAAACGGAAAAGATCCAAGTAATACATTCTTTCTCTTCAAGCTGGATGAGAAATCTGGTCAAGGTGCGGTATTCCCTCCCTGTGGACCTGGGGGGGGGGGGACGAAAGAAAAGAAGGCGAAAGAAAAGTAGAGTCAGACATAAAGCCTGAGTAAGTCTAGAACTATTCAGTCTATGAGTAAATAACTGGGTATGATAAGTATAAACTGGAAATGGGAAAGCACCGTAAACTAAGTTAAGTTGTCTAGGGTCGAATATACTATCGTACCCCATATTAATCTATGTACCCATATAAACTAGTTCCCAACAGGCACCCCATAATCAGGGTGAAGTGATCCATTTCTGATGATCGGCTCCTACTCGCATAGTTACATGTGTCTTACGGCCCCCATTGTTGTAGTTACCTATGCTGGTCCCACCATGGGGTGTATCAAGTCTCATGGTGGCGGCCCGACACAATCCTAGAATGCACTGGTATGCTACTGGTGCCCAGTGCCTTATTTTTCTGCGTCAGAGTGTGTGCACGCCCGCACCCCGTTAGAACCTACACTGTTGCACCACCGCCGTCGATTTGACCTCTTACAGTCAGCCCAATAATCGTGCCCCACACTGCCTAGTTCAGGGTATCCTGATACACCTTGTAGGGTTACTGCTGAAAAGGGTCCCCCGCTACTAGGATTTCTATTTCTAGCCAACATGCTAAGTTGGTTAAGTGTTTAATAAATCTAACCCCCAATCAGTCTGTTTAGTTTAGCATGTTCCATTTTGATTAAGTATTAATACAATTTACTTAATCCTATCAATCCTGACTCAGCATTAATTGTCTTATTAAAGCCTCGACCTCTCACATTATACAAGTATTGTTGTGGCTGCCTGTTGCCGGTTGGGTCCGGGCAGTCTTACGCCACAACTCAGTCTAACCTCGGGTCCTTATTGGGCTCCGTGTTTAACCACCCACATTGGATAGGTATTGTTGTGACTACTGGACAACCGGGCTGTTCTGGGCAGGTTTACATCACAACTCAATCCAACCTTGGGTTAAACACATCGTATTTTCTACATTTACATATTTTGTCTCTTTTCTTTTTATATGTAAATATTTGCGGCCCATTATTCAAATTTATCTTTATTGGTTAAAATTTATTTATGCCACTTAATTGTTGTTGGCATGCGTCAAACATGCCAATGCATATGTTCTATATTTTAACCCAAACGTCATTACCCCCGTTTTACACGTTCGCTACAATGTAATATGTGTTGGGTTTAATATTTAAACCCAATTTAGCCATATGAAAAGGGGAGGCTTATAACATGATGTTTATGAGGTGACATAAAAAGGGGAGTGTGAACGCATGAACTTGCAACATAACGATTCAATTAACATAAAGTAGGCACATGTGAACTTGCAATTGTAACAGCATATAATCATGGCATAACATGAATCATTTTATTCATATAATCATGGCATAAACAATACTTAAACATGAATCATTCTATTCATATGATTATGGCATAAACAATACTTAATCATGAATCATTCTATTCATGTAATCATGGCATAAATAATACTTAAACATGAATCATTCTATTCATGTAATCATGGCATAAATAATACTTAAACATGAATCATTCTATGGCATAAATAATACTTAAACATGAATCATTGTAAACTTGCAATTGGGATGTAAATCTAACTTAATTGTGTCACATATATCACCATATGGTTTTGATAACAACTTAGGCCTAGAACATGTTTCAACTAGGCATAATACCAAACATAGTTTAGTCATGTTCATAAAGGTGCTCACTTTTGTTTCTAATACAAAAGTATGATTTGCTAATTCCAACATAGATTCATATAAACTATAGTACTTAGTCGTATCCAATTACATACTAAAAGTGATCATAAAAGTATGTACATCATATTAGCATAATAATGCATCATATACTTGCATGAATCCCAATTAAAATTTCACAACATATGGTTGTCAACATAAATCATATACTTGTATGAATCCAATCGTATACCATAACATTTCCAAATCGTTTAGAATCAAAATAACATACAAGTATAGATTATTATCGCCACAATTCCATTTCGTTGTTAACTTCCAACGCAAATCACATACTTGCATATGTCCAATCGTATACCATAACATTCCCAAATCGTTTAGAATCAAAATAACATACAAATATAGATTATTATCGCCACAATTCCATTTCGCATTTTACACAAATCAAACGCAATTAATTATTCACATCGGAATAGCACTCTACTTACAACGTATGACGAATCTTCAATTCAGGAATCTGAATTCTGAATTTGGAGATGCTATCCTTTGTTGTAGGCGTTGCTTTGATTCAATTAACATTGCTTTAAGCTTTTGATTTATCTCCTAATTGTCTCCCAATTTCTGACGGCTATCCTTAGTCTCTCCTCAGCAGCATGACGGTCTCATCTCCATTTTAGTTTGTGTGAATTAGGGTTAGTCTTAGGTCCTTTTTATAGAGTTTGTGAGTTGATTTAGACCGTCGATGAAGCTTGGTTTAATAATAGCCGTTCGTTCAAAGGAGGGACCAACCAAGAGCTGACACCTAGCCCTAGTGACAAGAGAAGGCTCAGAAAATCGACCAAACACAGACCAGGCCAGCCAGGGTGGGCTGGGTTCGACCTGGCTCAGGGGCCAGGTCGACACCCCAGTCGACACCGTGTCGACTTGTCAGTCGACACGGGTTACCCAGGTCGACAGCCCAGTCGACCTGGCTAGCCCCAGGTCGACTGCCAAGTCGACCTGGGTGCCTTGGGCAAGAATTTTCCCTCCCTGGCCAATTGGGCCTGATTTTTGAATTTTAATTAGTTTTTCTGAGCTGTTATGGTCTGTTTGAATTTTAAACTGAATTCTGAAACTTCCGGAGGCCATAACTCCTTCATACGGAGTCCGTTTTACGCAAACTCGGACTCTATTTCAAGCAGAATTCCGAGACGAACGCAATGGCGTGTCCCGTTTCCCTCAATTCTTTGATTTGAAATTAATTTTACTTTAATTTGTGAATTTCACTGTTATAGAATACATGGGGTGTTACAGAGAGGGTGAATCGTGTATTGGAGGATCTCTTAAGAGCTTGTATATTGGATTTCGGGGGTTCATGGGATGACCATTTGCATCTGGTTGAGTTTGCATATAATAATAGTTATCAGTCCAGTTGGTATGGCACCGTTTGAAGCTTTGTACGGAAGATCGTGCAACCCACCATCATGTTAGTTGGAAACTGGTGAGAAATTTGTGCTTGGGCCAGATGTATTAAGAGAAACTTCAGATAAGATCAAGGTTATTCAACAGCCAATGAAGGCTACCCAAGTTAGGCAGAAGAGTTATGTTGATAAAAGACGAAGAGATTTGAAATTCTCTGTTGGCGACTTGGTATTCGTCAAGATTTCTCCGTTGAGGAATGTAATTTGATTTGGTAGGAGAGGTAAATTGGCACCAAGATTTGTTGGTTCATTTCCAATTCTTGAAAAAGTTGGGAATTTAGCATATAAAGTTGGATTACCTGACATGATGACGGAAGTGCACAACGTATTTCATGTTTCTTAGTTAAGGAAGTTCGTGCGCGATTCTAATATGACTATTTCACCAGATCAGTTGGATGATTTCAAGATAGAATCCGAGGCAGTTGGAAACCACAGAACAATTCGTATTGTCCAACACGATATGAGGCAGCTTCGAAAGAAGACGGTGAAACTTGCTAAGGTCCAGTGGGGGCGATAATGAGAATGACTGTACTTGGGAAACCGAGGAGAGCATAAGGAATTCATATCAAGAGCTCTTTATCTGGTGAGATTTTAATCACGATATAATTACTCCTTTGTTAGTAAAACGCATGCTAGGATAGGCTTGTTGTGTTATTATGTATGTTTGATTGTTTGTAAATGGCTGATAGGCATACGGGGAACCATTGTATGTTTTGGTTAAGGAATTTCGGGGGTGAAATTTCATAAGGGGTGTGAGTGTAACGACCCGCATTCTACGTATCGAAGGATCGTAGAATATTTATTTTATTTACATATAGAGTCATATAGTCGTGTAACTTTGGGAACGACTATTGGGGTCATTTCCCACATCCACGATTTTTGCCAAATTTTAAATGACCGTTTTACCCCTAGCGAATCATGTTTCGCCTATAACCTTTGATTGGTAAGGAGTTTTGACCTGAAACCACTTCCATTGGATTCAGATGATGGTTTCCCATTTCATAGAGTGGTCACATTAATCAAACGGACTTGTCGTTTGGGAGATATGGCTGAAATAAGGTTTGGAAGATGGAAAACTGCTTAATCGGGCTTAATAAGGTGATTAGCAGCTAGGCCCATAACCCATTACAGGATTAGGGTTATGGGAGGGCTGCAAAGAGTTGGAGAATCATCTCCTTTCATTTTTCTAGCCACCACAAACATTCCTTGAACATTAGTAATGACCTTCATCTTCTAAATCTCTCTTTAATCACCTTTTTAATCACTAATTAAGCAAATCAACATCAAATCAAGTCGGATTAACACCAAATCAGAGTTGGAGCAGCTTCCCTACATAGGACTCCATGCCAAATCAATACACATTTCAGATCTAACATTCATTTGTGGCTAAGGTGAGTGATTAGCATATTTATTCACTAATTATAGCTAATTAAGGGTGATTAGTGATAATTAGCGAATTATTGACTCAGAAAAATATGGGAAAATATGTAAAAATTCTAAAATATTATTATACGTCACTGGTATAAATTTGGGTTAATTTGGATTAAGTTTGCTAATCCTATTGTTAAATATGGTTAAACGTGGTTAAGGGGAAAATCATGGATTTTGGGATGTTTGATCTAAAATAACCTATATGCTTGATGTTTTGATCTTTTTGATTAAACCTATATGTGGTTACTATTGTTTGGAATGTTTTATGATTTCATCGGAAAGATAGAATGGTTGAAAACGCCGTCGTTTGGCTAAAATAGCTTGTTGGAAAAAAATTGCAGAGTTTCAGGTCCGGTTAAGAGGGAGACCCGAACCGAACCGGATTGGAGGAAGACCTGAACCGAACCGGATAAGAGGAGGAGAACCGAAGCCATCCGGATAGGAGGAGGAGACCTGAATTGTACCAGATAGGAGGAGGAGACCTGAACCGAACCGGATAGGAGGAGGAGACCCAAACCGAACCGGATAAGAGGAAGACCTGAACCGGATAGGAGGAGGAGACCCGAACCGAACCAGATAGGAGAGGAGACCCGAACCGAATCGGATAGGGGGAAGATACCCGAACCGAACCAAACACCAATTCGACCAAAACCGGAGATGCAAACAGAGTCCAAATGGGAAGTATTATTCAGGATCCAGACGGGAACCAACGAATTAACTTCTAGAGTTGGGCTTTGCTACGGGATGTGTGCAAAGGAGTTATCGATATCTATAACTTTGGTTCACCATTGAGAGAGGGGGCATGTAGACGAACCAGAGCCAGGGATGTGTGGAGTGGTTAACTCATTAAGGTTATTGACTAAGGACCAGTGCAGTGGGGTCAGAGGTTGTATGGAAAAGGACTCCATTAGGGCCCCAAAGGGTAAAGTGGTCGTAGCAATAGTTGTACGGAGTAGGACTCCATCATGTCCCCAATGGATCTGGTGATCAAAGTGGTGGACATCGTACGTTTATGCACTGAGTGAGAGATGTGAGGATGATTGCTATGTTTGATGTTTGCTATCACCATGACACGCACACTCCTATTTTTACACTATATGTTGGTGTTGCCTTAGAGTATTGTACATCTTGTTGTGCTAATTCTTTGGTTGTAGTTCCAGGATCAGGTATGATTATTTATACCTGTTATTGTTTTATTTTTCTACTATCGCTCATACGAGACTTTTGTATGACCCAGAGTTTTATGTCTCTTCTTATTACTCTAGGTGCTCCTAAATGAGCAAACTAGGGACAATTTAGGTGGTTATGCACGAGTAGTTGCCCGACGACGAGCAGAAGACTTCTATGTACTATATACATATATTCTCCCTGTGTTGTTGCTGGTCACTGCTTTGGGCATTAGTAGTGTACCTCTTTTATTTCCTTTTTAGAGACAGTATTTTGAAGTTGTTATAATAGTTTGGATCATAAGCTGTATTTTGGATTTCGCTATTCTGATGGATATGGTTTAATTTTCAGCTTATGCACTGTCTCGCTTGTTTTATATCAAGTTATGTTATTATTATATTATATTCCATGCACTGTGAGATATACTATAGGTTCTTGATGATTCATAGTTTCAAATCGCTTTCTTCTGACGACCGTCCTGTGCCAATCGGACATCGACACATCCCATTTCGTGGAAATGTCCAATTAGTTCGGGGTGGGTCATCACATATCTAGATTTTCTCACGTACATATCGTCAATCGTATTTGACGCCTTAATCGCACAAAACCTCTAACGTGCACTGAGTTCCGTGGCAGGGTTATACAAGAAACACAGAACTCGGTCGCGAGCTTTTCCATATCTGTACAGGCCCTCCATTAAGAGCCTCAAAATACAGATATCCCTTGGGTCTATTTTTCATGGTTGCTATGGCCCTACCTCGGCCCCTCCCTCAACTAGTAAAGACTACAAGAGCTAAGCGACTTGCCCCAAACATAAAATCTAAACATCTAGTTGGCATCTCCCCTCAACTACCGTACCTCGATAGTGAAAGGTGAATGTCATATTTGGTTTAGCTCTAGTCTTTTCGCACCCCACTGGCTGCCGATGACGAGTACCCAATGATCTACTATCCTTGTTGGTCCTGACCTCGCCTCTCGTTGAGGCGATCGCTGAATCACCCTTATGTCACCTCATCACAACATTCTGACTGCAAAGCTACTTTAGCAGTCAAGGCCCACCCACCTTTTAGTAATGCGTAGACCCAACCTCTGCGAGCACAACCTAAACATCTGCTACCACACAGAGGACTATCAGGAGCACCTTAAGTATCTTAGGAAGATGCGTGCTTCCCCTTCCAGTCCTTCAGAGCTAACAGAATTATCAGATGGACGTGCGCTCCCCTCGTGCCTCATGACACCGCGATGATCTACCCTATTGGGTTATTCACCTTAAACGTGTGGACAGGTCGAAGCGCCTTATTTTAATATGTTATTAGACCCTATGTCTAAACATTCAATTATGTGCTTGCTCTACCTCATCGGGTTTCCATTTAACTTGGTTATTCCCATTCACATTGTCTTCTTAATCAAGTTACCAAGTTCCTCTCGCTTAATAATTTCAGTCATATAACTTAACCCATTTAAGTTTATTAATAAGCCCACAACATGTTATTCTCTAGATTGTGATCCAAGGTCTGTAATCCACAATCTCTTTTATATTATTGTTTGATTTCATAGTCACAATAACATGTTGTACTTAATATGTAATTAAGTATATCTCAATTCACATGTTTACTGTTTAACGTGTCACTCATTATTTATGATTAAATATAACTTATTTCATTTCGTAAGTTTGCCTCACTCTTTCCAATTTAATCATAATTCCATCTTAAATTCTCACTACAACTTATCATTGTTTACTTATTAACTTAGTTACTAACTAAGGTTTCCTAATAAGTCTCCTTTCCATTTATTATAACCTATGTTATAATATCCTCTTGTCCCTAGGACAAGCCTTAACATGTTATTCTTATCAGCAGATTTCAGATTTCCAAGTTTACAGATTACTTAATTTATAATTAAGTACAACTTCTTACATTTATAAATTTTCCCTTTTTCTTTTATTATAAACAACTGGTTTCAGTTTTCCCTATTTACTGATTAATTAATTTACAATTAAGTACCACTCATCTCATTACATAAGCTATCTCATTTTCTTGCTAGTTTATTATAACCTAAGTTATAATCTCCAATTGTCCCTAGGACAAGTCTACATATTATATAACATTCTCATTAATGTAATTTATTTATAATAGGTTATTATCATTCCCTGTTTGTTCCTATTCTTTTACTGTTGTAATTATCTTTCATTCGTTTCCACTAATCACAGTTAGTGCCATTTAATTCTACCCTTATATATATATATATATATATATATATATGTGCTTATGTACTAGACCTCTCACATTAAGCCTACCACTTGTGGATGCTGGATTTGTCAAGCGGTTCCGGGCAGACTTCTTCCACAAGTTGGCTTAACCTCGTGTCTTAGCACTGTTACATGTTTATTTACGCACTAGACCTCTCACATTAAATTAACAACTTGTGGACACTAGATTTGTCGGGCGGTTCCGGGCAGACTTTTATGACAAGTTGAATTTAACCTCGTGCCTAAGTACAGCTACAGTTTTCTATTTACTGTAAATTTTCAATATAATTTAGGCCTATCCATTCTTTCAAAATTTTCACTGTAATCTAAATTTTACATGTCATCATATTAAGCCCATTTTACGTCGCATGTCCTTTCTAACATGTAATTAATTTTTATCTCAAAATAACATGTGATCGCCAAATCATGTAATTATTCTAATTTAACATGTAGTTATTCTCATTTCTACAGTTAAGGGTTCAAGTACATAATTGTCACAAGCTAACATGTAATTATAACAATAGTAATCGCTACACGTATTTTTAACAAGTTTACATGTCAATAGGTGAACATTTCAGCACATTAAACGTTTTAACATATGAATTTCTAACATATTAATATTTCATCATATTAATATCTCAACATGTCATAATAGCATTTCAACACTTTTAATCATTATATCAGATTTACATGACATGTTAACGGGGAATGTTAAACGATAATATACCATTATCAAAAATGATATAACTTAAATCCACTCACCTAATTTGCTTTCCAATCCCTAGATCTGGTCCAGATCTAGCATTCCATGGTTTACCCTAACTGGATTTAGAACCTAACAACCAAGTATTCACAATTTTTACAAAAATAAAAAGGGAAGAAAGAGGAAGAAAAATGAATGGACCAGATCTAATAATTTACCTTACTTCACATATGATTCTGATCACCTTGTGACGACCCCAAAACCCGTACTGACGGTGTCGAGGGTAATATTTGGAATATAACACAGAAACAGAACAGAAATAAATAAATACACCAGATAATGAACAAATAATACACTGGATAAACAATAATCATCAGAGTTACACAATATACAGGATCATACTTAGTACAAATACAGTTCAGCTATACATAAATGTCTACAGCGGAAAACTAAACATAATGTACAATAGGAGCTGAGCAGCGTAAAAAGAGATAAATGATAGAATCCATCTTCAGCTCCAGCTATCCAGATAGAGCCAGCTAAACCTGAATACAAGGCTGTCCGTGTAGGAAAAGGGGCACCCGAGTTTGCAAGTGAAACAAACTATGAGTCATTCATGGGACTGGTATGAGAAATCTACTTAACACATTATACAATATGGATAATCACATGACCACGCCATTTTCGTGGAACGGGTTTACTCCATTGGATTGCCAGTGCTTTAAAACAAATCATTCTTTTAAACATCGCAATGCTTTTTATAAAAATGAAGCCATTATAAGACTCAGTTCCCATCACACAATGCAACGCAAACCGGAGGATAGAGTTTTTACCTTGTAATGGCCAAAATATGCTTGATACGAATAAAACAAAAGCATTTGATATTACTACTAGTGTTTATATGTTTAAAAAAAATTCAAATCATAAGTATCAATCATAGACGACATGAGCGTCCCATGCCACTATGTCGCCAACTATAGGTATACAATCAAAACCGCACAGTCACGTATTTGGAAATTGGATTTCCGTCATGAACCAAGGCAAAAGATAGTCCTTACCGAATTCGAGACGCTCTAGCCCGTGTCTCAAGCAAGTACTCAGTCAAGCCTTTGGATCGTCAGGGCCGATCCACCGATGTGGATCAAAATCTGAACACTGCGTTTCCCCGCCCTATGTGGCGTCAATGAGCCAACGAATGACTCCATCGGTCCCGGATGACCGTTATAACCGAGGCGCCTTGCAACAGCAACAACCACATAGGTGAAAATAATATAAATGTAAGCCAGTTTAAGCACCGACACCACCTCTAGCTAGAAGGAAACGCATGCCCTCCCTGAGGTCCTTCTCCCGTTTTTGGTTCATACCGGGGTGTGAGGCTCGCGAATTCACGTTATACACAAAGCTACGCCACACAGGCGGTACTTTGACCATCAACCATAAGACTTTGCTTTTCAACAGAAGCCCTGATCACAGCATCTTAGCCAGCCACACAAGCAATTCACACCATGTAACTGGTGGTTATCAATCACACAGAATGAATTCCAATGTCAGACACACAATCCATTTGCAAGTCCGTTCTGGGTCTGAACGAAACCAGAGGCACTATATACCTCGAAAACCCATCGAATTCCATGTATGTCTGGACGGTCACCACTCATTATCCATATTTCGGGATGCCTCCCTATCAGGACATCGGTTACCATCCAAACGAGGTGAAGATCTCTGGTCTTCGACCACCGTCTTCAGCTTCGATTTCTTATCGTCGATTCAGTTATTCAGAATGGGATAAACCCGGTCTTTCTGAGCAACTCGCGTATATAATAAACACATGCTACACAAACACTACATACGCATCATTTCAATTCATTAGTCACTAACCGTCAATCAGTAAGAGAACGATTCCCCAAATATTAACCCCGAAGGCCGAAACCAACATCAGATCAACACCCAGGAAACCATTTGACTTAGCCAACCTTCAGTTAGTTTCTAAATTTCACATCCATATCGTTTATAATAATTTATAACGATTTATCGCCATTTTTGTTTATTTTAAAATAGCCAATTTATTCAAATGACGCTTCGGGCCATAACGCAGCCGTGGCGCTGTTTTTCTTCAGATTTGATTTACACATATCTGAAAATCTAACCATTGGATCTTCACAAAATTTACATCATTAGAAAGATCTTTTCAAAACGAATCCAACGGTTCCAGTTTCCGGAAAATCCGACGGTCGGATCTCCCGGTATAATCGTTTGAAGTTTCGATTTTGAAATACGAACTGCAGCGTCGTTATTCGATTTAATATAATTATATATATATATATATATATAAAATCGATTCTGGCGCTGTTTTTCTTCAGATTTGAATTAAACATTCCAGACAATCCAACCGTTGGATTTTTACAAAGTTGGTGCCGTTGGAAAGATCTTTCCAAAGCGAACCCAACGGTTGCGGTTTCGGGAAAATCCGATGGTCGGATCTCCCGCACTAATCGTTTGAAATTACGGTTTCAAAATACGAACTGCAGCTTCGTTATTCGATATATTTTAATTATATATATATAAATATAATCGATTCTTCGATTTCAAAACCATTTCCTTTTCACACATTTGATAAAAATGATATTTTTATCAAACTAACTTCTATTTCAACACTTCACTATTTTTAACAATTCATGTATATAATAAAAATATGATTTTTATTGTTAAACAATTTATTTCAAAACACGACTATTTTATATAGTCCTTATAGGTAATAAAAATATGATTTTTATTATAAAACAATTTATTTAAAAACAAGAGTATTTTATATAATACATATTGACGATAAAAATAGGATTTTTATTATAAAACAATTTCTTTCAAAATGTGAATACCATTCAACACATGAATTTCAATTCAACACATGAAGGTTTTCTGTAGTTTATATATATAGATAAAAAGGTGATTTTTATATTTAAAACACGAATACCATTCAACACATGAATTCTATTCAACGAATGAATTTCAATTCAACACATGAAGGTTTTCTATAGTTTATATATATAGATAAAAAGGTGATTTTTATATTTAAAACACGAATACCATTCAACACATGAATTTCTATTCAACGAATGAATATCGATTCAACACATGAAGGTTTTCTATAGTTTATATATAGAGATAAAAAGGTGATTTTTATATTTAAAACACAAATACCATTCAACACATGAATTTCTATTCAACGAATGAATATCGATTCAACACATGAAGTTTTTCTATAGTTTATATATATAGATAAAAAGGTGATTTTTATATTTAAAACACGAATACCATTCAACACATGAATTTCTATTCAACGAATGAATATCGATTCAACACATGAAGGTTTTCTATGCTTTATATATATATAAAGTAAATAAAATGTGATTTTTATTGCGAAACAATTTATTTCAAACATGAATGTCGTTCAATAGATGAATTTCTATTCAACACACGAATATAGTTTCAACACAGGAAAATAATTCTAATACATGAATATTATTCAAAATTTCGGCAGCATAACTGCAGGGTAGATAAAACCGGGGCCGTCCCTAGTACGGCTCCTCGCTCTACCTTAAAGCCTCGCAGCTTTTGACAATGGGGAATCGTGCATCTAGTTCGCACGCAGGCGGCATGTATATATTTTTCATTTCCACAAACTAATCCTATATGGTTTCAACCAAATATTTCTCAACCAAAAACGGGTATTTTTCAACCACAATCAATCAATTTCAACCACAAACAATTATAATCAATCATTCGTAATCAATCAATTTTCACAACAATCACAATCAATAATTATCGTCCATGGTTTGTGGACGAGGGGCGTGTATATATATATATATATATATATATATATATATTATATAAGCATTTCACTTCTATTTCAACACATATATAATTTTTACAACGCATATATAACTTATACATCGAACGTAGAACCTATACAACACTTATACATGAGGTGTACAACGCTCATATAAGTCATACATCGACCATATAATTTATACATCGTCGTTTTCCATATCGTTTATAATTTAGAAATCTCACCTTGGGTTCCACTCCACCAAAAACAGCAGAAGGCTCAGAAAAATATGCGGTCTCTCCTAGAATGTAGAAGACGTCCACACGAGTCCACTGTCTCTTGTTTCACTGAATTTCATCAAAAACGAAAAAGATATGATTTTTATAGTGAAATTAAAAATTATAGCGCTTTAAACTGCTATAATATGGTTTAGTATAATATTAGTCGTTACCTTCTGAAATGGTTCCAAACTAGGTTTGGATTTTTCGATTGATCCGTGTAACGGTTCCACGATCGGGTTGCGCGAGGTCGAAGGGGGAGGAGAGGCGCGGGTTCGCCAGTGGCGCGGCGGTCTTCGGTGGCCGGAGCAACTCGCGGCGGCGCCAGAAACAGTCAGGCTTTCGAGCCCGATATCTACCCAAAAACTCCATGAAAAAAATCTGCAGCAGGTATGGATCTGAAGCTCAGAAGAATCACTACAAAAACCTTAACTGAAGCAGGTGATTTTATTGAGCGGATTAGAAGAAATCGAGGAGAGAAGGAAAGAAGGCCTTTCCGTCGTTCGCGACCTGGTATCGGGGAGAGAGAAAATATCTTGGCCAATGAAATATTTTTATTTATTTATATATTTTAAAATCTCTAAAATACCCTCTTCCACACACGAACACCAATTCAAACCCAACGACTGTCGTCCCTAACGTTTTACCCCCATTCCGAACACAATGGGATATGTTTTCGTAGGCCCATTCGACTGTTTCAGTCAATTTTCCTTCAAATTAAAATATATAACATTCAATATTTGATTTGAACGTACATTTCGATTTGCCAGTGCCACAAACTGACTCGAAAAATTCCAAAAAAATAAATCTAGCTATGTTTTGACGATACGGTCCCAACAAAACTAGTTTCGTCGAATCCTGAGACCGTTTGCAAATCTGGTCGATCCAATTTAACTATAATTGACCAAAACACATTTTCCTTTGCCACGCTCACATACTAGCTTCAAAAATTATGAAATTTGAAACCTAGCAATAACTTAAAATCCCGGATCCAACAAAAGTGGTTCCGTCGAATTCCGAGGCCGTTTGCAAAATGACCATTTTCACGGGCTATATAAATCCCATAGCGACCTTTCTGAAAATTCATTTGGCCATAACTTTTGCTTCCCGCTATGAAACTTTGATTTTTCGGATTCATTAGAAAGATATTCACTAACAGATTTAAATATTTTTGGTTTCGCTCAATTTCGTTTTATTCTGCACCCGGTACAGTTAGTTAAAGTTTGAATTCAATTTTTGAAACTACCGGGCCATTTCAGGCCTTGTTTATAATTAAAGTTAATTATAATTATTTTCAAACATCGATTCAAACCTATTTTTCATCGCTATTATTTAAAATATTTATTTTAAATATTTAAAATCCACTAAAATAGCCAATTTAAAAATTTTAAATTGGTTCAGATTTCCCGGGTCGTTACAATCTCCCCCACTTAAAACTTTTCATCCCCGAAAAGGAACAAAGTCGAAAGTGGTTTGATTTATCAACTCTACTTCTAATCCGACATCCATTCTCCAACTTTTCAGTTTCTGAGAATTTTCAAGTTCTTCAAAAATTTGGCTAACACCCGGAATTTTCGAAAAATTTCGCCATAACCTCCTTTGTACGGGGAGGGGTTTGGAAATTTATTGGGCCGTATTAGGTACCCAATAAATCCTATAAAGCGTATACATATTTATAGTGATATATTCTGGTGTTTAAAGGGGAGCGCGTATAGATAATAACTCCAGAGAATAAATTCTCGTCACCCTGTCATAGCCTGAGGGAGTGTGTATTTTTAATGCTCCAGAGGATAAATCCTCGTCACCTCGTCCCGTGTGGGAAATAAATAGTCCATGTGTCGTATCTAATAACTAGAGAGACGTGATTATTGTCAACTCCAGACCCGTGTGGGGTTTTTATTAATCTGGCAATTTATCGTTATAATTTTATATGGTCCATATCAGTCATCAGTTCAACCTGTAAAATATAGTCATCGCCATACAAGCCTCTCGCTCGTATGGTAAATCTTCAACCTCGTCACACAAGCTCCAAATGCTTATGTGGTATATGATGAAGTATGCCTATCTTCAAGAAGTATGCCATGTAGTGTAGTTCAAATTTAATTGTTACTATCCTATGGCGACATTTATTAATTACACACAGAATAACCAGCACTCCGCATCCAATGGCATTCACAAGAGTTGATATAATAATAAAATTGCGCATCCAACTCATTAAGGTTTACCTATTTGTCGGGCATGCAAATAAAATCTTTAATCAACAGCTAATCCAATTACCTGTTGAAACATATATAATGCACAAGTATATATTTCTATCTATTTTTAAATCAGTTCAATGTGTGATTTAATCGAATAAATTCTACCATTCATTCTCTTGTTAATTAAATTAACTATCGTTTTAATAATTTAATTAATCAAATCTACTACCACACAACACAAACAACAACCAAATTGTTTTCAACTTTTCAAATATATATCTTTTATATATGTTCAAAAATCATATTTCTAAAACCGGAATATAATCACAAATACGTTATTTATAAACATATAACTCTCGACTCGTTCTGGGGCACTTCTGACCCCATCTCTAACGAGTTATTCTGATTCTGCTTTATTCATACTAGGATATTAATGATCCTATCTGCAATGAGTTACTCGTCCTAGAACACTACTGGTTCTATCTCTGACGAGTTCGTTAATATGTTATATACCAGAGCTAAGCTTAACCAAAGCTCTGATACCACGTTGTGACGTTACCGCGAAATCCGGTAGGCTTTGCAACCATCCTTTCATCCTCCAGTACAGCAGGTAAAACCTACCGTGGCTCACAATGGTACCCCAGCCCCTTGTTTTATGGCGACGCTCTCGAGTCTCGCGGCACTGCCGAACCAACCCTCAACAGGGACATGTAGGGGTAAGAGTCTCCCGTTCGCCACCAAACCGCGAAGCGAGAACCCCCTATTATGCGTACCCAGCCTACTCAGGACCAGCAACAAGGACTGGTATGAGAAATCTACTTAACACATTATACAATATGGCTAATCACAGGACTACGCCACTTTCGTGGAACGGGTTTACTCCATTGGATTGCCAGTGCTTTAAAACAAATCATTCTTTTAAACATCGCAATGCTTTTTATAAAAATGAAGTTATTATAAGACTCAGTTCCCATCACACGATGCAACGCAAACCGGAGGATAGAGTTTTTACCTTGTAATGGCCAAAATATGCTTGATACGAATAAAACAAAAACATTTGATATTACTACTAGTGTTTATATGTTTCAAAAACAATTTCAAATCATAAGTATCAATCATAGACGACATGAGCGTCCTATGCCACTATGTCGCCAACTATAGGTATACAATCAAAACCGCACAGTCACGCATTTGGAAATTGGATTTCCGTCATGAACCAAGGCAAAAGATAGTCCTTACCGAATTCGAGACGCTCTAGCCCGTGTCTTAGGCAAGTACTCAGTCAAGCCTTTGGATCGTCAGGGTCGGTCCACCGATGTGGATTAAAATCCTGAACACTGCATTTCCCCGCCCTATGGGGCGTCAATGAGCCAACGAATGACTCCATCGGTCCCGGATTGACCGATATAACCGAGGCGCCTCGCAATAGCAACAACCACATAGGTGAAAATAATATAAATGTCAGCCAGTTTAAGCACCGACACCACCTCTAGCTAGAAGGAAATGCATGCCCTCCCTGAGGTCCTTCTCATTTCTGGTTCATACCGGGGTGTGAGGCTCGCGAATTCACGTTATACACAAAGCTACGCCACACAGGCGGTGCTTTGACCATCAACCACAAGACTTTGCTTTTCAACCGAAGCCCTGATCACAGCATCTTAGCATGCCACACAGGCTATTCACACCATGTAACTGATGGTTATCAATCACACAGAATGAATTCCAATGTCAGACACACAATCCATTTGCATGTCCGTTCTGGGTCTGAACGAAACCGGAGGCACTATATACCTCGCAAACCCATCAATTTCCATGTACGTCTGGACGGTCACCACTCATTATCCATATTTCGGGATGCCTTCCAATCAGGACATCGGTTACCATCCAAACGAGGTGAAGATCTCCGCTCTTCGACCACCGTCTTCATTTTCGATTTCTTATCGTCGATTCAGTTATTCAGAATGGGATAAACCCGGTCTTTCTGAGCAACTCGCGTATATAATAAACATGTGCTACACAAACACTACATACGCATCATTTTAATTCATTAGTCACTAACCGTCAATCAGTAAGAGAACGATTCCCTAAATATTAACCCCGAAGGCCGAAACCAACATCAGATCAACACCCAGGAATCCATTTGACTTAGCCAAACTTCAGTTAGTTTCTAAATTTCACATCCATATCGTTTATAATATTTTATAACGATTTATCGCCATTTTTATTTATTTTAAAATAGCCAATTTATTCAAACGACGCTTCGGGCCATAACGCGGCCGTGGCGCTGTTTTTCTTCAGATTTGATTTACACATATCTGAAAATCTAACCGTTGGATCTTCACAAGATTTACATCATTAGAAAGATCTTTTCAAAACGAATCCAATGGTTCCAGTTTCGGGAAAATCCGACAGTCGGATCTCCCGGTATAATCGTTTGAAGTTTCGATTTCGAAATATGAACTACAGCGTCGTTATTCGATTTAATATAATTTTATTTATATATATATATAAATATAATCGATTCTGGCGCTGTTTTTCTTCAGATTTGAATTAAACATTCCACACAATCCAATCGTTGGATTTTTACAAAGTTGGTGCCGTTGGAAAGATCTTTCCAAAGCGAACCCAACGGTTGCGGTTTCGGGAAAATCCGATGGTCGGATCTCCCGTACTAATCGTTTGAAATCACGATTTCAAAATATGAACCGCAGCTTCGTTATTCGATATATTTTAATTATATTTATATATATATAAATATATAAATATAATCGATTCTTCGATTTCAAAACCATTTCCTTTTCACACATTTGATAAAAATGATATTTTTATCAAACTAACTTCTATTTCAACACTTCACTATTTTTAACAATTCATGTATATAATAAAAATATGATTTTTATTGTTAAACAATTTATTTCAAAACACGACTATTTTATATAGTTCTTATAGGTAATAAAAATTTGATTTTTATTATAAAAAATTTATTTAAAAACAAGAGTATTTTATATAATTCATATTGATGATAAAAATAGGATTTTTATTATAAAACAATTTCTTTCAAAATATGAATACCATTTAACACGTGAATTTCAATTCAACAAATGAATTTCAATTCAACACATGAAGGTTTTCTATAGTTTATATATATAGATAAAAAGGTGATTTTTATATTTAAAACACGAATACCATTCAACACATGAATTCTTATCAACGAATGAATTTCAATTCAACACATGAAGGTTTTCTATAGTTTATATATATAGATAAAAAGGTGATTTTTATATTTAAAACACGAATACCATTCAACACATGAATTTCTATTCAACGAATGAATATCGATTCAACACATGAAGGTTTTCTATAGTTTATATATATAGATAAAAAGGTGATTTTTATATTTAAAACACGAATACCATTCAACACATGAATTTCTATTCAACGAATGAATATCGATTCAACACATGATGGTTTTCTATAGTTTATACATATAGATAAAAAGGTGATTTTTATATTTAAAACACGAATACCATTCAACACATGAATTTCTATTCAACGAATGAATATCGATTCAACACATGAAGGTTTTCTATGCTTTATATATATAAAGTAAATAAAATGTGATTTTTATTGCGAAACAATTTATTTCAAACATGAATGTCGTTCAATAGATGAATTTCTGTTCAACACACGAATATAGTTTCAACACAGGAAAATAATTCTAACACATGAATATTATTCAAAATTTCGGCAGCATAACGGCAGGGTAGTTAAAACCGGGGTTGTCCCTAGTACGGCTCCTCGCTCTACCTTAAAGCCTCGCAGCTTTTGACAATGGGGAATCATGCATCTAGTTCGCACGCAGGCGGCATGTATATATTTTTCATTTCCACAAACTAATCCTATGTGGTTTCAACCAAATATTTCTCAACCACAAACGGGTATTTTTCAACCACAATCAATCAATTTTAACCACAAACAATTATAATCAACCATTCGTAATCAATCAATTTTCACACCAATCACAATCAATAATTATCGTCCATGGTTTGTGGACGAGGGGCGTATATATATATATATTTTATATAAGCATTTCACTTCTATTTCAACACATATATAATTTTTACAACGCGTATATAACTTATACGTCGAACGTACAACCTATACAACGCTTATACATAAGGTGTACAACGCTTATATAAGTCATACATCGACCATATAATTTATACATCGTCGTTTTCCATATCGTTTATAATTTAGAAATCTCACCTTGGGTTCCACTCCACCAAAAACAGCAGAAGGCTCAGAAAAATATGCGGTCTCTCCTAGAATGTAGAAGACGTCCACACGAGTCCACTGTCTCTTGTTTCACTGTATTTTGTCAACAAACGAAAAAGATATGATTTTTACAGTGAAATTAAAAATTATAGCGCTTTAAACTGCTATAATATGGTTTAATATAATATTAGCCGTTACCTTCTGAAATGGTTCCAAACTAGGTTTGGATTTTTCGATCGATCCGTGTAACGGTTCCACAATCGGGTTATGCGAGGTCGAAGGGGGAGGAGAGGCGCGGGTTCGCCAGTGGCACGGCGGTCTTCGGTGGCCAGAGCAACTCGCGGCGGCGCCAGAAACAGTCGGACTTTCGAGCCCGATATCTACCCAAAAACTCCATGAAAAATTCTGCAGCAGGTATGGATCTGAAGCTTAGAAGAATCTCTACAAAAACCTTAACTGAAGCAGGTGATTTTATTGAGTGGATTAGAAGAAAT
This sequence comes from Allium sativum, assembly GCA_030737875.1. NCBI lineage: Eukaryota > Viridiplantae > Streptophyta > Magnoliopsida > Asparagales > Amaryllidaceae > Allium > Allium sativum. Next base: position 323,314,650 of record CM060926.1, on the reverse strand, counting down.
CGAGGAGAGAAGGAAAGAAGGCCTTTCCGTCGTTCGCGACCTGGTATCGGGGAGAGAGAAAATATCTTGGCCAATGAAATATTTTTATTTATTTATATATTTTAAAATCTCTAAAATACCCTCTTCCACACGCGAACACCAATTCAAACCCAACGACTATCGTCCCTAGCGTTTTACCCCTATTCTGAACAAAATGGGATATGTTTCGTAGGCCCATTCGACTGTTACAGTCAGTTTTCCTTCAAATTAAAATATATAACATTCAATATTTGATTTGAACGTACATTTCGATTTGCCAGGACCACAAACTAACTCGAAAAATTCTAGAAAAATAAATCTGGCTATGTTTTGATGATACGGTCCCAACAAAACTAGTTTCGTCAAATTCTGAGACCGTTTTGAAAAAGGCCCTTTTCTGGTCGATCCAATTTAAATGTAATTGACCAAAACACATTTTCCTTTGCCACGCTCACATACTAGCTTCAAAAATTATGAAATTTGAAACCTAGCAATAACTTAACATCCCGGATCCAACAAAAGTGGTTTCGTCGAATTCCGAGGTCGTTTGCAAAATGGCCACTTTCACGGGCTATATAAATCCCATAGCGACCGTTCTGAAAATTGATTTGACCGTAACTTTTGCTTCCCGCTATGAAACTTCGATTTTTCAGATTCGTTAGAAAGATATTCACTAACATATTTAAATATTTTTTGGTTTCGCTCAAATCCGTTTTATTCTGCACCCGGTACAGTCAGTTAAAGTTTGAATTCAATTTTTGAAACTACCGGGCCATTTCAGGCCTTGTTTATAATTAAAGTTAATTATAATTATTTTCAAACATCGATTCAAACCTATTTTTCATCGCTATTATTTAAAATATTTATTTTAAATATTTAAAATCCACTAAAATAGCCAATTTAAAAATTTTAAATTGGTTCAGATTTTCCGGGTCATTACAATCTCCCCCACTTAAAACTTTTCGTCCCCGAAAAGGAACAAAGTCGAAAGTGGTTTGATTTATCAACTCTAATTCCAATCCGCCTTCCATTCTCCCACTTTTCAGTTTCTGAGAATTTTCAAATTCTTCAAAAATTTGGCTAACACCCGGAATTTTCGAAAATTTTGGCCATAACCTCCTTTGTACGGGGAGGGGTTTGGAAATTTATTGGGCCGTATTAGGTACCCAATAAATCCTATAAAGCATACACATATTTATAGTGATACATTCTAGTGTTTACAGGGGAGTGTGTATAGATAATAACTCTAGAGAATAAATTCTCGTCACCCTGTCAAAGCCTGAGGGAGCGTGTATTTTTAATGCTCCAGAGGATAAATCCTCGTCACCTCGTCCCGTGTGGGAAATAAATAGTCCATGTGCCATATCTAATAACTAGAGAGACGTGATTATTGTCAACTCCAGACCCGTGTGGGGTTTTTATTAATCTAGCAATTTATCGTTACAATTTTATATGGTCTATATCAATCATCAGCTCAACCTGTAAAATATAGTCATCGCCATACAAGCCTCTCGCTCGTATGGTAAATCTTCAACCTCGTCATACAAGCTCCAAATGCTTATGTGGTATATGATGAAGTATGCCTATCTTCAAGAAGTATGCCATGTAGTGTAGTTCAAATTTAATTGTTACTATCCTATGGCGACATTTATTAATTACACACAGAATAACCAGCACTCCGCATCCAATGGCATTCACAGGAGTTGATATAAAAATAAAATTGCGCATCCAACTCATTAAGGTTTACCTATTTGTCGGGCACGCAAATAAAATCTTTACTCAACAGCTAATCCAATTACCTGTTGAAACATATATAATGCACAAGTATATATTTCTATCTATTTTTAAATCAGTTCAATGTGTGATTTAATCGAATAAATTCTACCATTCATTCTCTTGTTAATTAAATTAACTATCGTTTTAATAATTTAATTAATCAAATCTACTATCACACAACACAAACAACAATCAAATTGTTTTCAACTTTTCAAATATATATCTTTTATATATGTTCAAAAATCATATTTCTAAAACCGGAATATAATCACAAATACATTATTTATAAACATATAACTCTCGAATCGTTCTGGGGCACTTCTGACCCCATCTCTAACGAGTTATTCTGATTCTGCTTTACTCATACTAGGATATTACAGATCCTATCTGCAATGAGTTACTCGTCCTAGAACACTATTGGTTCTATCTCTGACGCGTTCGTTAATATGTTATATACCAGAGCTAAGCTTAACCAAAGCTCTGATACCACGTTGTGACGTTACCGCGAAATCCGGTAGGCTTTGCAACCATCCCTTCATCCTCCAGTACAGCAGGTAAAACCTACCGTGGCTCACAATGGTACCCCAGCCCCTTGTTTTACGGCGATGCTCTCGAGTCTCGCGGCACTTCCGAACCAACCCTCAACAGGGACATGTAGGGGTAAGAGTCTCCCGTTCGCCACCAAACCGCGAAGCGAGAACCCCCTATCATGCGTACCCAGCCTACTCAGGACCAGCAACAAGGACTGGTATGAGAAATCTACTTAACACATTATACAATATGGCTAATCACAAGACCACGCCACTTTCGTGGAACGGGTTTACTCCATTGGATTGTCAGTGCTTTAAAACAAATCATTCTTTTAAACATCGCAATGCTTTTTATAAAAATGAAGCCATTATAAGACTCAGTTCCCATCACCTAATGCAACGCAAACCGGAGGATAGAGTTTTTACCTTCTAATGGCCAAAATATGCTTGATACGAATAAAACAAAAGCATTTGATATTACTACTAGTGTTTATATGTTTCAAAAACAATTTCAAATCATAAGTATCAATCATAGACGACATGAGCGTCCCATGCCACTATGTCGCCAACTACAGGTATACAATCAAAACCGCACAGTCACGTATTTGGAAATTGGATTTCCGTCATGAACCAAGGCAAAAGATAGCCCTTACCGAATTCGAGATGCTCTAGCCCGTGTCTCAGGCAAGTACTCAGTCAAGCCTTTGGATCGTCAGGGTCGGTCCACCGATGTGGATTGAAATCCTGAACACTGCGTTTCCCCGCCCTATGGGGCGTCAATGAGCCAACGAATGACTCCATCGGTCCCGGATTGACCGATATAACCGAGGCGCCTCGCAACAGCAACAACCACATAGGTGAAAATAATATAAATGTCAGCCAGTTTAAGCACCGACACCACCTCTAGCTAGAAGGAAACACATGCCCTCCCTGAGGTCCTTCTCCCGTTTCTGGTTCATACCGGGGTGTGAGGCTCGCGAATTCACGTTATACACAAAGCTACGCCACACAGGCGGTGCTTTGACCATCAACCATAAGACTTTGCTTTTCAACAGAAGCCCTGATCACAGCATCTTAGCATGCCACATAGGCAATTCACACCATGTAACTGATGGTTATCAATCACACAGAATGAATTCCAATGTCAGACACACAATCCATTTGCAAGTCCGTTCTGGGTCTGAACGAAACCGGAGGCACTATATACCTCTCAAACCTGTCGATTTCCACGTATGTGTGGACGGTCACCACTCATTATCCATATTTCGGGATGCCTCCCAATCAGGACATCGGTTACCATCCAAACGAGGTGAAGATCTCTGGTCTTCGACCACCGTCTTCATCTTTGATTTCTTATCGTCGATTCAGTTATTCAGAATGGGATAAACCCGGTCTTTCTGAGCAACTCACGTATATAATAAACACGTGCTACAAAAACACTACATACGCATCATTTCAATTCATTAGTCACTAACCGTCAATCAGTAAGAGAACGATTCCCCAAATATTAACCCCGAAGGCCGAAACCAACATCAAATCAACACCCAGGAAACCATTTGACTTAGCCAACCTTCAGTTAGTTACTAAATTTCAAATCCATATCATGTATAATATTTTATAACGATTTATCGCCATTTTTATTTATTTTAAAATAGCCAATTTATTCAAACGACGCTTCGGGCCATAACGCGGCCGTGGCGCTGTTTTTCTTCAGATTTGATTTACACATATCTGAAAATCTAACCGTTGGATCTTCACAAAATTTACATCATTAGAAAGATCTTTTCAAAACGAATCCAATGGTTCTAGTTTCGGGAAAATCCGACGGTCGGATCTCCCGGTATAATCGTTTGAAGTTTCGATTTCGAAATACGAACTACAGCGTCGTTATTCGATTTAATATAATTATATATATATATATATATAATCAATTCTGGCGGTTTTTTTCTTCAGATTTGAATTAAACATTCCAGACAATCCAACCGTTGGATTTTTACAAAGTTGGTGCCATTGGAAAGATCTTTCCAAAGCGAACCCAACGGTTGCGGTTTCGGGAAAATCCGATGGTCGGATCTCCCGCACTAATCGTTTGAAATCACGGTTTCAAAATACGAACTGCAGCTTCGTTATTCGATATATTTTAATTATATATATATATATATATAATCGATTCTTCAATTTCAAAACCATTTCCTTTTCACACATTTGATAAAAATGATATTTTTATCAAACTAACTTCTATTTCAACACTTCACTATTTTTAACAATTCATGTATATAATAAAAATATGATTTTTATTGCTAACCAATTTATTTCAAAACACGACTATTTTATATATTTCTTATAGGTAATAAAAATATGATTTTTATTATAAAAAAATTTATTTAAAAACAAGAGTATTTTATATAATTCATATTGATGATAAAAATAGGATTTTTATTATAAAACAATTTCTTTCAAAATATGAATACCATTCAACACATGAATTTCAATTCAACGAATGAATTTCAATTCAACACATGAAGGTTTTCTATAGTTTATATATATAGATAAAAAGGTGATTTTTATATTTAAAACACGAATACCATTCAACACATGAATTCTATTCAACGAATGAATTTCAATTCAACACATGAAAGTTTTCTATAGTTTATATATATAGATAAAAAGGTGATTTTTATATTTAAAACACGAATACCATTCAACACATGAATTTCTATTCAACGAATGAATATCGATTCAACACATGAAGGTTTTCTATAGTTTATATATATACAGATAAAAAGGTGATTTTTACATTTAAAACACGAATACCATTCAACACATGAATTTCTATTCAACGAATGAATATCGATTCAACACATGAAGGTTTTCTATAGTTTATATATATAGATAAAAAGGTTATTTTTATATTTAAAACACGAATACCATTCAACACATGAATTTCTATTCAACGAATGAATATCGATTCAACACATGAAGGTTTTCTATGCTTTATATATATAAAGTAAATAAAATGTGATTTTTATTGCGAAACAATTTATTTCAAACATGAATGTCGTTCAATAGATGAATTTCTATTCAACACACGAATATAGTTTCAACACAGGAAAATAATTCTAACACATGAATATTATTCAAAATTTCGGCAGCATAACGACAGGATAGTTAAAACCTGGGTCGTCCCTAGTACGGCTCCTCGCTCTACTTAAAGCCTCGCAGCTTTTGACAATGGGGAATCATGCATCTAGTTCGCACGTAGGCGGCAAGTATATATTTTTCATTTCCATAAACTAATCCTATGTGGTTTCAACCAAATATTTCTCAACCACAAACGGGTATTTTTCAACCACAATCAATCAATTTCAACCACAAACAATTATAATCAACCATTCGTAATCAATCAATTTTCACACCAATCACAATCAATAATTATCGTCCAAGGTTTGTGGACGAGGGGCGTATATATATATATATATATATATATATATATATATATTATAAGCATTGCACTTCTATTTCAACAGATATATAATTTTTACAATGCGTATATAACTTATACATCGAACGTACAACCTATACAACGCTTATACATGAGGTGTACAACGCTTATATAAGTCATACATCGACCATATAATTTATACATCGTCGTTTTCCATATCGTTTATAATTTAGAAATCTCACCTTGGGTTCCACTCCACCAAAAACAGCAGAAGGCTCAGAAAAACATGCGGTCTCTCCTAGAATGTAGAAGACATCCACACGAGTCCACTGTCTCTTGTTTCACTGAATTTCGTAAACAAACGAAAAGATATGATTTTCACAGTGAAATTAAAAATTATAGCGCTTTAAACTGCTATAATATGGTTTAATATAATATTAGCCGTTACCTTCTGAAATGGTTCCAAACTAGGTTTGGATTTTTCGATCGATCCGTGTAACGGTTCCACGATCGGGTTGCGCGAGGTCGAAGTGGGAGGAGAGGCGCGTGTTCGCCAGTGGCGCGGCGGTCTTCGGTGGCCGGAGCCACTCGGGGCGGCGCCAGAAACAGTCGGACTTTCGAGCCCGATATCTACCCAAAAACTCCATGAAAAAATCTGCAGTAGGTATGGATCTGAAGCTTAGAAGAATCTCTACAAAAACCTTAACTGAAGCAGGTGATTTTATTGAGCGGATTAGAAGAAATCGAGGAGAGAAGGAAAGAAGGCCTTTCCGTCATTCGCGACCTGGTATCGGGGAGAGAGAAAATATCTTGGCCAATGAAATATTTTTATTTATTTATATATTTTAAAATCTCTAAAATACCCTCTTCCACACACGAACACCAATTCAAACCCAACGACTGTCGTCCCTAGCGTTTTACCCCCATTCCGAACATAATGGGATATATTTCGTAGGCCCATTCGACTGTTTCAGTCAGTTTTCCTTCAAATTAAAATATATAACATTCAATATTTGATTTGAACGTACATTTCGATTTGCCAGGGCCACAAACTGACTCGAAAAATTCCAGAAAAATAAATCTGGTTATGGTTTGACGATACGGTCCCAACAAAACTAGTTTCATCGAATTCTGAGATCGTTTGCAAAAAGCCCCTTTTCTGGTCGATCCAATTTAACTATAATTGACCAAACACATTTTCCTTTGCCACGCTTACGTACTAGCTTCAAAAATTATGAAATTTTAAACCTAGTAATAACTTAACATCCCGGATCCAACAAAAGTGGTTTCGTCGAATTCCGAGGTCGTTTGCAAAATGGTCATTTTCACGGGCTATATAAATCCAATAGCGACCTTTCTGAAAATTCATTTGGCCATAACTTTTGCTTCCCGCTATGAAACTTCGATTTTTTGTATTTGTTAGAAAGATATTCACTAACAGATTTAAATATTTTTGGTTTCGCTCAAATTCGTTTTATTCTGCACCCGGTACAGTCAGTTAAAGTTTGAATTCAATTTTTGAAACTACCGGGCCATTTCAGGCCTTGTTTATAATTAAAGTTAATTATAATTATTTTCAAACATCGATTCAAACCTATTTTTCATCGCTATTATTTAAATTATTTATTTTAAATATTTAAAATCCACTAAAATAGCCCATTTAAAAATTTTAAATTGGTTCAGATTTTCCGGGTCGTTACACACCTTCTTATTAAGATTCATTCTTTTCCTCCAGATCTTGATTCAGAATTTTCCTAAATTAATTATCTTATTTTTCTGAAGAGATTTGAGTGGGAGGAAGAATGGAAGAGCTTAGGCATTGTCTCAGAGAATGTGAGATTTAGGCTAGGCTCTGCTAGCCTATTTATAGGTGTTCAGGATCTTATCGTACACGCAGTGCTGAGTCAGCATTGAACCTAGTTAAGCAAATAGTCCAGGTTCATCGATGAATCTGGCTGGATCTGGGGGATGTCGACCCCTTATAGGTCCCACGAGTTGTTTTGGCGCAGAAATTTGAATTTCGAATATTTGAATTTTCTGGAATTTATTTAACTGTTATATTCACATGTAATTTTCTTATATGTATACAAATCTTCTAATGACCATTTTACACGTGTATATATATACGCACAACTTTCATTTCATTTTCAAAATTTGAATGCTGCTGCACCGTTATTTGATTCTTGCCATATTTCATTGATTATAGCCTTATCTTGAATTTATCTCTTGTATATATATATATATATTTCTACATATATATATGCATATATTCTCATATATATATATATATACACACATATGTTTTTCTATGTTTCCTTATGTGATCATTTAAACATTTTTTTCTCTTTAGAACACGTGTTATTTCAGCTGTTCCCATAAAACAAAAATATGACGGCGGTGGGGATCGAACTCTGTACCCCTTGTATGCAAGTCACATGCTCTAACCAACTGGGCTACTAAGGCTATTGTTAACAAGGCTTAGAACAATGGTAGTTATTGTTCTCTTCTTATTCCTCTTTTTCATGTATGTTACAATGTCTCATTTAAACCATTGCACAAATATTTTTCTTTTATTTCTCTTTTATTAATAATGTATAATCAGCGCATTTACACCGCACGCAACAAATCCTTTCTTTCTTTTAATGCATGCATTACATTTTTATTTGCATTAATCTTTATTTTATTCTTCATATATACATTTATGTCTGTGCATGTATATATATATATATATATATATATATATATATATATATATATGTATATGTATATAAACACACACACACACACATATGCATTATTTAATTATTAAATTGTCATAAACTGCGGAGTGTTACAACTATCATTACCAAGATACAAATTCAATCAATTAAATCCACACGAGTTCCCCCGGTGTCAAGTCCAATGTTATCAAACTATTGAGTCCCAACAAAGATATATAGCTCAATCCTAACCTAAAGTGCCTCGACTAGCACTTAACCTAGCTTCCAGAACTATGGGAGTTCCTGCATCGAAAACTACTATGTTGGCGCTCGAGTGGCATTACCAACTCCAGAGCCAGAAACCTGATTAACTAAAACTTCAGTCGAACTTTAAACAAGAATGGGGGTGGTGCCCCTGATTCTAGCCGATCTGGTACTAGTCTGGGAATTGGCATAGACACAGGGTTGTTCTTTGAGAATAGCACCAAATCTCGAGCCAATCCTTGAGGAACACTAGCAGTTGTTCCTACCATATTAACTTTGCCTGATAGCCTTCTGAAACCATCAATTCTAGCAAGAAGAGTATTCATTGTAGCTCCCAGTCTTCAAAAATTCCTGTTTTCCTATTCCAAATGAGACAAACTAACATGTTTCCTTTTAACCATAGCGAAATCCGAAAGAATATGTTTCCTTAACAATCCAAAATCCAAAGGCAATCCAACGCACCCTTCTTGGTGTGCTGTAAAGGCCCGTAAATCCGTCCACTTTGAGTTGACTAATATTACACATGTCCAACCCAAAATGCATGAAAATACGAATCTTTAATAGAAAGAAAATTAGAGGATGATAAAATAAAGAAATAAATATTAGAATAGAAGAATAAGAAGAACCAACTCCACATAGAATCTCACATCGCAGCAAAACAAAATAAAATATTGAAATAATCTTTACTGAGAGCTTAAAAAATAATGCTTACATTGTTCAGAGTACAACAATAAATCCAACACATCTGGATAGTTATAATAACGCATCCTTAAACACAACACATAGTGGAATAAATACTAGATAATACCATATGTCTGGACTCCTCCAGCTCATCTCTAAACTTCACAACATACGATAAACTAAACCTATAAAACTCGGTCTGACTCGAGAAATACTAACGCCACAGATCAACCAAGTGAACCAGCATGAGAAAACTCATTAAGTTTAAATAACAACCATATTGATTTAAAGTCCAAAAATCCTTTCGAAAGAAAAGGATAATAGTAAGACCAGTCCACATATAAACACAGACGGTTTTTTTACCTTACTATAGCCCAAAACAATTTTGATATAGAAAATCCAGTGATATTATAATAGTGCCTAACAAATAAATAATCATCTAGCATTTGCATCTCACGCTCCACATACATAGTATATAATAAAAAACCATAGGGCGCTTATTGGAGATTGGATTCCGACTATGACAAGGTATGGAACCACCTTTCGATCAGTGTACTTTAGAGGGGATGCACTGAGGTTCAACAAGAATATCTTGCAATCCGGCCACGGTGGTATCTAGCCAACCATTTTGAAAGCTGCAACAATGAAAGATTAAGAGAAAAAAAGGAATTTCTCTAGATGGTGATAATACACCCTGCTTGGGAATGACTCACCTAGCCCCGGTGCCTGCTCAATTTTTTTCATTTTTTGGTTGATGAGGCTTAAGGCTACGGTTACCTAGATTTTTAGATCATCCCATCACTTTGAATGCCACATCGTCAAATCAGTAATTGACGTCCTCAAAAACAGGTGGGCACGTTTGAAAAAATCAATGTACTTGACCATCTGAAAATACTCTGTCAGACACTCGTCCATCCAGAAACAGGATGAACCGAAGGAACCATCCTACCACATCCAAAGGATCATTAGCGAGTAGTAGTTGCAATCCGCAAAATCTTAACCACGACCGAATCACGCCAGAAAACCTCTAGTTGAAAGTAAGGGAAATTCAACAGCAATCCTTCCACTGATGAAGATCCACAGTCTTCAATTGCTCCGTCTCGATCAGCTACTGAATATCTTCAACGTTTACGTATTTGCTGGTCGGAATGGTTTTTGAATATAGATTCGATCTCGGTCTTTTCATACCAACAATCGATTTGGCCAGATTTTGATAGTCGAGTATTTAACTATCAAATAAACAACCATCATCCATGGATTCATGGGTTAGTACAAAACATCCTTTGACCTCTTTAATTAAAATCAGTTATCGGATGGTCAATTAAAACATCTAAATGCTTTAATATTTGAGAAACTGTATTTCATTTCTTATTTTAATATAACAGTATTCTCAAACCCTTTCATCTCCAATACTTAGGAAAATATCTGGTATATTACCTCAAATACGATATATCCATTTAAATCTCATAACCATATCAAACATTTCACTTAAAAAAAAATTGCAAAACAATTGCTCGATCCATCATTCATTGTCCAAAAAGGGGAACAAAGTCCCTTTTTATAAATATATAAGTTTTTTTTAACCCAAATGGTTTAATTTAACGTTCGTAAAATAACGTTATGGAATCCATCCAAAAATCATTAATCCTTCCTTAAAATATTCATTATATTCAACTAAACCTTTTCCTCAATACACTCACTAACAATTATTTAACTAATATTTAACCATCTCTTTTATTATGGGAAAGTTCAAATATAACCCTTTCTAATATATGCCTTTCCATTATTCTTTACTTTTGGGAAAATACTGTACTATTTTCAACATCTTCTACCACTACAAACTAATACCACCTCTTGATAAGAGTGAAGTCAATCAGGTTGGGGTATTCTATTTACCTCTCAGACCTTGATCTACAACGTTCTTATCTCAAGATAAATATGAGTTTGTAATTCTAAACCTGATATTAGTTCTAATATCAATAAAATTCACATTTAGTTATTATTAACTAAAATAATAATTAGCTTTAGCCTTTACAAAAATAAAGGTAATTTACCTCATCATTAACTAAATATAAATTAGTTAATTACCTTTAATAGGTCATTAAAGTAATAATTAACTTTATAAATAATAACTAGTTGATCATTATCCTTAAATTCAGTTAATTAAAGATTCGTCAACTTTATGACTGATTGTTAATTATTTGTAACAAAACAATTTTAATCTACACTTCCAATTGGACAGTCGACTAAGTCAGCTTGAAACCACTATTAACCGATTTCCTTTAATAAACTTTTGTTTAAAAATAATCTATATAAAATATATTTCAAAATCTATTTATAACTTCTTTTCTATTTATATACCTGATGGTATATCAATCTTTATAAAAGTAATTCATTCTTAGGCCATCTGCCGATGATTATTCAACCAATATAATCCATTGGTTAATAACAAATAAAGGTTGAATTTGGATTCAACAATCAGATTAATTAAACAGTTCATATAATATGAAAGTAAACAACATATTTGAGGAATCCAGTTGGATCACTCCAACCTGTCCTTCCCTGCATCAAAATTAGTTACCTCAATTTCAATACAACAATATATTTATTTGATTCATCATGGTAAACAGAAATAAACAATTTAACTAATAACAATCAACAAACAATTTCTAACATCCATTCACACATCCATTTATTTATTTAATACGTTTATATTATTATAAACGTAACCAACAAGGTAAGTTACCTCATTTGGAATCTAATCGTTAACATAACGATTTAATTCGATTAAATTAAAGAAACATTTAACTTAATCAATGAATATTAAAAATATTCAACATATATACAAACAATCTTCTAATCATCAACCATTAGCAAATATTGTACACAAAATAAAAATCCTACTTATATAAAATATTAGTGGGATAAACTGAGTGAGTTAAACTCACCTTGGATAGATTCATGGAAAAAATAGTTCGATTTAGTCAAATTAAACATGCATTTAATTTTGACTAATAATTCCAGCTGTCTCTGTCACCAACCAAATCAGTTTCACAAGGTCGTGTCCACCGATACGTTTCCGACCCCTTTTGTTTTATTGAATTCTATGGGTATGAGTTATACATTAAATAAATTATACGGTTTGAATTGAACTAAATTAACAACTTCATTTAAACTTATTAACTAATACTTGATATAATTGGCAACGTAATCAACCAATTCTCACTTGCTAGTGGTACATGCTCCCTGCTGCAAATCATCCCCAACAACTTAGATAGCCCACCTTTATTTTCTTTGTTTATATTTTTTTCTATAAACGAAAGCCTATAGGCCCATCGTTTTAACCTATCTCACATCCCCTCAATAATAAACATCTTCTTCCTATTTGTTTGTTCCGACCTTATTCTTACTGTTCCGTTGTTTCTAGTCCTTCGTCCCTTTTATTTCTTCTTTAAACATTTTCTTCCGACCTCATGTTACTCTCACCGCCGATCCTCCTTGACCACTGCTCAACTCCGCTACCTATCTCAACCGATGAATGCACCCCCACCTACTCAGCCTCCGCCCCACGTCTCCATTGCCTTGCTTCGTTCAACACAACCATCCCCCCACTAGTTATCGCCACGTCAGACCGCTTCCCCCTCTTATTCTTTCATCTTCCCCGACGTTCAAGGAGAATAATAACCGCTTCCATTATTCTCTTCCATGTTTTACCCTCTCTTTTTCTCTATATACTTCTGACGCTGAATGTGATGCCCCCAGTACCCCAACTATACGTCCAACGCCTAATGTTGGAGGACCGTTATTTCACTTCACTTTATTACGTCCGTTCTGTTCTTGCTGAAATGGAATGGGGTATAACGTATATATAGCAGGAGATGAGTGTAACAACCCGTATTTTCAATAACCTGTTATAACATAAATCGAGGCAGAATTTAATTCTAAAATCTGAATCAAGGGAAACGGGCTATGCCATTGCGTTCGTCTCGGAAAAATACGCGAAATAGAGTCCGAGTTTTCGAAAATCGGAGTCCGTATGAAGAAGATATGGACGAACGAAGTTAGGCAGAAAAACCGAAAATCAAGCCAGAATGCACTGGCGCACTTGTGAAGTGCGCCAGCACATAAATACACTGGCGCACTTGGGAAGTGCGCCCGTGTCGAGCCAGAAGCCTGCACAGCTTTCTGGCTTGACCCTGGCTGGCTTGGTGCACCTGTTTTGGTTATCTGGTCTGTTCTGCTGGCCTATGACGATTTTTGATGGTTTAGATCTAAACTAGGGTTAATCCTATGGCCTAAACTAACCTAAACTTCTATAAAAGGACTCCTAAACCTAGCCTAAATCATCATTATTCATTCATACAACTAAACTATGGCAAAATCAATCCTCTCATGGCCTCCACTCTCTTCATACAATTCCTAAATAAATTTCTATGAGATTTTCCATGCATACAAGTGTTTTCAAGCTTGTATGAGTGTCATTAGCTTGCATTCAAGTCAAGTTTCTATATTTGCATCATAAAGAAAGAGTTTTGATCATTTTGGCTCAAGGGTTTTTATGTTAGAGCTTGCATTTTGGGTCTATTTGATTGCATAAGGGCTTTGTCATATCTTTTGTGCCTTCATAAGTATTGTAAGCCCTGTTCTACTTTCATACTTAAACTATAAAGTTAAATGTTGTGATATGCAAGTTTATCAAGTTATGATATGCAAGTTTATATGCAAAGTTTGCCATGTTATGATATGCAAGTTTATCATGTTATGATATGCAAGTTTGATATGCAAGTTATGTTATGCAAGTTTGATATTTTGATATGCAAGTTATGTTATGCAAGTTTGATATGCAAGTTTGTCATATGATATGCAAGTTATGTTATGCAAGTTTGTCATATGATATGCAAGTTATGTTATGCAAGTTTGGGTTGATCCTTTTGTTCATGTTATCATGTTATGCAAGCTTATCTTGGGCTTATGAACATAAAGCTTCAAGCTTTATGCTAAAGGTTGCATTTTGGCAACATGTAAGTTATCATATCCCTTATGATAACTTGCATGTGAGGCCAAATGCGAACTTATGGCCATTTTTACATGTCATTTATCACCATGTATCACCAATATGCTAAGTTTGGTTTTATGCATGCTTTTGAAGCCTAAAATGTAATATGCAAGTATATGAACATATGTACATTTCATATGCCACCATGTTGAACTTGTGGCTTCAACACCTTTATGTCATGATTATTCCAAGTTCCCTCTTTCTATCCTTTATGCGCTATTGCGATATGTAAGCGATGGGATTGCGTTTGGGGTTGGGTAAACTTAAAAGACATAAAAACATAAGCTTGGGAATTTACCTATTAAGTTAGGTCTACCCATTGGGAATTTACCTATTAAGTTAGGTCTACCCAATTGCTTGAAAACTTGTAATGTGTTTTGGAAACATGGTGGACATGACACTTAGAAAATATAAGTGTGACCAACTCGAGGTTGGGTTGAGTTTGTAGCGTAAACCTAACCGGAACCGACCGGCTTAACTAGTTGCTACAAACGATAGGACCCAATGTGAGAAGTTGGTCATGTTGTACCTTGAACCCGAGGTTAGACCAAGTTGTGGTGTAAAGCTACCCGGAACCGACCGGCTTAACTAGTAACCGCAACAAAGTCTAATGTGAGAGGTTAAGGTGCATTAAATTAATTAATGCCTCATGATTAGGGTTAAGTCATGGACCGCTTGAATACTTAACCAATTAAACACGATGGGTTGGTAGGGTTAAGTCATGAACCTTGGGTACACTTAACCAACTTGGTACTTGAATGGGTTGGGTTAACCACGTTTAACCCATTAAGGAAACCCTAGTTACGTGGTCCTTTGCACCAGTAACCCTCTTAGTTGTATCATGATACCCTAGGGACTAGGCTACGGAGGGGCACGATTACTGGGATGCCATGTAAGCGACCAAAACGATGGCTGAGTAGGTGCGCCGGTGTAGGTTCAGGCGGGCCATGGTCGTGCACATGGTCCGAAGTTGAAAAAGCAGGCACGGGCACCAGTAGGTTTAGACTATGCGTGCATTGATTTGTGTTAGTGGTTGACACCCTAGGACTTGATACACCCTAGGGTGGACCTAGCACAGTTTAGCTACACTTCGTAGTTGGGCCGTATGACACCGACACTTGACGAGTTAGGCTTATAGGGAGCCGATCGACTAGACTGTGCTAGTTGGACCTTGGTTTGGGTCATTCATGATGTTGGGCCAAACATGGGTCTGGGGATTACTTCTTGTTTACACTTTGGACCTCGTATTGGGGTCACTTCATGTTATTGGGCCAAAGCTTGGGCCAAGGGATCAATACTTGTTTATTCAAGTCATGTTAGTCTGCTAGTACACCTGTGGTGCAAAACCTTAATCCCGATTATGCGATGACACCTTTATCTACCTTGTTAATTAATCATCATGCTAGTATGTTGTTATCCTTATGTCCATCCCTGCTGCTCATGCCAGTTAACTTTATCAGTTTACATTGATTGTAGTAGGGCTTACTCAGTCTTTTTGACTGACCTGTTTTCTTTCGCCTCTTTTCTTCCGTTTCCCCCCCAGGTTCTCAGGGTGGGAACGTCGGAGCTTAGCTTGGATTTCGGATTGCTTGCTTGTGGGATTTCAGCTCATGCACGGTTTCAACATGAAGCTAGCTATGGTTATCACTTATTTGGGGATAGTACTTATGTATTTCAGTTTTTCAGTTGATGTTGTTTTTATCTAGACTTGTTTTTTTGGAAAGCTATGTTGTACCAGACTTGTTTTGAAATGGATTAAAATCTTCCGCTGTTTTATCTATGTTATTTACTCTGTTTACATATATACATATGTTCTTGTTCTGCCTTGATATATCATTATGCATGTTTACCTGATTCAAACGCCCCTCCAAAGTCAGAGTGCTTGCAAGAGCCACTCTGGCGGAGGTCGGGTGTTACATTTGGTATCAGAGCATATGGTTTACGAGAAGGAACAAAAAGGTTTTTAGAAAACTTTTGGAAAACTATTTTCAAAACCAAGTATAAAGTATTTTCCAAAGAAAAGTCTAGTTTATTTTAAAGGCTATTCCCCAAAAAGCCATTAGCGAAATTCCCTCGTTCTTCTCCATTCTGAATCTATCCTTTTTCTTCGTTTTCAGTATAACCGATAACTTTGCCATTCCGGAGGGAGTACACGTACCTGTTTGGTATAGGAGACTTTTGGAGGCTAGGGCGACCGAAGCCGGCCCCGCAAATATTACTCCTCCTCCGGTAGTTAATATTCCTCCTCCTCCTGTCGCTGATGTTCCTCCTCCTCTTGTCGCTGAGGTTCCTATTCCTCCTCCCCCTCAGCATCCACAAAAGGATTTCGCGGAGATTTGCAAAGACTTTAAGGCGATGGGTCGCAAGAATTTCATTGGAACCGAGACTTATGTTGAGGCAAGGAATTGGTTGAAAGAAACCGAAGATCTTTTTACCTTCTTTGATATAGACGATCGTAGGAAGGTTTTATTAGCAGTGTGGTTGCTAAAGGAAGAAGCTGCACGTTGGTGGGTGGTCACCACCGCTACTAGGCCAATTGAGACTTGGGATGACTTTCGGGGAAAGTTTGGACTAAGGTTCCTATCACTAAAACAAGGGGATATGACCATTAGGGAATACATAGATAAGTTTAATCAACTGGCTCGGGTCGGTTTAGACTTAGTTAACACCGCTCAGAAGAAGGCCCTATACTTTGCTTTAGGATTAAACGAGCCATTACATGGTTTAGCCATGACTCATATACCCTTGGGGGCAACTTTCGAGAGTTTGGTGAATATGGCCCTACTCAATGATGAGAATAGGAGTGACAAGAAGGGAATCAAGGTGAATGAGTCTCAAAACAAGAAAACGGAGCCCAAAGAGGAGATGAAAAAGAAGGAGGAGAAGTCTAAAGATAAGAAGGAAAAGAAGTGCTTTACTTGTGGAAGCTCGACTCATCTAAACAAGGATTGCAGGAAAAGGAAGGGCACTTGCTTTAACTGTGGAGAAATGGGAAACTTCACTAGGGATTGCCCGAAGAAGCGAGGGCAAGGCCAGTGTCAGACTCAGCGTGCTGGACCTTCAGGAGGGCAAGTTCATGTTCTCAATGCCGCTCCAGTTCCCGATCGAGGTAGTATTTCTGTTGAAAGTCTTGTATATATATTTCTGATTTTCCCAGTTCGTACCTTGTTTGATTGTGGTGCATCGCATAGTTTATCTCGTCTGATCTAGTTGAAAGTTTGCACCTAAGTACTAGTCTAGTTAATGATCCCGTGTGAGTTTCAAATCCAATTGGGGGTTCCGCCCATTTGTCTATTATCTAGGTGGATTTGAATTCTCGTGTGATACTTATATTCTCGGTTTCATGGGGTATGGGTTGATTTTGGGCATGGATGGGTTGTCCAGTTTTGGAGCCATCCTTGATTTTTGAGCATAGTGTTGTGAGGCTCATGATTCGCCTCGGTGACACCCTAAAAATTTCTTGTAACCCTATGGGTCCCGTCATGTTGTGTTATCTTGAATCCCTCAACTCGTCTATCGATAGTTTGCAATCGGTGAGGGTGGTCCGAGAATATCCTGATATCTTGGGTGAAGTGAAGGGGGGGTTACCCCCAAGCGAGAGATTGATTTCCGCATTTATCTGGTTGATAATGCCAAGATAGTTTCGTGGCCGGTTAGGCACATGGTCCCGCAAGATGAGAGTTATGAAAGCAAGTCAAGTAGTTGCTTGAGAAGAACTTCATTAGACGAAGTATATCTGAATGGGGAGCGCCTGTAGTATTTACTACCAAGGCAGATGGTTCTCTTCGACTTTGTGTCGATTATCGTGAGTTAAAAAAAGAGAATAGACAACCATTGCCAAGGATCGATGATTTGTTCGATCAGCTTGTAGGAACATCTGTTTTCTCTTGATCTTGCTACTAGATTCCATCAGCTCAGAGTAGCTGAAGATAGTATAGGCAAGACTGCGTTCAGAACTCCAGATGGATTCTTAGAATGGCTGGTCATGCCATTCAGTTTGGCTAATGCACCCGCCTACTTCGTGGACTTGATGAGTAGGGTGTTCAGGGAGTTCTTGAACAAGTTTGTCGTGGTCTTCATAGATGATATTCTGGTCTTCTCTAAGGATGAGGAAGAGCACGCAAGGCACCTCGTGGAGGTGATGGATACGCTTAGAGCGCATCAGTTGAAAGCCAAGTCCTCCAAATGTCATTTTGGAGAAAAAGGAGTTAGATTCCTTGGGCATATAGTTTCTAAGCAAGGCTTAGCGGTGGATCCTACTAAGGTAGTTGCAGTTCAGGATTGGAAGACTCCAAGGAATGCAACCGAAGTAAGAAGTTCTCTCAGTTTGGTTAGTTAGTAAGCGTCCCTTGAGTTTAGACCTACCCTCCTGGATCAAGTAGGGACTTCACAGAAAGAAGACCCGCAGTTAGTCGAGATCATGGACAAGTTGACTCGAGGCGAGATGGTAAGTCACCTCGCTATAGATGACAAGGGATGGCTAAGACGCGATAAGAGAAAGAAGGTTCTTGATGATGCACATCACTCGAGGAGGTGGCCGAGTTGGTCCCAAGGTGCATGTTGTGCCAACAGGTTAAAGGCCAAGTCATAAAAGCCCGGTGGGCCATTATACCCGTTGGAGGTCCCCGCAATGGAAGAGGGAAAAACATCATGAAGGATTTCATGGATGGACTGCCTAGGTCAAGGAAAGAGAATACGGGCATGTGGGTCATAGTAGGTAGACTCACGAAGAGCGCTCATTTCACTCCGGTAAAGAGCGGAAGGACTGCATCATAGCTAGCGACAGTTTACTTTCAAGAAATAAAGCGGTTGCACGAGGTTCCCTAAAGTATAGTTAGTAACCAGGACTCAATCTTCACTAGCCAGTTTTGGGATAGTCTACGGGAAGTCATGAGCAAGCGACTGAATCTAAGTACGGCCTATCATTCGCAGGCGGATGGTTCATTTCATTCAAGCATGAGTTATAGAAAATCACGTTAGTAAGAGCAATTGGCAACATGGATTGGTATTTTCAAGAAAAGTTCTGCTGCGTGGAATACTTTATGGTAAGTAAACGAGATCCAGGATTCACTAGTGAATTTTGGAGAGCTTGCATGAAATCATGAGGTCATGGTTATGTTTAAGCCAAGAGTGATAGAAGAGTAAGTGAAAGAGGAAGACGAGAGGCGACAATGAAATGGGTTCCAACTCATATTTGGAAATAAGAGTTAAGAAGCTAAGAAATCATGAAGTAAAAGACAGTCAAAGCACAGTGGAGTTAAACTCAAGGAAACGTGACTTAGAAGACTGAAGGCTAGATACGCGCATCATATCTCCTTTTAAGAGCATATCCTTGATCCTTGTTTTCCTGTGGAACTTACTCGCATGTTATCTTTTTACGTATATCCTCTCGGTCCCATTCTCGGTCCTATTTCTGTCGGGAGGCATGACTTATTGGCTAGTTATATATGGGTCAGGGTTAGGAAGGGATTTCTTGTAATCCAAAAAGGAGTATATCCTGCTTATCTTCCCGATCTCTTTGTAGCATATCCTTTGCTATCCATGTTTAGCTAGTTTATCGTGTTAATCTTGTCATGAGAACCTTAGGTAGAAACCCTTTGGATGAAACATGTGTTTGAGACATGTTATGCTTGATGGTTGCAAGTGGTTGCAAGTGTTTGCAAGTTGTTACTCGTGGATGCATTATACACGTTAGGCACTAGATCGGCTCACACACTCCTCATATTGCATATGCATGAGTGTTTATGCTTATTCATGGATGGAAATTTTTGTGTTATCACATGGATGTTGCATATGGATGTATGTTATGTGAACACATATAGATGTTATACATTATGTTAGGAATTGCATACATATGGATTCATTTCACTAACATAATTTGCATTGATGATATTTGCATTAGATAAGTACATATACACACACCTTTGCATATGTTCATGCAACATTTAGAATCTTGTAAGGACAATGATTGCTCGTGGATGATGTTTTGAGTAGATGGATGTTGGATGGTAGGATACGTTCTTCCTAACTTGAAGATTTCAGGGACGAAATCCTTTAAGGAGGGGAGAATGTAACAACCCGTATTTTCAATAACCTGTTATAACATAAATCGAGGCAGAATTTTATTCTAAAATCTGAATCAAGGGAAACGGGCTATGCCATTGCGTTCGTCTCAGAAAAATACGCGAAATAGAGTCCGAGTTTTCGAAAATCGGAGTCCGTATGAAGAAGATATGGACGAACGAAGTTAGGCAGAAAAACCGAAAATCAAGCCAGAATGCACTGGCGCACTTGTGAAGTGCGCCAGCACAAAAATACACTGGCGCACTTGGGAAGTGCGCCCGTGTCGAGCCAGAAGCCTGCACAGCTTTCTGGCTTGACCCTGGCTGGCTTGGTGCACCTGTTTTGGTTCTCTGGTCTGTTCTGCTGGCCTATGACGATTTTTGATGGTTTAGATCTAAACTAGGGTTAATCCTATGGCCTAAACTAACCTAAACTTCTATAAAAGGACCCCTAAACCTAGCCTAAATCATCATTATTCATTCATACAACTAAACTATGGCAAAATCAATTCTCTCATGGCCTCCACTCTCTTCATACAATTCCTAAATAAATTTCTATGAGATTTTCCATGCATACAAGTGTTTTCAAGCTTGTATGAGTGTCATTAGCTTGCATTCAAGTCAAGTTTCTATATTTGCATCATAAAGAAAGAGTTTTGATCATTTTGGCTCAAGGGTTTTTATGTTAGAGCTTGCATTTTGGGTCTATTTGATTGCATAAGGGCTTTGTCATATCTTTTGTGCCTTCATAAGTATTGTAAGCCCTGTTCTACTTTCATACTTAAACTCTAAAGTTAAATGTTGTGATATGCAAGTTTATCAAGTTATGATATGCAAGTTTATATGCAAAGTTTGCCATGTTATGATATGCAAGTTTATCATGTTATGATATGCAAGTTTGATATGCAAGTTATGTTATGCAAGTTTGATATGCAAGTTATGTTATGCAAGTTTGATATGCAAGTTATGTTATGCAAGTTTGATATGCAAGTTATGTTATGCAAGTTTAATATGCAAGTTTGTCATATGATATGCAAGTTATGTTATGCAAGTTTGTCATATGATATGCAAGTTATGTTATGCAAGTTTGGGTTGATCCTTTTGTTCATGTTATCATGTTATGCAAGCTTATCTTGGGCTTATGAACATAAAGCTTCAAGCTTTATGCTAAAGGTTGCATTTTGGCAACATGTAAGTTATCATATCCCTTATGATAACTTGCATGTGGGGCCAAATGCGAACTTATGGCCAATTTTACATGTCATTTATCACCATGTATCACCAATATGCTAAGTTTGGTTTTATGCATGCTTTTGAGGCCTAAAATGTAATATGCAAGTATATGAACATATGTACATTTCATATGCCACCATGTTGAACTTGTGGCTTCAACACCTTTATGTCATGATTATGCCAAGTTCCCTCTTTCTATCCTTTATGCACTATTGCGATATGTAAGCGATGGGATTGCGTTTGGGGTTGGGTAAACTTAAAAGACATAAAAACATAAGCTTGGGAATTTACCTATTAAGTTAGGTCTACCCATTGGGAATTTACATATTAAGTTAGGTCTACCCAATTGCTTGAAAACTTGTAATGTGTTTTGGAAACATGGTGGACATGACACTTAGAAAATATAAGTGTGACCAACACGAGGTTGGGTTGAGTTTGTAGCGTAAACCTACCTGGAACCGACCGACTTAACTAGTTGCTACAAACGATAGGACCCAATGTGAGAAGTTGGTCATGTTGTACCTTGAACCCGAGGTTAGACCAAGTTGTGGTGTAAAGCTACCCGGAACCGACCGGCTTAACTAGTAACCGCAACAAAGTCTAATGTGAGAGGTTAAGGCGCATTAAATTAATTAATGCCTCATGATTAGGGTTAAGTCATGGACCGCTTGAATACTTAACCAATTAAACACGATGGGTTGGTAGGGTTAAGTCATGAACCTTGGGTACACTTAACCAACTTGGTACTTGAATGGGTTGGGTTAACCACGTTTAACCCATTAAGGAAACCCTAGTTACGTGGTCCTTTGCACCAGTAACCCTCTTAGTTGTATCATGATACCCTAGGGACTAGGCTAGGGAGGGGCACGATTACTGGGATGCCATGTAAGCGACCAAAATGACGGCTGAGTAGGTGCGCCGGTGTAGGTTCAGGCGGGCCATGGTCGTGCACATGGTCCGAAGTTGAAAAAGCAGGCACGGGCACCAGTAGGTTTAGACTGTGCGTGCATTGATTTGTGTCAGTGGTTGACACCCTAGGACTTGATACACCCTAGGGTGGACCTAGCACAGTTTAGCTACACTTCGTAGTTGGGCCGTATGACACCGACACTTGACGAGTTAGGCTTATAGGGAGCCGATCGACTAGACCGTGCTAGTTGGACCTTGGTTTGGGTCATTCATGATGTTGGGCCAAACTTGGGCCTGGGGATTACTTCTTGTTTACACTTTGGACCTTGTATTGGGGTCACTTCATGTTATTGGGCCAAAGCTTGGGCCAAGGGATTAATACTTGTTTATTCAAGTCATGTTAGTCTGCTAGTACACCTGTGGTGCAAAACCTTAATCCCGATTATGCGATGACACCTTTATCTACCTTGTTAATTAATCATCATGCTAGTATGTTGTTATCCTTATGTTCATCCCTGCTGCTCATGCCAGTTAACTTTATCAGTTTACATTGATTGTAGTAGGGCTTACTCAGTCTTTTTGACTGACCTGTTTTCTTTCGCCTCTTTTCTTCCGTTTCCCCCCCCCCCCCCAGGTTCTAAGGGTGGGAACGTCGGAGCTTAGCTTGGATTTCGGATTGCTTGCTTGTGGGATTTCAGCTCATGTACGGTTTCGACATGAAGCTAGCTATGGTTATCACTTATTTGGGGATAGTACTTATGTATTTCAGTTTTTCAGTTGATGTTGTTTTTATCTAGAATTGTTTTTTTGGAAAGCTATGTTGTACCAGACTTGTTTTGAAATGGCTTAAAATCTTCCGCTGTTTTATCTATGTTATTTACTCTGTTTACATATATACATATGTTCTTGTTCTGCCTTGATATATCATTATGCATGTTTACCTGATTCAAACGCCCCTCCAAAGTCAGAGTGCTTGCAAGAGCCACTCTGGCGGAGGTGGGGTGTTACAATGAGAGAATAGAATCGATGTTGCATTAAGTAGCTAGGCTTTAGGTCGGCAGTGTAGGCATGTGGCAGTCGTATGTGTAGACTGCGCATGTATTAATATAAGGGAGCATGCCTCAGGGTTAAGCAGAAGTCATTTCATGTGTGAGATAGGGTAGAAAATCTCAAGGTTGACATGCCATTGAGTTTTGTCTTCAGGTCTGTATGTTCTCATTGAATTGGGCATACCTAGAAAACTAGAATAGGATAATTTGGCTGTACTGAATTTAAATTATCATATGCTTAGTTCGGCATGATGTAAATTCAGAATGGGATCAAGTACTATGAGGAGAAACAATGCATGAGTTCTATACAGAGGGTACATGTAAGGTAGACATTTATCTAGCGTAGGCTACACATTTTCCAGAACATAATATGTGTGCAATTTAGTTTAGGTTGAGCATGTGTACCATTTATTTAACTTTGGCATGAAGTTATATTATTTTTACTTTATTTTATATGGTATTTATTTCTACCACTTAAAACCATTAACCGTTAATATACGAACCGTCAAACACTGACTCCAAACTTAATGAAAATAAATACACTGCTATTTCTCGATGTTCCTGTACAACCCATATTTTCAGAACCAATTTAAAATTTTAATTTAAGCTATTTTAATGAATATGGAAATAGAATTTGGTTTTTTTGCTAAATAAAATTTGAGAATAATTTTAAAATTAGTTATTATATTTTATTTAACTTAAAACAAACTCAGTAAAATTATTAAATTTGTTTATAAGCTTTCTATTTGAAAATTTTGAAAATTTGATTTTTAAAATCATCGCATAGCCCTTAATTGTGAAATTTTGCTAGCGAGCTCAGAATTTGACGAGACCAATTTTGTTGGATTCAGAATAATAAGTCATAGCTAGATTTCAAATATCACGCGAAACGGGATTAGTATGTGGCCATGAGAGGCAAACTGTTTGGGCCAAAAACTGACAGTCAGTTTATAAATGAACATTATTGTGATGATCTTAGAATTCGATTTCACTTTTTTTTCCGAATTCGTATCGTCAAATAATTTTAGAATCTAAAATTTCATAATTTTTGGAGTTTGAGTTTGGGCATACAAGAAGACAAGGTACGCTAAAATCGCATTTTTGAATCTTATTTGAGCATCTTTGAGAAATTAAATGGAGGTCAAACAAACTCGGAATTTGACAAAACTCGAGTCGTTGGATTCATCTTGACGTGTATTATCTCATGTCCAAATTTCATGATAGATGGAGTTCGTTTGCAGTCGGGCTATTAGGAGAGAAAGTAGCATATAATCTCCTTTCTTCCTTTTCTCTCGTCACTTTTCTTCTTCCTCCCTCAAAAATGGCCCCTCCCTCCCCAAGCTTGCTGCCTGTGACGACCGCCCACAACCCCTGCACTAAACAAGAGGAATAATGCGCTAAAACGTGTGCACATCAGCTGTGACGATCATCATAGGTAAACAACTTCATCGGAACCTGCCGTAAAACTCACAACGCAAGGATAAAATATAATAGAACATGTACAACAGGTAATAATAGTGAAGCATTATATACCAAACTTTTCAAACTTCCACAACATCCTGAAAGATTATCCCAATGTGACACTTCACGTCCGTTAATGTCACTCACTAAGGGAATGCATTAAGTTTTGTGAAGCGCTATAGGTAAGCAAACATAAAATAATTACAAGACAGGTATAAATAAGGCAGTAGTGGAAAATTTAACTTTTTATTTCAACCATAAAGCATAATACCGTGGTCCACAATTTCATAAGTCACAAAAACCATTACAATAAATTAACTTATGTCTTGCATCATCAAAGTACATAAGAATATGAAAAACATAATTTTCCCTAATTAAAAGAGTTAAGCCATAGTAGAGACAAGAGCTTGAGCCATACTTTAGTAGTAGCTCATAGCAAGATGATATCTGAGTCCTGATTAAGTCTGAGTGTTTCCTCCCTGAGAATCTGGGGGAAAACGGAAGAAAGAAGGAGAAACAATAGGGCAGACATAAAGTCTGGTGAGTCTAGTTACTTTTAGCCAGTAGATAAATAAAAGCAACGTGATAGGCATTTAAAGTGGATAAGAGAGAGATTACTACATAAATGGCAGGTGTGAAAAGGTAAGCAAGATAAATGATTACTCTGCACTATTACTAGTATAACTGAAATGAGATGATCCCTTCCACTATGAATTGGTAGGCTCAGGTCATACGTCCAAGTATACCCTAACCACTACCCTAATCGATCGCATCTCTACTCCATAGATATTCTGTGTTGGCCCGAAAGTTGGAGGTATCACTTCCTAAAGTGGCAACCCAAGTTATGCACAACCATATCTACTAGTGTCACGGTCGTCTTAGCCCCTTCTGCCCGGCCCATGCACGCACATGTCCCCGGTCGGTTTGCGCCGCCCACAACATCCGTCTCGTTTGGATCTTTTACAATTAATCGGCAAGCGTGCCCCTTCTCCGCCTAGTACAGAGTTCTTTATTTGATACCAACTACGGGTTTGTAACGACCCGCACTCTACTCATCGGAGGATCGTAGAACATTTATTTCATTATCATATGAAGTCTTATAGTCGTGTAACTTTGGGGAACGACTATTGGGGTCATTACCCATGTTCACGATTTTTGTCGATTTCTAAATGACCGTTTTACCCCTAGCTGATCTTGTTTCGGCCATAACTTTTGACTGGTAAGAATTTTTGACCTGAAACAACTTCCACTAGATCCGGATGATGGTTTATCTTTCCGTAGAGTGGTCACATTAGCCAAACGGACTTACCGTTTGGGAGATATGGCTGAAACAAGGTTTAGAAGGTGAAAAACTGCTTAAGTAGGCTGATTAGGGTAATTTGCAAATGGGCCCATAACCCATTTCGGGATTAGGATTATGGGGAGATTGAAATGAGTTAGGTTTTCATTCTATTTCCGTTTTCTAGCCGCGATTTACCTCTTAGAAACCCTAATAATAGCCTCCACCTTCTAATTTCATCCCAAATCGCTCTCTAATCAAGGATTAAGCTAATTAGCATCAAATCAAGGAAAATTAACATCAAAATAGAGGCAAAGGCTGTTGTTTGCATTGGAATTCGTGCCATTTAAAGAATTATTTCATATTTGAGTTTATATTTTGGCTAAGGTGAGTGATTTGCATTGTTTTTCACTAATTACGGCTAATTAGGGGTGATTAGTGCTAATTAACGAAATTATACATTATTAAATTCTGGAAAAATGTTTAGAAATTCTAAAATATTATTTTAGGCCTCTGTTAGGAATTTGGGTTAATTTGGATATGTTTTGCTAATCCTATCATTAGTTATGCTTAAACATGATTAAGGGGAAAACATGGGTTTTTGGGTATGTTTGATCTTTATATACATGTTAAATTATGGTTTTGGTGTTTGTGGATGATTTTACATGTTGCTATGACTGTTTGGCATGTTTTATGGTTGTTTAGAATAGTTAGAATGGTTGAAAACGTTGTCGTGTGGCGTAAAAATAGTCGCTGGAAGTCATAGGAAAGTTGTGCAGGAACCAGATCGAATCGCACCCCTCCCATACAAACCGACCCAGATCGTGACACCCCTCACGAACCGACCTACTCACTTGGAGTGTGCCACGAACCGCCTGAGGAAGCTAATCACGATATGATGCTTGAATAGGATCACTCACGAACCAGAGAGCACGACCCGAACCAATGGGATCATCACGACCCGACCCAGAGGAGCATCGCGACCGAACCGAACCCAGTGAGGTACCATGACCCAAACTGATTTGGAGAGGGTTCTACGAACCAAATTGCTTGATGGCCACGAACCGGAGCTGCTCACGAGCCGATGGAGGACCTGAGCCTAGATGATGATCACGAACCGGAGGAGACCAAAACCCGAAATGCAAAGGTAGTCCAAATAGGAAGTAGAACTCAGGATCTAGTTGGGAACCAACGAGTTAACTTCATGAGTTGGGCTTTGCTGCGGGACATGTGTTAAGGAGTTGTCGACGTCCATAGCTTTGATTCACCACCGAGAGACGAATGTTAGGCTATGGATCAGTGCAATGGGGGTAGTTATTACTCCATGGGGCAAAGTGATCGTAGCATGGCTATGAGCCAGTGCAGTGAAGTCGTCATGACTTCGTGGGGCAGAGTGGACACAACAAGGACTAGTGGTTATGGATCAGTGCAGTTAATTTACCATGACTCCATGGGGCAGAGTGATCATAGCAAAGGATTTGGGTGGTCAAAGCAGTGGATATTGTATGATTTATGCACTGAGTGAGAGATGTGAGGATGGTTGCTATGCTTGATTGTTTGACATCACTATGACATGCACACCGCCTCCCACGTATCTTTACACCATATGTTAGTGTCACCTTAGAGTATTGTACATCTTGCTGTGCTAACTATTTGGTTGCAGGTCCAGGTTCAGGTATGGTTATGTATACATGTTATTGTTCTGTTCCTCATATCAGACTTTTGTCTGACCCAGAGTTTTATGTATCTTCTTATTATTGTGGGTGCTCTTAAACGGGCAGACTATAGACAGGTTGGGTGTTATGCACGAGTAGCTGTATCGGAGAGGAGTAGGAGGCTTCCACGTTTGATATATATATTCTCCTTGTGTTGTTGCTCGTCACTAATTTGGGCATTAGTAGTTCACCTCCTTCTTTGCTTTAGAGATAGTATGTTGGAATTGTAATAAGCTGTATTTTAGATTTCCGCTGCTATGATGATTATGGTTTAGTTTTCAGCTTATGCACTGTCTCGCCTGTTTCATGTCAAGTATGTTATTACTATATTTTATTCCATGCGTTGTAATACATTCTATAGGTTCCTTGTTAGTCCAAATTCCCTTCTTTTCCTTTCTTTGGCGACCATCCCGTGCTAGTCGGGCATCGGCATAGCGCACTTTCATTGGAAATGTCGGCTGGTGTGGGGTGGGTCGTCACACTTGGTATCAGAGCTCTAAGTTGCGTAGTTGACCTAGGGGAAAAACACCAAGGAGAGATTGTATGTATATGAGAGCACGTATTTGTGATATTTTGGTTTTCAAAAGCTATATATATACTATTAGTATATATAAGGATGGAGTCGCACTGCACTAGCACCACTGAAGAGGTGGTTAATCGTTTTCTCCTTACAGATTGAACGATGAGCCAACATTCGAGGGGTACTGGTAGAGGAGCTAATAATGGGAATGCTCCTGATATGAGGACGATGTTCACTGACTTCATGAGAGATATGCTTAGGGATGTTCAAAGGGAGGCTCCTAATGCTGCAAGTGGTGGTGGTGCAGCGGTGCAGACGCCTAGGGCCGATTTCGCCAACTTCTCTAAAGACTACACTAGTCTTGGTGGGAAGCCATTCCACGAAACGGAATCGGCTACAGAAGTTCAGGATTGGCTGGATAGTTGTGAGCGTATCTTCGAAGACTTGGGTATCGAGGATGCGATGAAGAGGAAGCTAGCATCCTGTCAGCTGCAAGGATGGGCAATGAATTGGTGGAATGCTATTAAGGCAGCTACTCCTGAGGATAAAGTTACTTGGGATTAGTTCAAGGCCCGATTCAGCGATAAGTTTATCCCAGCTGCTCAGAAATTAAAATTGTTTAGAAAGTTCTTGGAGCTTAAACAAAATGGTAGGGTAGTCTCGGAATATATTGCTAAGTTCGATACTTTATCGAAGTATGGATTATCCCACATTGACACTCCCGAGAAGAAGAATGATAAGTTCATAACTAGTTTAGATCAGTACTAGGGAGAAAGGCTTATAAATCATATTGATGAGACTTTTGAATTGATTTTTGGGAAAGCATTGATGTCAGAGAGCCTTTATCCTAAGCCCAAGACTGAAGTCGCTGTTGCATCTACAGAGGGGCCAAAGCCGCAAGCAAGCGGTGGAGGCAAGAATAATTATAAGAACAAAAGAAAACAGAATCAGACTAAAGATGGTCAGAAGAAGAGTAAGAAAGATGTTGAGTACTTTAGCTGTGGCAAGAAGGGCCACTATGCTAAAGAATGTCGAGCAAAGCCAGCGGACAGGAAGTGCTTCAACTGCGGCCAAGTGGGACATCACAAGGATAAATGTCTGCAACCCCCCAAAGAGAAGTAGATTGTGAAAGCATATGCTATTAATGTTGTTCCTTCTTCGTCGAATGCCCCAACTGTGGCAGAGAAAGGAAAGAATGTCGTCATTCAAGGTATGCTTTCTGTTTATGATGTTCCTGTTCGAGTATTGTTTGACACCGGGGCTTCCCGTTCCTTCATATCTAGTGACCTAGTAGATAGGTTGGGATTGGAACCCGAGATTGTCGACAGACCTTTAGTTGTGACGAACCCGATTGGTGGTTCAACTAGCCTTAGTATGATTTGTGGAAATTTGGTCTTATTGAGTCATAGATGTATGTTTGTTTGTGACTGCTTTGTTTTGGGCTTTACTTGGTTTGACATTATTTTGGGAGTCGATTGGCTCCAAAGGTATGGGGTGGTGGTAGACTGTGAGGGCTTTTTGGTGACAGTTAGAGCGGATGATGGGCGGAGGGCAGTGTTTGGTTGTCAACCTAGTGATTGGGTAATGGCTAGTTTTCTAAATTCTCTCGACATCCCGCATGATGAGTTGTCAGATGTGCCCGTGGCTGGCCAGAATCCGGACATCTTCGAGGAAGTGACCGAACTTCCACCACACCGAGAGATTGAGTTTCGTATTGATTTAGTGAAAGATGCCAGACCTATAGTGATGCCACTTCGTCGTATGGCACCAGGGGAGCAGCGAGAGCTCGGGGTGCAAGTAAGCGATCTTTTGAAGAAGGGATTTATCAAAAGAAGTGTTTCTGAGTGGGGAGCACCAGTTGTGTTCGCTACCAAGGCAGATGGTTCCCTTCGATTGTGTGTGGACTACCGTGAGTTGAATAAGGTGACGAGGAAGAATAAGTATCCTCTACCGTGGATAGATGATTTGTTTGACCGGTTGAGTGGCACGAGAGTGTTCTCCCAATTGGATCTCGTGACAGGTTTTCATCAGCTTAGGGTGGAAACTGAGAGTATAGCTAAAACGACATTTCGGACGCCTTCTGGATTCTATGATTGGTTGGTCATGCCATTCGGGTTGACCAATGCACCGGCATATTTTGTGGATTTTATGAATTGAGTATTCAGGGATCAATTGAATAAGTTTGTTCTTGTATTCGTTGACGATATCTTGGTTTACTCGAGAACAGAGGAAGAACACAAGGAACATTTGAGGATAGTGATGGAGGTGTTGAGAAAACACCAACTGAAAGCGAAATTTTCTAAGTGTCACTTCGGGAGGAGGGAAGTGAGAATCTTGGGCCATGTTGTTTCTGAAAATGGTATTGTTGTGGAACCTACGAAGGTGGCTACGGTACAAGATTGGTCTATGCCCAAGAATGCAATAAACGCAAGAAGTTTCTTGGGATTAGCTGGATATTATCGTAAGTTTATCCAAGACTTCTCCAAGATAGCGACACCATTAACTCAGTTGACCAAGAAGAATCAAGCTTTCGTTTGGGACGAAAGGTGTGAAAATGTATTCAAGAGCATAAAGGAAAAGTTGACGTGTGCACCAGTGTTAGTCATTCCTAAAGGGAATGAAGAGATGACAGTATACATGGATGCATGTGGTACCGGACTAGGTGCTGTATTGATGCAAGGAGGTAGAGTTGTAGCTTATGGTAGTCGACAACTGAAACCGCATGAGAAAAGATACCTTACCCACGATTTGGAATTAGCAGCGATTGTGTTCGCGTTGAAGATGTGGAGACATTATCTCTTGGGAGAAAGATTCGAGTTATTTACCGATCATAATTCATTAAAGTACCTTTTCTCTCAGAAGGATCTAAATCACCGACAGTAGAGATGGTAAGAACGCATGTACACCAGGAAAAGGCAATGCGGTAGCTGATGCATTGAGTAGAAGACATGCCAGTTTAGGGGATATGTTTCTTGAATGGAAGCAACTAGAATATATCGCAGGGTATGATTTCAGACTAAGTGTGAATTAGATCCAGCAATGTTAGCAAGTTTGACAATCGGAACCACTTTGATTGAGCGGATTTGTTCCAGTCAGAGGGACGATCCTAATCTATTGGAAATCATCTCCAAGTTAGAGATGGGTATCGACGAGGAGATGAACAAGTATGGGAATGATCGGGATGGATGGCTCAGAAAGAATGGGGGACTAGTTGTGCCTAATGTCAATGGACTGATAGATGAAGTACTTAGAGAATGTCATCACTCAAAACTGACTATACATCCCGGTGGTAACAAAATGTATCGAGATAGGAAGCAGACCTACTACTGGGAAGGGATGAAAAGAGACGTTGGGAAGTTTATATCCAAGTGCATGAGTTGCCAACTAGTTAAAGCTGTGCAAAAGAAGCCTAGTGGTTTGTTGCAACCATTAGAAATTCCAGAATGGAAATGGGAACATGTCTCAATGGATTCCATTGATGGGTTACCAAGGACTAGATCAGGCCATGATAGCATTTGGGTGATTGTGGACCGATTGACCAAGAGTTCAAGGTTTATACCCATCAAGTCGAATAAAACTGCAGCTAAGTTAGCGGAACTATATATGAAGTGGGTAGTGAGATTTAATGGAGTACCCAAAGGCATTGTGAGTGACCGAGATCCGTTAGTTACTAGTGGATTTTGGGAGAGCTTACAAGAGGCATTAGGATCAGAGACTGGTGAGAAAGTTGTGCTTGGCCTGATGTAATAAGGGAAACGTTAGACAAGATCAAGGTTATACAACAATGAATGATGGCTGCCCAAGAAAGCAGAAGAGTTATGCTGATAAGAGACGAAGAGACTTGAAATTCTCTATTGGTGACTTCATGTTTGTCAAGATTTCCCCGTTAAAGAGCGTGATTCGATTTGGTAGGAGAGGGAAGCTAACACCAAGATTTGTTGGTCCATTCCTAGTTCTCGAGCAAGTTGGGAATTTGGCATATAAAGTTGAGTTGTCGGATAAGATGGCGGTAGTTCATAACGTATTTCATGTTCCCCAGTTAAGGAAATTCATGCACGATCCCGATGTGGCTATTTCACCCGATCAATTGGACGATATCGAAGTAGAACCCGAGGCAGTTAGGAACCTCAAGCCGATCTGTATTGTCGAGCACGATACGAAGAAACTTCGAAGGAAAGCGGTGAATCTAGTCAAGGTTCAGTGGGGCGGGGATGAGAATGACTGTACTTGGGAGACGGAGGAGAGCATTAAGGAAACGTATTCAGAACTCTTTGCCTGGTAAGGTTTTCATTTCGATTTAGTTATTCCACATGCTAGGATAGACTTGATGTGCTTGTTCTGTGTGTTTGATTATTTGTGAATGACTGATAGGCGTGCAGAACACCTTTGCATGTTTTTGGCTAAGGAATTTCGGGGGCGAAATTTCTTAAGGCGGGAAGAGTGTAATAACCCGCACTCAACGCATCGGAGGATCGTAGAATATTTATTTCATTAACATATGAAGTCGAATAGTCGTGTAACTTTGGGGAACGACTATTGGGGTCATTTCCCATGTTCACGTTTTTTGTCGATTTTTAAATGACCGTTTTACCCCTAGCTGATCTTGTTTCGGCCATAACTTTTGATTGGTAAGGAGTTTTGACCTGATACCACTTCCATTAGATCCGAATGATGGTTTACCTTTCCGTAGAGTAGTCACATTAGCCAAACGGACTAACCGTTTGGGAGATATGGCTGAAACAAGGTTTAGAAGGAGAAAAACTGCATAACTGGGCTGATAAGGGTAATTAGCAAATTGGTCCATAACCCATTTCGGGATTAGGGTTATGGGGAGGCTGAAATGAGTTAGGTTTTTATTCTATTTTAGTTTTCTAGCCGCCATTTACCTCTTAGAAACCCTAACAATGGCCTCCACCTTTTAATTTTATCCCAAATCGCTCTCTAATCAAGGATTAAGCTAATTAGCATCAAATCAAGGCAAATCAACATCAAATTAGAGGCAAAGGCTGTTGTTTGCATTGGAATTCGTGCCATTTAAAGAATCATTTTAGATCTGAGTTTATATTTTGGTTAAGGTGAGTGATTTGCATTGTTTTTCACTAATTACGGCTAATTAGGGGTGATTAGTGCTAATTAACGAAATTATACATTATTAAATTCTGGAAAAATGTTTAGAAATTCTAAAATATTATTTTAGGCCTCTGTTAGGAATTTGGGTTAATTTGGTTATGTTTTGCTAATCATATCATTAGTTATGCTTAAACATGATTAAAGGGGGAACATGGGTTTTTGGGTATGTTTGATCTTTATATACATGTTAAATTATGGTTTTGGTATTTGTGGATGATTTTACATGTTGCTATGACTGTTTGGCATGTTTTATGGTTGTTTAGAACAGTTAGAATGGTCAAAAACGTCATCGTGTGGCGTAAAAACAGTCGCTGGAAGTCGTAGGAAAGTTGTGCAGGAACCGGATCGGATCGCACCCCTCCCCTACGAACCTACCACGATCGTGACACCCCTCACGAACCGACCCGCTCACCTGGAGTGTGCCACAAACCGCCCGAGGAAGCTGATCACGATCCGATGCATGAAGAGGACCACTCACAAACCAGAGAGCACGACCCGAACCGATGGGATCATCACGACCCGACCCAGAGGAGCATTGCGACATAACCAAACCCAGTGAGGCACCACGACCCAAACCGATCTGGAGAAGGTGCTATGAACCAAACCGCTTGATGGCCACGAACCGGAGCTGCTCACGAGCCGATGGAGGACCTGAGCCTAGATGATCACGAACCGGTGGAGGCCAAAACCCGAGATGCAAAGGTAGTCCAAATAGGAAGTAGAACTCAGGATCGAGTTGGGAACCAACGAGTTAACTTCATGAGTTGAGCTTTGCTGCAGGACGTGTGCTAAGTAGTTGTCGACGTCCATAGCTTTGATTCACCACCGAGAGACGAATGTTAGGCTATGGATCAGTGCAGTGGGGTAGTTATTACTCCATGGGGCAGAGTGATCGTAGCATGGCTATGAGCCAGCGCAATGAAGTCGTCATGACTTCATGGGGCAGAGTGGACATAGCAAGGACTAGCGGTTATGGATCAGTGCATTGGAGTCACCTGACTCCATGGGGCAGAGTGATCATAGCAAAGGATTTAGATGGTCAAAGCAGTGGATATCGTATGCTTTACGCACTGAGTGAGAGATGTGAGGATGGTTGCTATGCTTGATTATTTGACATCACTATGACATGCACACCCCCTCCCCCGTATCTTTACACCATATGTTAGTGTCACCTTAGAGTATTGTACATCTTGTTGTGCTAACTCTTTGGTTGCAGGTCCAGGTTCAAGTATGGTTATGTATACCTGTTATTGTTCTGTTTTGCTGCTTATCGCTCATAGCAGACTTTTGTCTGACCCAAAGTTTTATGCCTCTTCTTATTACTCTAGGTGCTCTTAAACGGGCAGACTAGAGACAGGTTGGGTGGTCTGCACGAGTAGCTGTACCGAAGATGAGCAGGAGGCTTCCACGTATGATATAAATATTCTCTCTGTGTTGTTGCTGGTCACTACTTTGGGCATAAGTAGTGCACCTCTTTCTTTGCTTTCGAGATAGTACGTTAGAAATGTAATAAGCTGTATTTTGGATTTCCGCAGCTATGATGATTACGGTTCAGTTTTCAGCTTATACACTATCTCGCCTGTTTAATGTCTAGCATGTTATTATTATATTCTATTCCATGCGCTGTGAGACATTCTATAGGTTCCTTGTTAGTCCAAATTCCCTTCTTTTCCTTTCTTTGGCGACCGTCCCGTGCTAGTCGGGCAGCGGCACAACGCACTTTCATTGGAAATGTCGGCTGGTGTGGGACGGGCCGTTACAGGGTTACTGACTGAAACGGGTCCCATATAATATGATACAAGCTCTCCCCCTTGTCTTGTATCCCCACTAGGTTTACCACTGACTATGTATACCCTTAGGTGTCTTTAATTACATAGCCTTATACAGTTATGCTTACCCTAAACGGTGTCTTTAATTACATAACTTCATTACATTATCTACCGGTTATGTATACCACTAGGTGTCTTTAATTACATAACCTTATTGGGTTAAGTTTGTGGGCCTATATATAAATATTACCCACTCCCTCTAGTTAACTTAACCCACCCACTACCCATCCAATTTTACTTTACCCTAACTTAAGTTCATAGTCATTTAATCTTTAAATTAGGCTAAGTAGTCCATTTCAATACCATGTCCAATTATGGTTATATTGGGCTAGACCTCCCACATTAGGCCTACAACGTGTGGATGCTGGATATGCCGGTCGGATCCGGGCAGTCTTATTCCACAGTTGGGCCTAACCTCATGTCTTATCCCGATTCGTATTTACGTACTTTGACCTTCTACATTAGGTTCAGCATTAGTGGCTGATGGATATGTCGGTCGGGTCCGAGCAGACTTTCGCCACTAATGCAACCTAACCTAGTGTCATAAGTACAATTACAATTCCTAATTGTAATTACTAAACATTCCATTTTTAATTAATTAATCAATCAATTAATCCTTTCCTTTTATAGGTGTAAATACCTATTTTACCCAATAATTTGAATTACATGTCTATAAATGTTCATATTCAAATTATGCCATTTTTAACCCTTTTTCCCCCGTTCCTTGACTAGCGCCCTCACAAAATAGGCAACATGCCTAGGCTAGACAATAGCCTAGTCATAAACGATAATAGGGAAAATATAACTAAAATGATCATCTTGGCATCAACATAAACTTGTATTATAATAAGGTGAACATACATACTGGCATGGACATGAAATTGTCATCATAACAAGGTGATAATTTAGATCACATAAATAGATCTAACATGATAACATAAGGTGACAATTTAGATCACATGATAATCTAGATCTGTCTAACAGTTTCAATGTCCACATAAATTAGATCTACTATTTTAGAAATAGATCTACACACATACCCATCATATCATGTCATAAAAGTTACAATTAAGAAAAAGGTTTAGATCCAATTCTAACCAATTCAAGGTGACATATGTTCATGATTTACATAAATGATTAGATCTATCTAATGATGTAACTGTCCAACTTAACAGATCTATATTAACCATAATATAGTCACAAACCAAGATCCACAATAGAACAATCACAATTGAATTGGATCTAGAGAAATAGATCTATCATAATATAGCATAAGATCTAACAATAACATAAATTCAAGGTTTACAACGTATCCAATTCACAATCTTTCATAATTCACTTTTATTTATCTAAACCTAAAAGAAACTAAAACTCACAATGTCAGGTTAAGATAATTGAGAAAGAACGGATCTAGAATTCTGAATTTGATTTGCAAAGTATGTTGTTGTAGAAAACGGTTCAGTTCACACTCCAATAGCATATGGCCTCCATGACTTCCAATGAAGAAAATATGAGAAACAGCCACATATTTATAGCTGCAGAGCACTCTAAAACTGACTGCTACCTCAGCGCCAAGGGTGTCGACACCCCTGTGGGTGGGTCAACCCCTAGGTCGACACCCCTGTGGGTGGGTCAACCCCTAGGTCGACACCCTTCTAGGAGGGTCGACTGCCTAGAGCGGGAATTTTTCCGCTCTGATGAATTTTTCAAATTCGAACTATTCTGGATAGAATCCTGACTCAGCTTTGACTCATCTCTGACTCATACATATGTATATAATTTTTTTACATGTATACAAACTTAAAAACTCTCATAACTTCCTCATACAGTGTCCGTTTTACGCAAACCAAGTGTCTATCTTGATCAGAATTTCGAGATGGACGCAATGGTGCAGTCCGTTTCCTCTAATTATGAATATTAAATTAATTATTATTTAATTTATCCTCTTTTAGTGTTGGTATAAATTCGGGTGTTACATTCTCCCTTACTCAAAGGATTTCGTCCTGAAATCTCTAAGTTGAGAAGAATGCATATCCTACCGTCCATCATCCATCTACTCATCCACCAATCACTGGCATCCATTGTCCTTAAAGACTTCTAATGCTTATATGAATATATGAGAATGTGTGTGTATATGTCCCAACACTAATGCAAAGATCAGGCGGTCTACTAATTCAGTTGACCTCCTTAATGCAATGTATATTAGTGCCATGAATCTAATATGTATGCAAATAAGCCTATCATATCATATAAGTTCTATATGTGTGCACATTCATTCGTCCAAATGCCATATCCATATGCTAACTCGTCCATTTCCATTTGTAAAAGAAAAGAAAATGCACACACATCCGTATGCAGTATGAGAGTGATTGAGCCAATCATAATGCCTAATGTATGTGTATATGCGTCCACAGGCAACCACTAGCAAACACTTGCATCCACTTGCATCCATCAAGCATAACATGTTTCAAACACATGTTTACATCCATAGGACTCCTATCTAAAGGTCGAAAATACGATGGATAAGATATATTTTATTGATAGAAACAAGCACTGATAAAACTTAGGAAAAAGAGTTAAAAACATACCCTCGAAAAGAAAAGGGTACGAAGCACGAATCTTGTCTTCGATCTCCCAAGTCGCATCTCCTGGGTTATCTCCCCATAGAACCTTTAGCAACATGATCCCCTTATTGCGCGGCTTCTTAACTTCTGACCCAAGAATATGGGTAGGGACTCGTCTGACTGTCGCCTTCCGTTCCACTTCGACTTCTTCCAACATACTTGGCTCAACAAATTCCGCGGTGTCATGTAGGCACTTCCGCAGATGAGAGACGTGGAAAACATCATGAATGCCGAATAGATTTTTTGGGAACTTTACTCGGTTGGCCATTTGGCCAATCCTCTCGGTTATGGGAAATGGCCCCACAAACCTAGGTGTTAACTTCCCCACTGATCTGAAGTGAACCACATTCCTTAAAGGCGATACTTTGATAAAAACCAAGTCTACCGCTTCGAATTCAATGTCAGTCCTTCTCTTGTCCGCATAGGACTTCTGCCTATCTTGAGCCGTCTTCATCCGCTGTCGAATAAGGTCAATCTTTTCGGACATTTCCCTAACTATGTCTAGTTTAAGTAATAATCTTTCTATAGATTCCCACCAATAAGTTGGCGATCTACATGGTCGTCCATACAATGCTTCAAAGGGTGCCATGCCGATGCTGGCCTGATAGCTGTTATTATAGGCAAACTCTACTAAAGGAAGATGCTCTTCCCTAGTCCCTCCGAAGTCTAGGATACACAGCCTTAAAAGATCTTCAAGAATCCTATTCACCCTCTCCGTCTGTCCGTCGGTCTGAGGATTATAAGCGGTGCTCAAACACAACCATGTACCTAATGCTTCTTGCAAGCTCCTCCAAAATTTGCTAGTAAAGATGGGGTCACGATCGCTCACGATGCTGGAAGGTACTCCATGAGGACGAACTATCTCATGAACATAAATTGCAGCCAACCATGATGTCGTCCTCTTACTCTTAACTAGAATAAAGTGAGCGCTCTTAGTGAGTCTATCCACTACCATCTAAATACTGGTGTTACCTTTCTTCGATCTAGGCAACCCATCTATGAAATCAATAGAGACGCTCTCCCATTTCCACTGCGGAACCTCCAACAGATGAAGTAATCCACCGGGCTTCTTTTGCACAGCTTTGACTTGCTGGCAAACTAAACATTGAGACACAAATTCGGCCACATCTTTCTTCATCTCAGCCCAAAAGAAAACCCACTTCATGTCTCTATACATCTTGTCACCACCTGGATGAATAGTCATCTTAGAATGGTGGGCTTCTTCTAGGACTGCCTTTATCAAGCTTCCAGTTTGAGTAACACAAAGCCTTCCGTCTCGTCACAACCACCCCTTTTCATCTATGGCATATCTACTAAGGTGACTAAAAGTCTCCCCTCTTCTGAACTTATCCATGATGTCTAGAATCCGTGGGTCACCTTGTTGCGAAGCTCCTATCTGATCCATAAGGGTCGGTTGTAACTCCAAGGATGCAAACAAATCAGGAAAAACCTCGATGGAGGGTCTAAAATCAAAAGCTGGTATGAACTCCAAGTTCTTTCTCTCCGCAAACAGAGGACTCAGGGCCAGCCTCTGCCTACTTAGTGCGTCTGCCACCACATTACCCTTACCATGGTTATAAGAAATCTCAAAATCATATGAAGCTAAGTACTCCATCCACCGTTGTTGCCTTAAGTTGAGATCCTTCTGCGAGAATAGATACTTAAGAGATTTATGATCGGTGTATAAATCAAACTTCTCTCCAAGTAAATAATGACGCCACATCTTTAACGCGAATACTATGGAAGCTAGCTCTAGATTATGGGTGGGGTAATTCTTCTCATGAACTCTTAACTGTCTACCCCCATAACATATTACTTTCCCTTCTTCCATCAGAACTGCACCAAGCCCTGTACCGCACGCATCAGTGTAAACAGTAAACACTTTACTTCCATTAGGCAAGGTCAAGACTGGGGCTGTTGTCAGGGCCCTCTTCAGTCGTTGGAAAGCAACATCACAGTCTATGTCCCATGAAAATGCAAAATTCTTCTTTGTCGGCCTGGTGAGAGGGGCTGATATCTTTGGGAAGTCCTTAATGAACTTCCTATAATAACCTGCCAACCAAAGAAAGCTTCTCACATCGGTTGCATTTTTAGGAATCTGCCAATCTTGCACTGCAACCACCTTGGCGGGATCTACAGTTATCCCTTCTTTGGAGACTACATGCCCTAAAAATCTCATCTCTTTTCTCCAAAAATGGCATTTGGAGAACTTTGCCTTAAGTTGATTGTCACAGAGAGTTTTCAAAACTTCTCTCAAGTGTTGGGCATGCTCTTCTTCATTCATGGAGAAGATCAAAATATCATCAACAAAGACTACGACAAATTTGTTTACGAACTCCCAGAACACCCTAATCATCAAATAAACAAAATTGGCGGGTGCATTTGTCAACCCAAAAGGCATAACTAGCCATTCAAAGAAACCGTCCGGAGTTTTGAAAGTAGTCTTATCTATGTTGTCCTCAGCCACCCTCAACTGATGGAACCCCGTAGCCAAGTCCAAATGAGAAAATACCGAGGCACCAACAAGCTGATCAAATAAATCATCAATCCTCGGAAGTGGGTGCCTATTCTTCTTGGTGAGCTTATTCAATTCTCTATAGTCAACACACGAACGAAGTGAACCATCTGCTTTAGTTGCAAATACTTTTAGAGCACCCCATTCAGATATGCTTCATCTGATAAACCCTTTCTCAAGTAGCTCCCCTACTTGCTTACTCAGCTCCCTCCTCTCCCTTGGAGCCATGTGGCGCACTAGTAATGTAACTGGCTTTGCATTGTCCACCAAATATATATGGACGTCAAGCTCGGCCTTGGAGGTAAACCCCGTAACTCATCAAATACATCGGAATAATCTCGAACAAATGGAACAGATTGCAAATAATCTATGGATGCATCTAGAGACTCTAGGAAGCTAAGCATAACAGACCCTTGAGGTCACAAGAAACTTCTAGGGTCTTCCCATGACAAGTTAGGAGTCTAACAACCCTCCTCTCACAATCCAGAATGGCCCCATACATGGTAAGCCAATCCATTCCTAGAATCAACCCATAGCCCATAAACCCGAGCACATACGCGTCGCATTCAAACTCGACGCCTAACACAGATATTTTCAAACCCCGACAAATCATCGATAAATGAGCCGAACCACCAATGGGGTTTGAAACAACTACGGGATCTACTACCATACTAGCAACTAAGTGCAGAGATTCAGCTACCGAACTTGATATAAACGAGTGTGAAGCACCAGAATCAAAAAGTGTTCTAACTGGATGGTTTAAAAGAGAAACTAAACTTTCTACATAATTTTTTCTACCTCTTTCAAGAGCACTGATCGCGAGAGCATGCACCTGCCCTCCAGAAGTCCCTGCTCTTTGACCTTGTCCCTGCGATCCCTGTTTCTTCGGGCACTCTTTAGAGAAGTGTCCGACCTCTCCGCAATTAAAGCAATTGGCCTTCCTTCTCTTACAATCTTTGATCAGGTGACCCTCCTTCCCACAATTGTGACACTTTCTCTTATCCTTGCCTTTATCATCTTTCCCTCCTTTCTTTTGCTTTTATTGCTGCTGTTGTTGTTTTTGCTGCCCCTTCTTGGGCCACACCTTCTTATTCTTCGATGTCCCCTGAGCTTTTATTTCCTTCTTTTCTCACTTGTCCTCCTCATCCATTAGGACCATATCAAAAAGCTTTTCAAAGGTGGCTTCGATTGGAATATGGGACATAGCTAAACCATGCAGAGGCTCATTCAGTCTTTTAGCAAACCGCAAAGCCTTTTTGTGCGGTGTATCCACCAACTCTAGCCCCAACCTTGCCAGCTGGTTGAACTTGTTCACATACTCCTTTACCGTCAAATTTCCTTGTTTGAGTGTTAAGAACCTCTCCATATGTATGCTTCTCTCAGCTTGGGAAAGAAATTTCATTTCGAACCTCTTTCTAAAATCTTCCCAAGTTTCCACCGGATGTCCAGCTTGAGTGATTTCCCACTAAAATGAGGCTTCGTCCTTTAACAGCCAAGCAGCTAACTGGATCTTTCTTCGGCCCACCACTTCAAAGATTACGAATAAGTCCTCGATCTCCTTAAGCCAATTCCGAGCTTCTACGAATGTCTCGTTCCCATGGAATGGCCTTCCTCCGTATCCCGGAAGTCTTTGCAGATATTGGCAAAGTTGTCAGCTCTTGGAGGGGGAGGATATGAAGGAATGACTAGTGCAGCCGGGGGAGGAACGTCTCTTTGTCCTTCGGTCGGCGTCGTGGCCTCCAAATACCTAAGGAACCATCCGGGTATTGTGACGCCCTCTGGGATATTAGGGATGTTTTGTTCCCCAGACATGCTGAAAAAAGGGAAAAGGACGAAATTTAGATAAAGGACCAAAGGATACTACATATGGCTTTTTGGGGAATGTTTTTCAAAAAATACTTTTCTT
This sequence comes from Allium sativum, assembly GCA_030737875.1. Classification (NCBI taxonomy): domain Eukaryota; kingdom Viridiplantae; phylum Streptophyta; class Magnoliopsida; order Asparagales; family Amaryllidaceae; genus Allium; species Allium sativum. The sequence goes on along the minus strand of CM060926.1, from coordinate 323,271,952 downwards.
TTGAAAATGCTTTTCTTTTAAACCCTTTTTGAAAGTAATTTCCAAAAACTTTTATCTAATCTGGTAACCTTCAGCTCTGATACCAAGTGTGACACTCCACGTCCGTTAATGTCACACACTGAGGGAATGCATTAAGTTTTGTGTAGCGCTATAGGTAAATAGACACAGAATAATTACAAGACAGGTATAAATAAGGCAATAGAGGAAAATTTAAATTTTTATTTCAACCATAAAGCATAATACCGTGGTCTACAATTTCATAAGTCACAAAAACCATTACAATAAATTAACTTCTTTCTTGCATCATCAGGGTACATAAGAATATGAAAAACATAATTTTCCCCAATTAAAAGAGTTAAGCCATAGTAGAGACAAAAGCTTGAGCCATACTTCATAAGTAGCTCCTAGCAAGATGATATCTAAGTCCTAATTAAGTCTGAGTGTTTCCTTCCTAAAAACCTGTGGGGAAACGGAAGAAAGAAGGAGAAACAACAAGGTCAGACATAAAGTCTGGCGAGTCTAGTTACTTTTAGCCAGTAGATAAATAAAAGCAACATGATAGGCATTTAAAGTGGATAAGAGAGAGATTACTATATAAATCGCAGGTGTGAAAAGGTAAGCAAGATAAATGATTACTCTTCACTATTACTAGTATAACTGAAATGAGATGATCCCTTCCACTATGAATTGGTAGGCTCAGGTCATGTGTCCAAGTAAACCCTAACCACTACCCTAATCGATCGGCTCCCTACTCCAGAGATATCCTGTGCTGGCCCGACAGTAGGAGGTACCTCTTCCAAAAGTAGCAACCCAAGTTGTGCACAACCATATCTACTGGTGTCACGGTCGTCTTAGCCCCATCTTCCTAGCCCATGCACGCACATGTCCCTGGTCGGTTTGCGCCGCCCACACCATCCATCTCATTTGGATCTCTTACAATCAATCGGTAAGCATGCCCCTTCTCCGCCTAGTACGTAGTTCTTTATTTGATACCAACTCCAGGTTACTGACTGAAATGGGTCCCACACAATATGATACAAGCTCTCCCCTTGTATTGTATCCCCACTAGGTTTTCCACTAACTATGTATACCTTTAGGTGTCTTTAATTACATAGCCCTATACCAGTTATGCTTACCCTAAAGGGTGTCTTTAATTACATAACTTCATCACATTATCTACCGGTTATGTATACCACTAGGTGTCTTTAATTACATTACCTTGTTGGGTTAAGTTCGTGGGCCTATATATAAATATTACCAACCCCCTCTAGTTTACTTAACCCACCCACTACCAATCCAAATTTACTTATCCCTAACTTAAGTTCATAATCATATAATCTTTAAATTAGGTTAAGTAGACCATTTCAATACCATGTCCAATTATGGTTATAATGGGCTAGAACTCCCACATTAGGCCTACAACGTATGGATGTTGGATATGTCAGTCGGGTTCGGGAAGACTTATTCTACAGTTGGGCCTAACCTTGTGTCTTATCACGATTCGTATTTACGTACTTAGGCCTCCCACATTAGGTTCAGCATTAGTGGCTGCTGGATATACCGGTCGGGTCCAGGCAGACTTCCGTCACTAATGCAACCTAACCTCGTGTCATAATTACTATTACAATTCCTAATTGAAATTACCAAACATTCCATTTTTAATTAATTAATTAATTAATCCTTTTCTTTTATAGGTGTCAATACCTATTTTACCCAATAATTTTAATTATATGTCCATAAATGTTCATATTTAAATTATGCCATTTTTAACCCTTTTTCCCCATTCCTTAACTAGCGCCCTTACAAAATTGGCAACATGCCTAGGCTAGACAATAGCCTAGTCATAAACGATAATAGGGAAAATAATGGGAATATAAATGATCATCTTGGAATCAACATAAACTTGTATAATAATAAGGTGAACATACATACTGGCATGGACATGAAATTGTCATCATAACAAGGTGATAATTTAGATCACATCAAATAAATCTAACATGATAACATAAGGTGACAATTTAGGTCACATAAAATAGATCTAACATGATAGCATAAGGTGATAATCTAGATCTGTCTAACAGTTTCAATGTCCACATAAATTAGATCTACTATTTTAGAAATAGATCTACCCACATACACATCATACCATGTCATAAAAGTTACAATTAAGATAAAGGTTTAGATCCAATTCTAACCAATTCAAGGTGACATATGTTCATGATTTACATAAATGATTAGATCTATCCAACGATATAACTGTCCAAATTAACAAATCTATATTAACCATAATATAGTCACAAACCAAAATCCATAATAGAACAATCACAATTGAATTGGATCTAGAGAAATAGATCTATCATAACATAGCATAAGATCTAACAATAGCATAGATTCAAGGTTTACAACATAACCAAATCACAGTTTTCATAATTCACTTTTATTTATCTAAACTTAAAAGCATCTAAAAATAACAGTGTTAGGTTTGGAGAATTGAGAAAGAACGAATCTAGAATTCTGAATTTGATTTGCAAAGTATGTTGTTGTAGAAAACAGTTCGGTTCGCACTCCAGCAGCATATGGCCTCCATGACTTCCAATGAAGAAAATATGAGAAATAGCCACATATTTATAGCTGCAGAGCCTCTGAAACCGAATGCCACCTCATCCCTAGGGGTGTCGACACCCCTGTGGGTGGGTCGACCCCTATTTCGACACCCCTTCAGGGGGGGTCGACACCCCTCAAGGGGGGTCGACACCCTAGAGCGTGAATTTAGCCGCTCTGACGAATTTTTCAAATTCGATTGTTCTGGATAGAATCCTGACTCAGCTCTGATCATTTCCGACTCATACGTATGTACACAATTTTTCTACGTGTATACAAACTTAAAACCCTCATAACTTCCTCATACGTTGTCTGTTTTACGCAAACCAAGTGTCCATCTTGACCAGAATTTCGAGACGGACGCAATGGTGCAGTCTGTTTCCTCTAATTCTGAATAATTAATTACTTATTATTTAATTTATCCTCTTTTAGTGTCGGTACAAATTCGGGGTGTTACACCCAACATCATAGGGAATATCAAGTATGTACATAAGGCCTCACTACAACACTCATAGAGCAACTCAAACAGTAGAAACAGAAATACTAGATGGTAGTAAAAGTAATACGCCAGCCTCCAGCTCGCATTCTCACAGCAGCATCGTACTTACTAATCACATGTCACCTGCTACTTAGTCAGCCCATTCACAACCGGATGAAAAACCCAAGGTAATAAGTGGAAACATATAACCTTGAGTCAGACAACAGTCTTAGTGAGCGGTAAAACAACTAACAAACTTCAACAATAAAGTATATGAGGATGGATAGATAAACATACTAGTCTACCCACAACGCCATAGAAGAACTCAACCCTATCTTCCCAACATCGAACAGCGATAGCCTTTACCATAAACAATTCAACCGTTCATCCATGGAAACCAAAGCACCCATTCAATCATTGTAGAGCACTCATAACATCCACATTATGTGTATCTCACGTAAACCATCCAAATCAAATTCAACATCCCCCAAGCACAAGCCCCAGAGGCCTAAACCAATATCAGACAGGCACCCAAGGAACATCTCCTTCGACGTTGGACGACCTACGTCATGTGACAGTACAAACAGAACAACCAATCATCCATGACTGACTCTGGCTATCATTGCCAATCCTGCTATAGAACCATCGTTAATCGTATGATGACCAACCTTGCCATATGTCAAGGGCTAATGGTAACCCCAGTTCTAGCATAAACTCAGTACGCCTTTCAATGATACGTATGCAAGTCCAACCTTGACAACTAGGCCTTTCAACGATACCCAGGGTACTCGACCTACAACCGGTCTTAGTGTACCCTTGCTTCGAGCCTGCTAGAACTTACGACAACGATAAACTCTCGGCCTTCGCATCTCTAGTCATCCAACCCGATGACTCTTCATAGCTCAAGCAACCTTCTCGAGCAATCCATTATCCACCAACCTACAACCTTTTAGTAATCACCTCATTCGTTTTTCTACACCAATAAATGAACACTTTTCAACACTTTGAACCTTCCTCCATGAATTCATTTCGAAGTTACACCACCACTACGCTGCGGCACTTTTTGTTCAAATTTAGGTCGTACCCAAAAATATAATTTTTCAGAAATAACCCTGGATGACCAACCCACCCTCCTGGAGCTGACCAATCTATCTCTTTCAACCCGACCAACCCATTCAGAAAATATGACCCGACCTGTATTCTCATGGAACCAGACCGACCAGAAACCAATAGCCGACCCACTTCTCCATTGCTTCAAATAGTACCAACCCAGACATTCCAGACCGAAGAACCCGCCTGCTTCCTCGCTAAAACCAAAACTCCAAACTGGCCGACCAGTAACGACCGACCTGACCCAAACTGAGACCTACACCCATGCTCCGACCAGATCTGCTAGTTGTCCCTGGCATGTCCGACCCTGGCATGCTCGACCCTGGCATTGTTCGACCAACCCACTCATGAGATCAACCCCACGCTCGCTCGACTGATCGTCCCTCCCCTAGGCTCGCTCGACCGACCCTGCTCCTGTATTGTTCCCTAAGAAAACCCCAACATGGTGCGACCGACCCACCACGTGCGACCCAAAACCTGCAATTTCCAATTCGAGCCCAATCTCGACCAAAACCTCTTTAATTGACCAAATCGACAAAACATACTCAACCAATTCACCGAATACAACCATAAACATGTCATAAGATTGCTAACAACATGAATATGACGATTATCACTAAATGATGTAAATTTCACCACAACCATTAAAATGAACATAAGATCAAAACGATGGATCTAATAGACATCAGCATATGAAATGTCATAGAAATAACCGATTTAAATTTGCTAAATTAGATCATAAGGTGATTCATATGAAAATGGACTTACAAGGATATAGATCTATGGTAAAACACTTAAACTGATGAAAATCATGGTCAAACATTCATATACTTCATTGAATTCATGTAAGAGATGTAAATCACTCACCGATTCTTCCAAACAAGCTAAAATCAATGCAATAAGATTCTGGACAGCAAGCAATTCGAACCAAACCCCTTGATCAGGTGAACTCCTTAAATTGATGTAAATCTAGCCTCCAATGGTGTAGTCCTTCAATTTCCATCCTTTAGAGGTTGATTTTAATGGTGGAAAGGTGTTAGAGGAAGAAGGAACATAGGCCACCTAATGAGAGAATAGAGAAACTAAAACATTTCTCATACCTCCCACCCCCTATTCATACCCTTCCACTAGCCCACCAATGGACCTTCCCAAATCATCCCATTGTGGCTCTCCAAACCTGAACAGTCAACTGAAAAACCTTAACACAGTGATTCCTTCCAAACCGCTGAGCTAAATTTTTAATGTAACCACTTTACGGAAATGCAATCATCATTTCCTTTCCAATGGCACAGGTCTCACCACCTTATTCGACCTGAGTCAAAAGTGATGACTTGTACAATACTAACAGGGGAAAATTTATCACAAACAAAATCGGTAAAATTATGAACATGTCTCACATCCCCATAAGCAACTTATTAAAATATGAGAGTGATCTAAACCTACGGGGATAAAATAAAAATATTTTATGCTCTTCTGATAAGTAAAATGCGGGATGTTACACTGCTGCAACCCCCCTCGTCGGCTGGCGCTGGCCATCCACCACCCACTCCTCTCCTCCTCCTATACTCTCTCTCCTCCTCTTTCTCTCTTCTCTTGCAAAACACTAGAAGCTCACCCCCAAACCCTAGCTCTTTAGCGCCCACCACCGCCTACAGCCACCCTGCCGGCAGTCAGTCCCCTCACCTCCGGTCGTAGGCCCCACCTCCTCCAAAATCGCCTCTTTCTCCAAAAATACATTTTGCAAATAACCCCCTCCTCTTCTTTCCTCAATAACTTTCGATCCGTGCATTTCTGGTCTAGGCCCCATAAACGAAAGTCATAGTGCTCATTTTCCTCTATGAATTTGACATATCAAAATTGAATTTTGGAGTTCGGAGCTGCTCAAAATACGCGATCAAAATCCACAGACCTAGATTAAAGATTCACGATTTATGGCGAATTGGAGTGCTTTGGGAAAAAGTCCATTAGACGAAAGTTGTCCAGAATGATGTTTTTGTGCTAGTGACCAAGTTTCGTGGAGATTAGAGATCGTATACAAATTCTAGAGCCAGGATAGTGAATTCAATTACAGAGAGTGACAAACGACGAGTGCGTGACAACAAAATCTACATTAGAAGTGTCTTGACGATTGGTTTGGCTTGGGTGAGAGCTTTAAACTAAATTATTATTTTGTTAGGTTGCTATGTTATAAAGAAATGTGAAAATTTATATCTTAAATATTTAATATGAGAAATTGAAGCTCATTAGAAACTAAGTTGCATGAAAAGTAATTAATTACGTATTTTAAGTTGCAAGTTAGAAATTGCATCATGTTGTTATATTACCCTTTGAATGTAATACCCCTTTTTGAGTTCAACACTTGAGCTACTCACAAATCTTTTACATTAGAAGTGTTGTATGAACATGTGACACTTGCATGACATACGATGTGGATGGACACTTGTGGCGCATTAAATGGCATTGGATGTTGAGTATTTATTTATTTATAACTATTGTGTGTGCATTAGATGAAAAAAAAATACATTTACAAGTTGAACAGCTTGTTTATGTTCACCTATTTAAATAAAATCAATGTGATGAAATAAGTGATCCATTAAATAATTGTTGTTGGTTGAAAACCCCACACGGGTCTTGGGATGATATCTGGCTCACACATCTCCCTTGTGTGAAATTGCAGTTAATCGGTTGATTGACAGATTTATATAAGCGTCAATTACTTGATTGAAGTGTATATAAAAATAAAATGACACTAGATGTTATTTTAGTTGTTGATAATTGTTTGCAACTATTGTTGGATGTTTATGATGAATGTAATCCATATAAATGTATTTATATGGATATTGGTTGAGATTTTATTCCAATCCGGGATAAACATGAATATTTTTTTAATGTAATATTCAAGGAAAATTGGAAGTTGATTTTGATGTCCGATTTTAGGTGGATACGAAAATATAAAAATATATGAAGCCAAGTTAAGTATGTAAACGCTATTTTAACTCGAACGGATTTCTATTTCGATTTTATTCGTATTTAAAATGAATATCGAGAAGATTGAATTTCAAAATATTAAATTTTGAAAATATTATCAATTTGAGATCATAATAAAATGCAATGTTCAAGTTTAATTTTAATTGGTAATGGAAGTTCAAATCGTTTTTAAAGGAATGCATAAACGTTTTATAAAATAGTTTTTTAAATGGAAATTGATGAAATATATTTAAATGGTTTGAATAGAGCGTATCGCGTGGCGACCGTTCGCGAATTTCCACCATTAACTTATAATGGACGTAACGAGAGATCCAACCGTCGAATTCCCATTGGGTTCATATCGAAAAGATCTTTCCAATGAATATATGAGATTTAAATTTGAATGGTTAGATTTTAAAATATGACTAAATCAGTTTTGAAAAAGGTCGCTATGGATGCAATTCGGTGGCCGATATTGGAAACCGACTGTAAAGGCCTTGATAAAATTATCAAATATATGAATAAATTATGTAAAATAATAATAAATGATTTGGAAAGATTTTGGATGAAATATTCCACATTTGAAAAGATAAAAGGTACTTTTATCTGAATGAACTAGTAATAAGTAGAATAACAATCCAATGATTTTTAGAAATAATAAATTGGATATGCAAATGGTTTTGTCATATCCAGAAGTTTCCAATGTATAAATTGGAATTAAATGGAGAATGATATTTTTGGGTTTGTCGTGAATGGTACTTTCATTAATACTATTCTTGAACCCATTTGTGAATGGAATGAACCTTTTGATTAAGATTTAGAGAAGTTTTCCAGTTTATTTAATTAAATTGGAATTAAATGGAATTCGATTCATAATAATCGAAATGAGCTTCTGTGAAAAAAGACGTTTACTATTTATGGAATTTAAAAAGTCTTCTCCGCTATTCCACTTATAGTATTAGTCTGATACGGAAATTTATATCGATTACAAATGCCTCAGATTTCCGTGAAGATTCCATATAAAATGGAAGATGATTTTGGGTTTACCGTGAATGGTGTTTTACATGACATTTGTTCTTTAACCCAAGTGAAGACAAGATTAATTTCCAAAGGTTGAATAATCATTAAGTAATGAGTTTTGAAGATTAAAACTAAGTTAGAGTTTAATAAATCTTTAATTAGATTGAAAATTAAATGGTAATTAAATTTACCAAACGCGAGAAGTTTTTGAGATGGAGTTCCACAAGTTTTATTTCATGCGATAGCAAAAATCTTTAATTAGATTTGAATGTGGAATGGTAATTAAATTTACCGATAACGATGGGTGTTAGACATGGAATACCACCAGTTTTGCTTCATGGAATGAATAGGTTGGGATTGGGATAATAAAATGAATTATTACTCCGGTAAGGCTCGATAATCTCGACTAGTTATATAAACATTAATTTGGTTTAAGTTGTGAAAAGATATAATAAAATCTTTTGCAATGCTTTTCAAAGAAAGATTTAAACAAGAGGTTTAAATGAGTTAAATCTTTGATAAGATTAATGGGAATAATTCCCAGTATAAAGAATATTTGAATGGATTGGAATGAGGTGTATGATGTGTTTATATATCACTTGATTATAAGATGCGCAAATTGTTCGGAAAGACCGGGATTAACCCATTCTGAATAACTATTACGACGACTAAAAGTCAAAGATATATTTGAAGATGGCGCAAGACCAACAATCTTCACATCGAATGGATTACTACTGATGCACTGTATGGAATTGCATCCTTGAAGGGGTTATAGTGGTAGTTTTCCAGACATACTTGTTGATTGTTCGAATATGCAAGGGCCTCTCTGCAGTATTGGACATATGGGACGAGGAATAAGGTGACTTCGGTTTCATTCAGACCCAGAATGGACTTGTGAATGGATTGTGTCTGACATTGTATTGTGTGTTATATTCGTTGATCTCTGCTAAATATATATCTGTTTGGTGGCGAAGAATTTATTCTCTTGCTTGACACCCTTCTCTGAGATGTACGGGCTTAGAGATTATATATTGGCAGAAATCAATGGTATGGTATGGATTGACAATGTGGCATGCTAAGATGCAAATGATCAAGGCTTTTGTTGAAAAGCAGGGCCTTGTGGATGACGATCAAAGCACGGCTTTAAGTAGCATAGCTTTGTGTATAACATTAATTCACGAGCCTCGCACCCCGGTATGAGTCAAAAACGGGATAGTGACTGCAGGGAGTGCATGAGTTTCTTTCGAGCCAGAAGTGGTGTCTTGGTATGGAGCCCATACATTTTTTACTTATGTGGTTGATGCATAGCAAGGCGCCTCGGATATATAGCCTACTAAAAGGCCCGAACGATAGGTCCTATATGACCGGGAAACGTATTGTTCAGGGAATAACTAATCCTCAAAATTAAGATAGGACCAGCCTTGAAGATCCAAGGGTTACCCATAGGTGTGATCCTGAGGCATTTGCTAGAGTGTCTCAAAATTGGTAAGAAGACATCCCTTGCCTTGACTCATAGATGAAATCCAATTTCCAATATGTGACTTTTCGGTTTTAGTTGTAAACCTATGTATGGTGACATAATAGATGGTACCTATGCCATCAATGATTGATACATTTATATTTGAAGTTGTTTTATACACTATGCACTTATAATAGTATCAAAGATATTTATTTTTAAAACGTACTAAGCATGTTTGGCTATTATAAGGTAAAACTCTATCCTTTGGTGTGCGTTGCATTGTGTGATGGGACCTGAGTCTTATAATAGCCCCATTTTTCGAAAAGCATTGCATTGTTTATAAATTGTTTTATTTCAGAGTATTCATGGGAGTGAACCCATTCCGTGACATACGGCATGGTCCCGTGATTTACCCTATTTTAAAGTAACGTTTTGTTAACTGTTTTAAGTTCTCACACCAGTCCCATGACAAACTTGGAGATTATTGTTTACGCCTAAACTCTGGGTGCCCATATTTTCTGCATGAGCAGTCAGTAGTTGCAGATTTCTATTTAATAGAATCATAGTTTACAGCTGGAGCTATATTCAGAAAGCTTTGTATTTGTATATTTCTATCAGTTGTGCTAGTTGATGTATTTCCCCTATGCATTGTATTTATACATTTTTATTTCCGGTGCTATGTAATTTATTCTCTGATATTGTATTTCCGCAGTGTATATTATTTATTCCTACTCCGATATTCTTGTACACTGATGTAAATGTTTGTAAAATTAATGAAAAGTTCTGTCGTTCCACGTTCCGATGCGTCGTGTTCTCACATAATCCGAGTTTTCTATCTCTTCAAAGATTGGGGGAATTCGGGTCATGACAGTTCTTGTCCTAATGAAATTAATTTCGTTGAACATCGACATCGTTTGCACAATGGCGTTATTTTAATTTATCGGTTCATATTTAAATTTCATCCACTGACAAAACAACTCCAATTGACTCCAAACTGGAAGTCAAGCAACAACTAGCTATACTTATTCCAATAAAACTTGTTTCGTCAAAAACAGAGGTCGTTTGAAAAGAAAACTATTTCTAAGGCCTATAAAATATCGATAAAATAATATTAAATCCAAATCATTTCAAATTAAATAATAATAAATTATATTATTATCGTATATTTCCAAATGAAATTTTAAACAACTTCACAATAAACCAATGTACATTTTAAACTCAATATTAAAGGTCCTGGGTTAAACGGTATTCAAATTATATAGAAATCCCTTATATTTACTTAATAAATTTTTATAATTTATAAACGATTTCCGTAGTGACTATCTGAATGGGACATAACTTGCAATCTATAACATGAAATCTCCATTTTCCTCTATCATTAGAAAAACATAATCAAATAGATTTAGATGTTTCTAGTTACACAGGATTCCGACTTGTATCGGATCATGTATGTTGAATTAAAGTTCAAAACACAATATTACAAACTACCATGCCTTTTCGAGCTCATTTTAAATTGTATAATAAATTTAAACGTTCAAACCTCATTTTATTATATAAATTCGATAAAAAATCCATTAATATCACTAAATTAATATTTAAAACAGATTAAGTATTCATAATTAACATTCAAAAATTTGGGATGTTGCATTGTTCCCCCCTTAAAAGAATTTTGTCCCCGAAATTGCAAGGTAAGAAGGATGCTCTGTGTGGTTCAATCGATACAACTACAACTGCCACTCCGGGCCTCAATTTCTCCAAAAAAAAATCAAAATCCAAATGGCTACCCAACTCAGGGGAAAAAATCAATCACCAACCAACCATATTAAGGTTTTCCTATTTGTCGGTAAACTCAATTTCAAAGCAAATCAACTAACAGGTCTTCATCTTCCAATCTTTATTTCGATCTCTATAATCAAGCCAATTCCCATAGCCTTTAGTATCTGTACTTAACTCAATTTACAATGCAAATAACAAATACATGGTTAAATAATTCAGTTCATTTCATAAACGATTTTATTTTCAATTCATTATACTGGAATTTAGTCTTGATTCACTCAACTTCTCTATTGACCTATTTGATGAATTTTATTCAACCAATCCAACATTCAAATAACAAACAACCAAATCATTTTAAATATATACAACATTGATACTTATTGGTCTGCATTTACTTTTGTTTAACAGATGTTAATATTAATCATTAATATCCAACTGATTCCCATTATTATCCATCTAATTTCCTAATCCCAAATTTATTTTATTTTATTCCATTCCTTAAATTGGTTTAAACTTCAAACAAATCAATCAAACAACCAATATTATAGAAAATTATTTCCCCTTTCTTATAAAAATATAATTTAGCAAAATTATTCCATTCACCCCTTTTTATAAAATAATATTGTGTCAATTTCTAGTTCAATATGGTTTCCCAATACTTGAACCAATCAATCAACACAATACAAAACATTTATATATCAAATCTACAAATACGTTTGAAACGACACGAACTTACCTTTAGAGGAAAGCCCGGATTGAGTTGAGAACACGACAAATCAGAACTCAAACAAAAGAACATTTCATTGCTTATTACAACAATTTCATAAGAATACAAGAATATTCAGAGTATACATGAATAATATAAAGAAGAAAAATATCAGAGATTTAAATTACATTACATCGCAGTGGAAAATAATACATAACACAACTTGAAGGCATACACGGATACAGAGCTTTCCGAGTATAGTTCCAGCTGTAAACCAGGATCCTGTGAATATAAATCTGCAAAACCAAATCTACTAGCTGCCCGTGTGGAAAATAGGGGCATCTAGAGTTTAGGTTAAAACAATAAACTCCAGGTCAGTCATGTGACTGGTCTGAGAACTCAAACAGTTATTAAATCTTTACTTTAAAAATAAATTAAATCAAGGGACCACGCCGTATAACATGGAACGGGTTTCCTCCAAAGAATAACAGTGCATAAAATAAACAACGTAATGCTTTTTGAAAAAAATGAAGCTATTATAAGACTCAGGTCCCATCACACAATGCAACGCAAGCCGGAGGATAGAGTTTTACCTTATAATAGCCAAACATGCTTGGTACGTTTAAAACAAATTATTTTGATACTATTATAGTGTAAAGTGTATGAAAACAACTTCAAATATAAATGTATCAATCACCCATCCCACTATGTCGCCATACTAGGATCTTCAAATAAAACTGAAATGTCACGTATTGGAAGTTGGATTTCCTTCTGTGAACCAAGGCAAGGGATCGTCCTTACCGCTTCGAGACGCTCTAGCCCATGTCTCAGGATCAGAGCTCGAGTGACCCTTGGATTGTCAGGGCCGGTCCACTCGATGTGGATTAAAATGCCTGAACACTATGTTTCCCCGCCCTATAGGGTGTCAATCTGGTCTGTATAAAGACCATACCATCCATCGGCCCCGCAGTGCCGATATAACCGAGGCGCCTCGCTATCCATCACCCACATAAGTGAAACATCTGGACGTACAAAACCCAGACACCACTCCTAGCTAGAAGGAAACGCATGTCCTCCCTAGGGTCCTCTCCCGTTTCTAGTTCAACCGGGGTGTGAGGCTCGCGAATTAACGCAACAAAAAGCTATGTTATATTAAAGCCGTGCTTTGATCACCAACCACAAGACTCTGCTTTTCGACAAAAGCCTTGATCCTTTGCATCTCAGCATGCCACACAGGCACTTCATGCTATGTAACTGATGTCCATCAATCACACAGAATGAAATCCGATGTGAGACACACTTCCATTTACAAGTTCGTTTTGGGTCTGAACGAAACCGGAGGCACCTTATTCCTCGTCCCGTATGTCCAATACAGGAGTGAGGTCCTCGCATATCCGGTCGATCTCCAAGTACGTCTGAACGATCACCACTTATTACCTCGTCTCGGGTGTACAACCCAATCAAGACATCAGTAATCATCCAAACGATGTGAAGACCTCCGGTCTTAAACCACCTTCTTCATCCTCGACACATCGTCGAATCAGTTATTCAGAATGGGATAAACCCGGTCTTTCTGAATAACTCGCGTATATAATAAATAAGTGCTATAAAAACACAACATATGCCTCATTCCAATCCAGAATATTCCTTTATTCAAATATTTTTATACTTTGGGAAAGGTTCCCATTAATTTTATCAAAGATAAATTCTTTAAATTTATTCTTTAGTATTCCTTTGGATATCAATTCAAATCAAATTATGGTTTATCCAAACTAGTCGGGATTAACGAACCTTACCGAAGTAATCATTTGTTTAATTTCCCAATCCCAACCTATTCATCCCATGAAGTAAAACTGGTAATATTTCATATCTAACACCACGATGTTATCGTTAAAATTAATTACCATTTCACGTTCAAATCTAATTAAAGATTTAACTATCGCTTGGAGCAAAACTGGTGATACTCCATTCTCGATCATTTCTTGAATTTGATAATTTTAGTTATTAAATTCACCTTTCAATCTATTTAAAGATTCATTAAAACTCTACTTCATTTTTAATTTCCAAAAATCAATACTTAATGATTATTCAAACTTAAAAAATTAATCTTATCTTTAACTAGATTAAAGAACTAATGTCATTTAAAACACAGCTCACGATAAACCCAAAATCTCATTCCATTAACAATGGAATCTTCACGGAATATAGATCAATATATATAATCAATATGAACTTCCATATCCAACCGATAATATAAATGGAATAACAACAAAGCCTTTTAAATTCCATATATATTAACAGCCTTCCTCCACAAAAACTCACTTCGATTATTATCAAATCAGATTCCATTCCATTCCAATATATTAAATTGGAAAACTTTCATTGGAAAATTTCCACTAAATCTTTAATAAAAAGATTTATAAGTTCCAAATCTCATTTCACTGTAAATCGGGTTAAGGAACGAATGTCGTTAAAAATACAGTTCACAATAAACCCAAATCACATTCCATTTCAAATCTAATTAAATGTTAATTAATTGGTAATTCTTCTCTACATCTTAACTAAAAGATTTATTCCTTTCACATAGGGTTTAAGAACAGTGTGACTGAAGACCCCATCCCATCAGTCTCTAACCGTAAATTAGTAAGAGTACAATTCCCTAAGTATTAATCCCAAAGGCCGAAACCAACATCAGATCAATACCGTGGAAACCATTCAACTTAGCTAATCTCCAGTTAGTTTCTAATTTTCTTAACTCCATTGGGTTTAAGCACAATATTATTAAAGATACCATTCACGACAAACCCAAAATCCAATTTGGTATTAAATACAAGGCTCTGAATAGAAAATATATCGGCTTATATTCAATATCATATTCTGAAACCAACAAATATCTTATTGGGAATAATGATATATATATATATATATATATATATATATCTTCCAAATTCCTCTACAATGTCCGTATATCACAGAATCCAATATCAAAATATTCCGAAGATAATTTCGATTCAAATCCATTCCAGTTCATATATTGGCAATTCTGGTTATTTTTAAAACCATTTCAAATCCAATTTATTTTATTTAAAAATATTGGATTATAATTCTAAATCATAAATAGTTCATTTCGATAAAAACATATTTTTATCTTTTCAAATATGGAATTTTTCATCCCAATTCTTTTCAAATCATTTATTATGATTTTACACAAATTATTGATATTTTTAATAATTTTATCGAGGCACGTACAGTGAATTTCCATAAACGGCCATCGAACTACACTTAAAGTGACCTTTTCCAAATTTGATTTGGACATAATTCCAAATCCAACCGTTAGATTTCAAATCTCTAACATTTGGTGGAAATCTCTTTTCGATACGAACCCAACGGTTCCGGTTTTAGGAGAATCCAACGGTCGGATCTCCCGTAATGTCCATTCGAAGTCAATGGTCGAAATTCGAGAACTGCCGCTGCGCGGCGCATTCTATTCAGGCCATTATATATATATAATATATAAATATTATATATATTTCATCAATTTCCATTTAAAACGTATTTTATAAATCGTTTTAAATTCGTTTCCAAAACGATTTCAACTTCATATTCAATTTCAAAACAAAATTGAATATTCCATATCATTAATATATAAAGATAATATTTTCAAACATCAGATTTTGAAATCAATTCCTTTTCGATATTCATTTTAAATATGAATAAAATCGATATAAATATCGTTCGCGTCAAAATGGCGCACATCTAATCAACACGGCTTTATATATTTAAATATATTCGTTTCCATCCCAAATCGGACATCAAAATCAGATTTTGATCTTTTACTGAATATTATTTTAAAATTATTCCTTATTTAAAAATATTCATTCTTTCTGAACTGGAATCAGACACAGCCAATTACCATATAATGTTATTTATATGGATTTTCATACAACACATGTGTATCACAACAATGATAAATAACCAACTATCATCCAGAGTGCATTCTACACTGTATAAGCATTAAATATAAATAATTCATGCTAACACAGTCTGTCAACCAAATGATCAACATACCACTAAACAATTAGGATTAATGTACGTCAAATATCATCCGAACACCCGTGTGGGGTTTCAATCAACAAACACATATATTTTATTTGTTCAGTTGCGCGATGTGTAAAATTTATCGTCCTAATCCATATCATTCAAATGGGTGTACATAAACAAATCGTCCGATTTGTAAATGAATATTTATTTTATTCATGTACACATTAAAAATTATATTTTTAACTATAAAATATTTATTTCAACACATGAATATTTTACATTCCATTTCACATCACAATCAATCACAACAACACAATACAATCAAAAAAACAAGTCGTCCATGGTCTATGGACTATGGGGAGCAGTTCATATATGCAGTTATAAAATAAATAACTGTATAAAGAAAAGTATAGTGAGGAGTTCTTACCTTTGGTTTTCACTCCGCCAGTTTTATTTTTGAACGATTTGGATTCCATTCGCTTTCAGTTGGTTCCATCGCAGTCTGTTTCACATGGTTTCCATATTAAAAATCACATTTTTAATATAACGCTATAGAGATAAAAATCATATTTTTATCTACACTTTATATATATATAATCATATTTTTATTTGCTATTCTTATATATAAAAATCAAATTTTTAAACCACTCTTTTCATAATAAAGATCATATTTTTATTTCGAATCTATATCCATAAAAATCGTATTTTTATTTCTTATCTATTCACATAAAAATCGGATTTTTGTTTCAAATATATACATATAAAAATCAGACCTTTATATAATGCTTTTAATTTATATAACGCTATTTATATAAAAAATCTATTTTTATTTTCAAAAATCTATGCTATTCTTTTTATATATAAAAAAATCTATTCTTTTACAGAAAAAATCATATCTTTATTTCAGCAAAAATCATAACTTTATTTCAGCAATGTTATTAATAAGAAAAATTGAAAATAAAATATGATTAAATGGTATTTACCCCTTTTTCTTCGCGGGGGGCCCCATGGCCAGAGGATGGTGTTGAAGAGTGGCGGCGGGGCGAGTTCAGGTGGAGGGGAGTGGCGGATGGCGGCGCTGGCCCCAGCGTGGTCGGAGGTGGCTAATTTGGGGTAGGGCGCTGGTTAGGGTTCCAAACGAGGAGAGAGAAGGGAGGGAGGAGCGGAGGGTTGCGGCGGTGATGGGGATCGTCGGCGGCGCGTTGGGGGAAGGTTGGCGAGGCGGTAGTGGGGCGATGGGGAGCAGCAGCGGTTTTTCCTTCTTCTTTTTTTTAAATTTTAAATTGAACGAGAGAGAGAATGTAAAGGGGGAGGGAGAGTCTGACTTAGTAATGTAATTAATATTTTATTTAATTTAATTCTCAAAAAGTAAATTTTCCATTCGAACTCCAAATTACGCTCAATGACTGTCGCTCCTAGCTAATTACCCTCATTCCGAACACAATGGGATATGTATCGTAGCTGTTTCGATCAGTTTTCTTTAAATTTAAAATATAAATCATTATATTTTAAATTCAAATGCACATTTAATTTACTGCGGCCACATACGGACTTCAAAAATTCCATAAAAAATCTGGCTATGTTTTGATGATACGGTCGTAACAAAACTAACTTAATCGAATTTGGAGACTGTTTGAAAAATGGCCATTTTCTGGTCGATCCAATTTGACTGAAATCGGAAAAACATGTTTTCTTTTGCCATGCTCACATATTGATTTTAAAAATTATGAATTTTGGAATCTAGCAATAATTTGACATCCCGGATCCAACAAAAGTGGTTTCATCAAAAACGGTGGTCGTTTGCAAAATCGCTATTTTTAAGGGTTATATTTCCATAGCGACTATTCTGAATTTTCAACTGGGCATAACTTTTTATTCCCGCTATGAAATTTGTATTTTTTAGATTCGTCGCAAAGATATTTTCAAACAGATTCAAATATTTTTGGTTTCACTAAAATCCGGTTTATTTTGAATCTTGTACATTCATTTGAAATTTGAAATCGAATTTTCTAACTACCACGCCATTTCCAATTCCTTTTATAATTAGAATAAATATTTATATTCTAACTTCAATTCAAAAATATATATACGTTCTAATTCTTTTCAAAATAAATTTCTTGTCGTTATTATTTAAAATAATTCATTTTAAATATTCAAAATTCATTAAAATTGCCAAAATAAATTTTTTAAATTGGGTCTGATTTTCCGGATTGCTACAATCTCCCCCACTTAAAATATTTTCATCCTCGAAAGGGAACGGAGCTGAAAGTTGTTTAACAAATCAACTCTACTCTCATTCTAGCGTTCATTCTTCAACTTTTCAGTTTCTATGAACTTTCAATTTTTTCAAAAATTTGGCTAGCACCCTAAATTTTCGAAAAAAATCGCCATAACCTCCTTTGTACGGGGAGCACTGGGAAAATCCCCAAACTTCCACACAGTCCCTCTCATCTCAAAAAGAAAAAGAAAAAGCCAAGCGGCTCAAAAATCATCCAAACACAATAAATTGGTAAACATGTACCTATTTGTCGGGCATACGATTTTATTCCTCTGCTCTGGCCTCCTTGCTATGACCTATTCAATGTATATACATGTATATGCATGCAATCTCAAACAATTTTCAAGTCAGTTCAAATTTTGATTCAATTTTTCTAATGGTTCACAATTTTAGTTAATCAAACCAATAATCATACAACACAATCAGCAATCAATTAGTTGATTATCGTCTCAAATTCATAACGTTGATATATATATATATATATATTCAAAAAAACACTTTTTGATGCCAAATCACAACAAATAACCCTATCTAGTTTTGGTTCTCACACCAGTCAATCGGAATCATATAGATACCCCTCTTTCGAAAGTCGAACATAAATGTCGATGATGCGATCGCTATCATCAGAACCATGTCTGAGCGACTAGAGTGTGATTCTATATCTACCCAGTATATTTGAGACTACGAATACACGTTAATTACGCGTATATCCAAAATCTCCATGTACTCGATTGTCCAAATCAATATAAAATAAATATTCAAATATGTATAATATGATTTAAATTTTTAAAACAAAAATTGTTTTCATCTTTATTTGAAAAACAACACTCTTCCGACTCATTCTAGGATACTACTGATCCCATCTCTAACGAGTCATTCTCATTGATATTACTAATCCAATCTCTGATGAATTCTTTTGTTTGCGTCTAGCGTGCCTTGTTCTCGAGCTCTGTAAACCAAAGCTCTAATACCAAAATGAAACGGCCCGAACTCGCCTTTAGAGGAAAGCCCGGATTGAGTTGAGAACACGACAAATCAAAACTCAAACAGAAGAACATTTCATTGCTTATTACAACAATTTCATCTGAATACAAGAATATTCCAGAGTATACGTGAATAATATACAGAAGAAAAATATTAGAGATTTAAATTACATTACATCGCAACAGAAAATAATACATAACACAACTAGAAGGCATACACAGATACATAGCTTTCCGAGTATAGTTCCAGCTGTAAACCAGGATCATGTGAGCATAAATCTGCAAAACAAAAACTACTAGCTGCCTGTGTGGAAAATAGGGGCACCCAGAGTTTAGGTTAAAACAATAAACTCCAGGTCAGTCATGTGACTGATGTGAGAACTCAAACAGTTATTAAATCTTTACTTTAAAAATAAAGAAAATCAAGGTAACACACCGTATAACATGGAACGGGTTTCCTCCCAAGAATACCAGTGCATAAAACAAGCAGCACAATGATTTTTGAAAAAAAATGAAGCTATTATAAGACTCAGGTCCCATCACATAATGCAACGCAAGCCGGAGGATAGAGTTTAACCTTATAATAGCCGAGCATGCTTGGTACGTTTAAAACAAATCATTTTGATACTATTATAGTGTAAAGTGTAAGAAAACAACTTCAAATATAAATGTATCAATAATAGACGACATAGTGCCCCATCCCACTTTGTCGCCATACTAGGCTCTACAAATAAAACCAAATGTCATGTATTGGAAATTGGATTTCCTTCTGTGAACCAAGGCAAGGGATCATCCTTACCGCTTCGAGATGCTCTAGCCCGTGTCTTAGGATCAGAGCTTGAGTGACCCTTGGATCGTCAGGGCCGGTCCACTTGATTTGGATTAAAATGCCTGAACACTACATTTGCCTGCCTTATGGGGTGTCAATATGGTCTGTATAAAGACCATACCATCTATTGGCCCCGCAGGCCGATATAACCGAGGCGCCTCGCTATCCATCATCCATATAAGTAAAACATATGGGCATGCAAAACCCAGACACCACTCCTAGCTAGAAGGAAACACATGTCCTCCCTGAGGTCCTCTCCCATTTCTGGTTCACACCGGGGTGTGAGGCTCGCGAATTAACGCTACACAAAGCTATGCCACACAGGCGGTGCTTTAATACGAATGTCAGGGCTGGTAGGTCACTGACACCACCCTAGCTAGAAGGAAACGCATGCCCTCCCTAATGTCCTCTCTTGTTTTTGGTTCACAACTGGGGTGTGAGGCTCGCGAATTAACGCTACACAAAGCTATGCCGCACAAGCGGTGCTTTGATCATCAACCACAAGACTCTGCTTTTCAACAGAAGCCTTGATCATTTGCATCTTAGCATGCCACACAGACAAACCACTCCATGCAACAGATATCCATCAATCACACAGAATGATATCCAATGTCAGACACACAGTCCATTTACAAGTCCGTTCTGGGTCTGAACGAAACTGGAGGCACCTTGTACCTCGCATATCCATCGATCTCCAAGTACGTCTTAACGGTCACCAACTGATTCCCTCCTCTTGGGTGTACAGCCCAATCAAGATCATCAGTAATTATCCAAATGACGTGAAGACCTCGGGTCTTCGACCACCGTCTTCATCCTCGACACATCGTCGAATCAGTTATTCAGAATGGGATAAACCTGGTCTTTCTGAATAACTCGCATATATAATAAACAAGTGTTACACAAACACAACATACGCCTCATTCCAATTTAGAATATTCTTTTATCCAAATATTCTTATACTTTGGGAAAGGTTCCCATTAATTTTATCAAAGATAAATTCCTTAAATTTATTCTTTAATCTTCCTTTGAATATCAATTCAAACCAAATTATGGTTCATCCAAACTAGTCGGGATTAACGAACCTTACCGAAGTAATCACTTGTTAAATTTCCCAACCCCAACCTATTCATCCCATGAAGTAAAACTGGTCATACTTCATATCTAACACCACGGTGTTATCGGCAAATTCAATTACCATTTCACGTTCAAATCTAATTAAAGATTTAACTATCGCTTGGAGCAAAACTGGTGATACTCCATTTTCGATCATTTCAATCTAATTAAAGATTCATTAAAACTCCACTTGGTTTTAATCTTCCCAAAAATCAATATTAATTATTGTTTAACTTGGGAAACTATATCCTGTCTTTAACTGGGTTAAAGAACCAATGTCATTTAAAAATACGGTTCACGATAAACCCAAAATCACATTCCATTAAGAATGGAATTTTCATGGAAAACAGATCAATCTATATAATCGATATGAACTTCCATATCTAACTAATAATATAAATGGAATAACAGCAAAGCCTTTTAAATTCCATATACATTAGCAGTCTTCCTTCACGGAAATTCACTTCGATTATCACCAAATCGAATTCCATTCCAATTTATTTTATTAAATTTGAAAACTTTACTTTGGAAAATCTCCTTTAAATCTTAACAAAAGATTTATAAATTCCAAATCACATTTTACTGCAAATCGGGTTAAAGAACGAATGTCGTTAAAAACACAGTTCACAACAAACCCAATTCACATTTCATTAATTATCGGGTTAAAGAATGAGTGTTATTTAAAACACTGTTCACGATAAACCCAAAAATCAATTCCAATTAAATATCATTTAATTGGCACATTTCATTAAATCTAAATAAAAAGATTTAATCTTTTTCTCAACTGGGTTTAAGAACAGTGTTAATAAAGACACCATTCACGACAAACCCAAATCCCATTTGTTATTAAATACAAGGCTCTGAACAGAAAATATATCGGCTTATATTCAATATCAAATCCTACAACTAACAAATATCGTATTGGAAATAACGATATAAATATATCTTTCAAATTTCCACAACAATATCTGTATAATCACGAAATCCAACATCGAAATATTCCGAAGACAATTTCGATTCAAATCCATTCCAATTCAACTATTGGAAATTTTGGTTATTTTTAAATCCCCTTTCAAATCAAATTTATTTATTTCAAAAATAAATGGATTATAATTCTAGTTCAAAACTAGTTCATTTCGATTAAAATCTATTTTTATCTTTTCAAATATGTAATTTTTCATCCCAATTCTTTCCAAATCATTTCTTATGATTTTACACAAATGATTGCTATTTTTAATAATTTTATCAAGGCCCGTACAGTCGATTTCCATAAACGGCCATCGAACTGCACTTACAGTGACCTTTTCCAAATTTGATTTGGACATAATTCCAAGTCAACCGTTAGATTTAAAATCTCTAATATTCGTTAGAAAGCCCTTTTCGATACGAACCCAACGGTTCCGGTTTTAGGAGAATCCGACGGTCGGACCTCCTGTAATATCCATTCGAAGTCAATGGTCGAAATTCACGAACTACCGCAGCGCGGCGCGTTCTATTCAGCCCATTATATATATAATATATATATATTATATATTTCATCGATTTCCATTCAAAACGTATTTTATAAATCATTTTAAATTCGTTTTCAAAACGATTTCAACTTCATATTTAATTTCTAATCAAAATTGAATATTCTTTATCATCGATATATAAATGATAATATTTTCAAAACATTAGATTTTGAAATCAATTCCTTTTTGATATTCATTATAAAAATGAATAAAATCGATATATATCGTTCACGTCAAAATGGCGTCAATCTAACCAACACGGATTTATATATTTCAATAACTTCGTTATTCTATTCAACAAATGAATATTTTCTTCAACACATGAATATATACTTTATTCAACACATGAATATTTATTAATTCTTACTTACAATAAAAATGTGAACTTTATTGTATAACTATTTCGTTCAACACATCAATTCCCTTTCATTCAACACATGAATATATATTTTATTCAACACATGAATTTCTTTTATTCAACACATGAATATATATTTTATTCAACACATGAATTTATTTTATTCAACACATGAATATATATTTTATTCAACAAATGAATTTTCTTTTATTCAACACATGAATATATATTTTATTCAACACATGAATATATATTTTATTCAACACATGAATTTCTTTTATTCAACACATGAATATATATTTTATTCAACACATGAATTTTCTTTTTTCCAAATTGGAATGAGGCCTAATCAATTACCATATAATGTTACTTATATGGGTCCCATACAACACATGTATATAATAGCAACGATAAATAATCAACGATCATCCAGAGTGCACCACACAACTGCATAAGCATTAAATATAAATAATTAATGCTTACACAGTCTATCAACCCATCGACCGACATACAACTAAATAATTGGGATTAGTGTACGCCAGATATCATCCCAACACTAGTGTGGGGTTTCAATCCACAAACACTGAATATTATTTATGCAGTTGGGCGACGTGTAAAATTTATCGTCCCAATCTATATCCTTTAAATGGGTGTACATAAACAAATCGTTCGATTTGTAAATGAATATTTATTTTATATACACGTTAAAAATTATATTTTTAACTATAAAATATTT
Source organism: Allium sativum (assembly GCA_030737875.1). Taxonomy (NCBI): domain Eukaryota; kingdom Viridiplantae; phylum Streptophyta; class Magnoliopsida; order Asparagales; family Amaryllidaceae; genus Allium; species Allium sativum. Next base: position 323,247,986 of record CM060926.1, on the reverse strand, counting down.
ATTCAATCCACATCACACAATCAATTTTCACAACACATCAATCAAACAACCAAGTCATCCATGGTCTGTGGACGATGGGTGTCGGGTGCTGCTAATCATTGTCTGCATCCTAGTATATATTTCAACTAGAAAATAAATTAAAAGTGAGGAGTTCTCACCTAGAAGCTAAACCAAACGCCGCGACTCTTCATACATAGGAAATCTTCGTCGTGTTTCCAACGAGGTCTGTATCACGCGGTTTGTGTTAAAAATCACATTTTTAACATCGCTATTATAATTAAATATCACATTTTTAATCCGCTACTTCACGTATACAAATCCCATTTTTATAATCTCGCTTTCAACATAAAAATCATATTTTTATTTATAATACCACTATGTATAAAATTATATTCTTGTCATGCTAATATATATATATATATATATCATTTTTATAATTCCCCTTCTGAAATAAAAAAACATATTTTTATTACTCTAACTAAATAAAAATCGCGTTTTTACTTCTCTAACTTCATGAGAAAAATCCATATTTTTATAACACTTCATGTTTAGAAAAGTAGAAATCGTATTCTTATTAACATTGATAAATAAAAAAAACTCACTTTATAATTCCAGGACGTCGAACTGGCCACCACCACCTAGAACTGCGTCTGACAGGGAAAAGGAGGGCATTGGGGTTTATTTGCAATTGTTAGGTTTTATAAAAATCGCATTTTTAGAGGGGACGGGGACTGGGGTCAGAGATCGAGGGTTTGAGGGGCGAAGTAGGGTTGAGGAGGTTGTGCGGATGAGGGATGGCGGTCGATGGTGGGCCACGACGGTGGTGGCATCGGTTTTGGGGTAATGGGGGCTTGGACACGCGGGTTTGAAGAGGAGGGAGAGGAGAGTGAGGGGAGGAGGAGGGTGACGGGGTCAGGGGAGTGCGGCACTACCAGGACTGGCGGTGGCGACGTGAGTGGCATTTGGAAAGGGGGTAAGGCGACAAAATCAATTTGCAGATGGGGGGTATCGGGCTTTCAGAGAATGGGAAAATGGTTGGGGGGTTATATAAATAAATATATAATTAATTTAATCTCCATACCGTGACTTTTTCGTTTAGACTCCAAACGAAGCCCAACGACTGTCGCCCCCAGCTAATTACCCTCATTCCGAACACAATGGGATATGTTTCGTAAGCTGATTCCATCGTTTCGACCAGTTTTCATTTAAATTAACATTTAAATCCATATATATTCAATTTGAATGCACATTTTAATTTACTGGGACCACATACTGACTTCGAAAATTCCAGAAAAATAATTCTGGCTATATTTTGACGATACGGTCCTAAATAAACTAATTTTGTCGAATTCTGAGACTGTTCGAAAAATGGCCATTTTCCAGTCGATTAAATTCCACTGAAATTGATAAAACACGTTTTCCTGCGCCACGCTCACATGTTGATTCGAAAAATTATGAATTTTGGAATCTAGTAATAATTCGACATCCCGGATCCAAAAAAAGTGGTTTCGTCGAAAACAGAGGTCGTTTGCAAAAATTCCATTTTTAAGGGCTAGAATTCCATAGCGACTATTCTGAATTTTCAATTAGACATAACTTCTTATTCCCGCTATGAAATTTCAATTTTTCGGATTCGTTGGAAAGATATTTTCAAATAGATTCTAATATTTTTGGTTTTGCTAAAATCCGGTTTACTTTGAATCCGGTGCATTCATTTGAAATTTGAAATCGAATTTTCGAACTACCGCGCCATTTTCAATTCCTTTTATAATATAAAATAAAATATTTATATTCTAATGTCAATTCAAATAAATATATACGTTCTAATTCTATTCAAAATAAATTTCTCGTCGTTATTATTTAAAATAATTCATTTTAAATATCCAAAATTCATTAAAATTGCCAAAATAAAAATTTTAAATTGGCTCGGATATTCGGGTTATTACAATCTCCCCCACTTAAAACTTTTCGTCCCCGAAAAGGAACGAAGCCGAAAGTTGTTTTACAAATCAACTCAACTTCCATTATTATGACGGTCCGCCCCGCACCAACCGACACTTCCTCCGAAAGTGCGCTGTACACATGCCCGACTAACATGGAACGGTCGCCAAAGAAAGGAAAGAAGAGAATGAAATAATCGAAAACCTGTAGAATGTCTCACAGCGCATGGAACAAAATATAATAATAATGTACTTGACATAAAACAGGCGAGACAGTGCATAAGCTGATAACTAAAACCAACATCAACATCAGAGTAGCGGAAGTCTAAATACAGCTTATTACAACTTTTCAAATTACTGTCTCTAAGCAAAAGAAAGGCAGAGTGCACTACTAATGCCAAAGTAGTGACCAGCAGCGACACAGGGAGAATATCTATATATGTATCATACGTGAAAGCCTCCTGCTCGTCTCCGGTACAGCTACTCGTGCATCACCAGCTAACCTGTCTCTAGTCTGCTCGTGAGAGCACCTAGAGTAATAAGAAGAGACATAAAACTCTGGGTCAGACAAAAAGTCTCGTATGAGTGATAAGCAGCTAAACAGAACAATAACAGGTATACTAAACCATACCTTGACCTGGACCTGGACCTGCAACCAAAGAGTTAGCACTACATACCGTACATGTAACGACCCGTATCCTACACATCGGGGGATCGTAGAATATTTATTTTTTTCACATGTGAAGTCGTATGGTCATGTAACTTTGGGAAACATCTATTAGAGTAATTTCCCATGTTCAAGATTTTTGTCGATTTTTAAATGACCATTTTGCCCTTAGTTGGTACTGTTTTGGCCATAACTTTTGATTGGAAAGGAATTTTGACATAAAACCACTTCCATTGGATTCGTTTGATGGTTTGCCTTTCCGTAGAGTGGTCATAATAGCCAAACGGAATTACCGTTTGGGAGATATGGCTGAAATAAGGTTTGGAGGGTGGAAAACTGCTTAACCGGGCCAAATCGGGTGATTAGTGAGTAGGCCCATAACCCATTTCGGGATTAGGGTTATGGGAAGGCTGAAATGAGATAGAGCATCATTCCATTTCAGTTTACTAGCCTCCACTTATCACCAAGAAACCCTAAAAATGGCCTCCAACCTTTAAATCACCTCCAAATCACCTTTTGGTCAAGGATTTGGCTTAGCAACATCTAATCAAGGAAGATCTACACCAAAGCAACATTGGAGCTGCTGTTTAGCATGGGGATTCACATCAAATCAGAGATTTATTTCAGATTTTAGTTTATTTGTGGCTAAGGTGAGTGATTTGCATAGTTTTACACTAATTATGGCTAGTTAAGGGTAATTAGTGTTAATTAGCGAATTTAAGCATGATAAAATTCTGGAAAAATGTTCATAAATTCCTAAATGATGTTTTAGACCTCTGATATGAATTTGGGTTAATTTGGCTAAGTTTTGCTAATCCTATCATTAGTTTCACCTAAACATGCTTAAGGGAAAATATGGGATTTTGGGTATGTTTGATCCATTTTAACCTATCATATTGATGTTTTGATGTTTTTGGTTGATTATGCATGTTGCTATGACTGTATGATATGCTTTGTGATTGATTTCAATAGTTAGAATGGTCGAAAACGTCGTCGAATGGCGTAAACACTTGCTGGAAAAGCTTCAGGAAACAGTGCAGGATCGGATCGGATCGGATATGAGGGCTCGGATCGGATATGTTGAACTGGGCAAGGGATTCGATCGGATCGGAACCTGACACTTGAGAAAAGTGGCAAAAAGGAAGGCCACGCTAACTGAACTGGGATCGGATCGGATTAAGGAGGAGGGATCGGAGCGGATAGAGGAGGATGGATCAGATCGGAGCACGTGAAGGATGAGGAGGCGGATCGGAGCGGAAGCACGAACTGGAGGGGAGATGGCACCCGACCCGACCCAAGAAGAAACACCTGACCCGACCCGTACCAGAAGAAGACCCGAACCGACGCGATGCAGGGGACCCGACCCGAACCGATGGCTTGAAGGGAATCCGACCCGACCCAGTATTGACCAATAACCCGAGATGCAAAGGTAGTCCAATATGGGAAGTTAGAACTCAGGATCCAGTTGGGAACCGATGAGTTCACTTCATGGTTGGACTTTGCTGCGGGACGTGTGCTAAGGAGTTGTCGACGTTCATAACTTCGATTCACCACTGAAAATGAATGATGGACTACGTTATCAGTGCAGTAGAGTCATTACAACTCGAGGGGCAAGGTGATGCGTAGTAAGACTATGAGCCAACGCAGATGGGGTGAATAACTCCATGGGGCAAGTGGACATAGTAAGGATTGGTAAGACTATGAGACAGCGAAGATGGGGTGAATAACTCCATGGGGCAAGTGGACATAGTAAGGATTGGTAAGACTATGAGCCAGCGCAGATGGGGTGAATAACTCCATGGGGCAAGTGGACATAGTAAGGATGGGTAAGGCTATGAGCCAGCGCAGATGGGGTGAATAACTCCATGGGGCAAGTGGACATAGCAAAGGATCAGTGGCTACGTTATCAGTGCAGTGAAGCCATTTATGACTTCATGGGGCAAAGTGATCGTAGCAAGGGTGGGTGATCGAAGTGGTGAATATCGTATGCTTTACGCACTGAGTGAGAGATGTAAGGATGGATGCTATGTTTGATTGTTTGCCATCACTATGACATGTACACCTCCCCCACCTCCGTATCTTTATACCGTCTGATATGGCACCTTAGAGTGTTGTACAGTATGTAGTGCTAACTCTTTGGTTGCAGGTCCAGGTTCAGGTATGTTTTAGTCTACCTGTTATTGTTCACTTTAGATGCTTATTGCTCATACCAGGCTTTATGTCTGACCCAGAGTTTTATGTCTCCTCTTATTACTCTGGGTGCTCACACGAGCAGACTAGAGACATGTTAGCTGGTGGTGCGCGAGTAGTTGATTCAGAGGCGGGCAGGAGGCTTCCACGTATCATATATATATATACACATTCTCCATGTGTCGTTGGTGGTCGCTACTTGGGCATTAGTAGTGTACCTCCTTTATCTTGCTTTTGCTTTGAGACAATTGAAAAGTTGTAATAAGCTATATTTTAGGATTTCCGCTGCTATGATGCTTAGTTCTGGTTTTAGCTTATACACTGTCTCTCCTGTTTTATGTCAAGTATGTTATTATTATATTTTGTTCTATGCGCTGTGAGACATTCTACAGGTTCTTTGTATGTTCATTTCCTTCTTCCTTTTCCTTCTGATGACCCGTTCCGTGGTAACTGGACATGTGTACAACGCACTTTTGGAGTAAATGTCGGTTGGTGCGGGGCGGGCCGTCACACTTGGTATCAGAGCTCTAGGTTGCGTAGTTAACCTAAGGAAAGACACTAGGGAGAGATAGTACGTATATGAGAGCGCGTATTTGTGATTACTTTGGTTTTCAAAAGCTATGTATATATATACTATTAGTAGTATAAGAATGAAGTCGTACTGCACTAGCACCACTATGGGGTCGTTAATCGTTTTCCTTTTCCAGATTGACGATGAGCCGGTATGCTAGAGGTGCCGAAAGGGGAGCCCATAATGGTAATGCTGCTGACATGAGGGCGATGTTTACTGACCTCATGAGAGACATGCTTAGAGAAGTGCAAGGGGCAACTCTCAATCCCGGAGTTGGTGTTGGCCCAGTAGTGCAGGCGCCTAGGGTCGATTTCGCCAAGTTGTGCAAGGATTACACAAACCTTGGTGGAAAGCCGTTCCATGGGACGGAGTCGGCCACAGATGTTCAAGACTGGATGGATAGCTGTGATCGTATCTTCGATGACTTGGGTCTTGAGGATGCGATGAAGAGAAGGCTAGCGTCTCGTCAGCTGCAAGGGCGAGCGATGAATTGGTGGAATGCCATTAGAACAGCTACTCCAGAGGATCAGGTTACTTGGGTTCAGTTCAAGGCTCGCTTTAGCGAGAAGTTTATTCCAGCTGCCCAGAAGTCAGTGTTGTTCAAGAGGTTCTTGGAACTCAAGTAGAACGGAAGGGCAGTTTCTGACTATATTGCTGAGTTCGACACCTTGTCGAAGTATGGACTATCTCTTATCGATACTCCTGAAAAGAAGAATGAGAAGTTCATCACTGGTTTGGATGGATACTTGGGGGAAAGGCTTATCAATCACATCGATGAGACTTTTGAATCGATTGTGGGGAAAGCTTTGAGATCAGAGAGTCTTTACCCTAAGTCAAAGACTGAGGCTGCATCTGCAGAAGGGCCAAAGCCGCAAGCAGACTGTGGAGGCAAGAATAACTCTCAGAATAAGAGGAAGCAGGACCAATCTAAGGGTGGTCAGAAAAAGAGCAAGAAGGATGTTGAGTGCTTCAGCTGTGGTAAGAAGGGCCATTATGCTAAAGATTGTCGGGCCAAGCCAGTGGATAAGAAGTGCTTCAACTGTGGTCAAGTGGGACATTTCAAGGATAAGTGTCCGCAACCTCTTAAGGAGAAGCAGATTGTGAAGGCATATGCTATTGATGCTATTCCTTCTTCGTCGAATGCCCCAACTGCGGCGGAGAAAGGAAAGAATGTTGTTATTCAAGGTATGCTTTCTATTTATGATGTACCAGTTCGAGTTTTGTTTGATACTGGGGCTTCCCGTTCCTTCATATCTAGTGACCTGGTAGATAGGTTGGGACTGGAACCTGAGATAGTCGATAGACCATTGGTTGTGACGAACCCGATTGGTGGTTCGACAAGCCTTAGTATGATTTGCAGGAACTTGGTCTTATCGAGTCATGGATGTATGTTTGTTTGTGATTGCTTTGTTTTGGGCTTTACTGGGTATGGCATTATATTGGGAGTCGATTGGCTCCAAAGATACGGGGTGGTGGTAGACTGTGAGGGCTTTTTGGTGACAGTGAGGGAGGATGATGGGCGGAGGGTAGTGTTTGGTAGTCTACCTAGTGATGGGGTTATGGCTAGTTTTGTAAATTCCCTTGACATCCCGCAGGATGAGTTGTTAGATGTGCCCGTGGTTGGCCAGTATCCGGACGTCTTCGAGGAGGTGACCGGGCTTCCACCACACCGAGAGATTGAGTTCCGTATTGATTTATTGAAAGATGCCAGACCTATAGTGATGCCACTTCGTCGCATGGCACCAAGGGAGAAGCGAGAGCTCGGGGTGCAAGTCAGCAATCTTTTGAAGAAGGGATTTATTAGAAGGAGTGTCTCCGAGTGGGGAGCACCAGTTGTGTTTGCCACTAAGGCAGATGGTTCCCTTCGTTTGTGTGTGGACTATCGTGAGTTGAATAAGGTAACGAGGAAGAATATGTATCCTCTACCACGGATAGATGATTTGTTTGATCAACTGGAAGGAGCGAGAGTGTTTTCCAAGTTGGACCTCGCGACAGAATTTCATCAGCTTCGAGTAGCGGATGAGAGTGTTCCGAAAACGGCATTTAGGAAGCCGTCTGGATTTTATGAGTGTTTGGTCATGCCATTTGGGTTGACCAATGCACCAGCCTATTTTGTGGATCTTATGAATCGAGTATTCAGATATCAGTTGAATAAGTTTGTTCTTGTGTTCGTGGATGATATCCTTGTTTATTCAAGGACAGAGGAGGAACACAAGGGGCACTTGAGGATAGTGATGGAGGTGTTGAGGAAACACCAATTGAAAGCGAAATTCTCTAAGTGTCACTTTTGGAGAAGGGAAGTGAGATTCTTTGGTCATGTTGTTTCAGAGAGTGGTATTGCCGTGGACCCTGCGAAGGTGGCTACGGTATAGGATTGGCCTACGCCCAAGAATGCAACAGATGTAAGAAGTTTCTTGGGATTAGCTGGATATTATTGAAAGTTTATCTAGGACTTCTCCAAGATATCAGCACCGTTGACTCAGTTGACTAAGAAGAATCAGTCCTTCGTCTGGGACGAAGTGTGTGAGGATGCCTTCAAGAGTCTAAAGGAGAGGTTGATGCGTGCGCCAGTGTTAGTTATTCCTAAAGGGAATGAAGAGATGACGGTATACACGGATGCTTGTGGTATCGGACTGGGTGTTGTATTGATGCAAGGGGGTAGGGTTGTGGCTTACGCTAGTCGATAGCTAAAGCCGCATGAGAAGAAGTATCCTATCCATGATTTGGAATTAGCAGCGATCGTGTTTGCGCTGAAAATGTGGAGACACTATCTCTTGGGAGAAAGATTTGAGTTGTTTACCGATCATAAATCGTTAAAATATCTCTTCTCTCAGAAGGATCTGAATCTCCGTCAGCAGAGATGGTTAGAGTTCTTGGCTTCATATGATTTTGATATCGCATACACACCTGGGAAAGGTAATGCGGTAGCCGATGCCTTGAGTAGGAGACATGCCAGTTTAGGGGCAATGTTTCTTGAGTGGAAGCAACTGGAGTATATCGCGGGGTTTGATTTCAGACCAAAGTGCGAATTGGATCCAGTCATGCTAGCTAGTTTGACGATCAGACCCACTTTGATAGAGCGGATTGGTTCCAGCCAGAGGAACGATCCTAATCTATTGGAAATCATCTCCAAGTTAGAGATGAACATCGACAGTGAGGAGATGAATGTGTATGGGCTTGATCGAGATGGATGGCTTCGGAAGAATTGAAGACTAGTTGTTCCCAACGTGAATGGTTTGAGGGATGAAGTGCTTAGAGAATGTCATCACTCAAAACTGACTATACATCCCGATGGTAATAAGATGTATCGAGACATGAAGAAGACTTACTACTAGGAAGGGATGAAAAGAGACGTTGGGAAGTTTATATCCAAATGCATGAATTGCCAGCTTGTTAAAGCCGAGCAAAAGAAGCCTAGTGGGTTATTACAACCATTAGAAATTCCCGAATGGAAATGGGAGCAAGTCTCAATGGATTTCATCGATGGCTTACCAAGGACTAGATCGGGATATGATAGCATTTGGGTAATTGTGGATCGATTGACTAAGAGCGCAAGATTTATACCAGTCAAATCGACCAGAACGCCAGCCAAGTTGGCAGAATTGTATATGAAGTGGGTAGTGAGATTTCATGGAGTACCCAAAAGCATTGTGAGTGATCGAGACCCGTTGTTCACTAGTGGGTTTTGGAAGAGCTTACAAGAGGCTCTAGGGTCAGGATTACATCTCTGTACCGCATATCATCCTCAGACCGACGGTCAGACGGAGAGGGTGAATCGTATAATGGAAGACCTCTTGAGAGCTTGTATATTGGACTTTGGGGGATCATGGGATGACCATTTGCATCTAGTAGAGTTTGCCTATAATAATAGCTACCAATCCAGTATCGGTATGGCTCCATATGAAGCTTTGTACGGAAGACCGTGCAACTCACCATCATGTTGGATAGAGACCGGCGAGAAGTTTGTGCTTGGACCAGATGTGGTGAGAGAAACTTCGGATAAGATTAAGATCATTCAGCAATGAATGAAAGCTACCCAAGATAGGCAGAAGAGTCATGCTGATAAGAGGAGATAAGACTTGAAATTCTCCGTTGGTGACTTGGTGTTTGTCAAGATCTCTCCGTTAAAGAGCGTGATTCGATTTGGCAGGAGAAGCAAATTAGCACCAAGATTTGTTGGCCCATTCCCTGTCCTTGAACTAGTCGGGAATTTGGCGTATAGAGTTGGCTCGCCAGAGAAGATGGCGGGAGTTCATAATGTGTTTCACGTCTCCCAACTAAGGAAGTTCGTTCACGACTCAGATATGACTATTTCACCTGATCAGTTAGAGGACTTCGAAGTAGAACCCGAGGCGGTTGGGAACCGCAAGCCGATTCGTATTGTGGGGCATGATACGAAGCAACTTCGAAGGAAGGAGGTGAAGCTAGTCAAGGTTCACTGGGGCGAGGACGAGAATGATTGTACTTGGGAGACAGAGGAGAGCATTAGGAAGGCATATCCAGAACTCTTTGCCTGGTAAGATTTACTTTGCAATTTAGTTTTCCGCATGCTAGGGTAGACTTGCTTTGCTTGTTTTGCATGTTTGATGGTTGTTTTATGGTTGATAGGCATGCGGGGACCTTTGTGTGTATTTTGATTAGGGAATTTCGGGGGCGAAATTTCTTAAGGGGGGGAGAGTGTAGCGACCCGTATCCTACACATCGGGGGATCGTAGAATATTTATTTCTTTCCCATGTGAAGTCGTATGGTCATGTAACTTTGGGAAACATCTATTAGAGTCATTTCCCATGTTCATGATTTTTGTCGATTTTTAAATGACCATTTTGCCCTTAGTTGGTACTGTTTTGGCCATAACTTTTGATTGGAAAGGAATTTTGACATAAAACCACTTCCATTGGATTCGTTTGATGGTTTGCCTTTCCGTAGAGTGGTCATAATAGCCAAACGGACTTACCGTTTGGGAGATATGGCTGAAATAAGGTTTGGAGGGTGAAAAACTTCTTAACCGGGCCAAATCGGGTGATTAGTGGGTAGGCCCATAACCCATTTCGGAATTAGGGTTATGGGAAGGCTGAAATGAGATAGAGCATCATTCCATTTCAGTTTTCTAGCCTCCACTTATCACCAAGAAACCCTAAAAATGGCCTCCAACCTTTAAATCACCTCCGAATCACCTTTTGGTCAAGGATTTGGATTAGCAACCTCTAATCAAGGAAGATCTACACCAAAGCAACATTGGAGTTTCTATTTAGCATGGGGATTCACATCAAATCAGAGATTTATTTCAGATTTTAGTTTATTTGTGGCTAAGGTGAGTGATTTGCATAGTTTTACACTAATTATGCTAGTTAAGGGTAATTAGTGTTAATTAACGAATTTAAGCATGATAAAATTCTGGAAAAATGTTCATAAATTCCTAAATGATGTTTTAGACCTCTGATGTGAATTTGGGTTAATTTGGCTAAGTTTTGCAAATCCTATCATTAGTTTCACCTAAACATGCTTAAGGGAAAATATGGGATTTTGGGTATGTTTGATCCATTTTAACCTATCATATTGATGTTTTGATGTTTGTGGTTGATTATGCATGTTGCTATGAATGTATGATATGCTTTGTGATTGATTTCAATAGTTAGAATGGTCGAAAACGTCGTCGTAAGGCGTAAACACTTGCTGGAAAAGCTTCAGGAAACAGTGCAGGATGGATCGGATATGAGGGCTCGGATCGGATATGTTGAACTGGGCAAGAGATTCGATCGGATCGGAACCTGACACCTGAGAAAAGTGGCAAAAAGGAAGGCCACGCTAATTGAACTGGGATCGGATCAGATTAAGGAGGAGGGATCGGAGCGGATAGAGGAGGATGGATTGGATCGGAGCACGTGAAGGATGAGGAGGCGGATCGGAGCGGAAGCACGAACTGGAGGGGAGATGGCACCCGACCCGACCCGAGGAGAAACACCCGACCTGACCCGAGGAGAAACACCCGACCCGACCCGTACCAAAAGAAGACCCGAACCGACGCGATGCAGGGGACCCGACCCGAACCGATGGCTTGAAGGGAATCCGACCCGATCCAGTATTGACCAATAACCCGAGATGCAAAGGTAGTCCAATATGGGAAGTTAGAGCTCAGGATCCAGTTGGGAACCGATGAGTTCACTTCATGGTTGGACTTTGCTGCGGGACGTGTGCTAAGGAGTTGTCGACGTTCATAACTTCGATTCACCACTGAAAATGAATGATGGACTATGTTATCAGTGCAGTAGAGTCATTACGACTCGAGGGGCAAGGTGATGCGTAGTAAGACTATGAGCCAGCGCAGATGGGGTGAATAACTCCATGGGGCAAGTGGACATAGTAAGGATTGGTAAGACTATGAGCCAGCGCAGATGGGGTGAATAACTCCATGGGGCAAGTGGACATAGTGAGGATTGGTAAGACTATGAGCCAGCGCAGATGGGGTGAATAACTCCATGGGGCAAGTGGACATAGTAAGGATTGGTAAGGCTATGAGCCAGCGCAGATGGGGTGAATAACTCCATGGGGCAAGTGGACATAGCAAAGGATCAGTGGCTACGTTATCAGTGCAGTGAAGCCATTTATGACTTCATGGTGCAAAGTGATCGTAGCAAGGGTGGGTGATCGAAGTGGTGAATATCGTATGCTTTACGCACTGAGTGAGAGATGTAAGGATGGATGCTATGTTTGATTGTTTGCCATCACTATGACATGTATACCTCCCCCACCTCCTTATCTTTATACCGTCTGATATGGCACCTTAAAGTGTTGTACAGTATGTAGTGCTAACTCTTTGGTTGCAGGTCCAGGTTCAGGTATGTTTTAGTCTACCGGTTATTGTTCACTTTAGATGCTTATCGCTCATACAAGGCTTTATGTCTGACCCAGAGTTTTATGTCTCCTCTTATTACTCTGGGTGCTCACACGAGCAGACTAGAGACAGGTTAGCTAGTGGTGCACGAGTAGCTAATTCGGAGGCGGGCAGGAGGCTTCCACGTATGATATATATATATACACATTCTCCCTGTGTCGTTGGTGGTCTCTACTTGGGCATTAGTAGTGTACCTCCTTTATCTTGCTTTTGCTTTGAGACAGTTGAAAAGTTGTAATAAACTATATTTTGGGATTTCCGCTGCTATGATGCTTAGTTCTGGTTTTTAGCTTATACAATGTCTCTCCTGTTTTATGTCAAGTATGTTATTATTATATTTTGTTCTATGCGCTGTGAGACATTCTACAGGTTCTTTGTATGTTCATTTCCTTCTTCCTTTTCCTTCTGACGATCCGTTCCGTGCTAACTGGACATGTGTACTGCGCACTTTTGGAGTAAATGTCGGTTGGTGCGGGGCAGGCCGTCACAGTACAATACTCTAAGGTGCCATTGAACAGATGGTGTAAAGATAACGGGGGTGGGGGTGTGCATGTCATAATGATGGCAAACAAATCAATCATAGCAATCATCCTCACATCTCTCACTCAATGCGTAAAGCATACGATGTCCACCACTGTCAATTACTAGACCTATCGAAGTAGTGACGGAGTTCGACTTGTACAACTACTGCTACTACCAAGCTTACCACTTGGAGTCATGACCAAACCTTTACAAATGACCCCACTTCATTGGTCTATAACTCTTTAGTCGTACCTAGGCCACTGTGGCCCTGAATGCGTTCACGTACACCCTACACATAGTGATTCAAAGTTACAGACATCGACAACCCCTTAGCACACGTCCCGCAGCAAAGCCCAATCATGAAGCTCACTCATTGGTTCCCATCCGGATCCTGAGTCAAAGCTCCTCATTTGGACCTCCTTTGCATCTCGGGCTTTGGTCGAATTGGAGTTGGCCTTCAGAAGAGTCATCATGTAGAAATAAAAGTACACGTCCGGTTCGGTTCTGTCACCCACGCTCGGTTCGGTTCGGGTTCATCTCCTCCATGCGGTTCGGTTCGGCTTCTTACATGTGGCTCGGTCCGGTCTAGTGGTAAAGTGACAAGGTCCTCCTTATAGTCTCAAGTTCTGATCCGATCCAACCTTCCTTGTTGTCTCTTTCGTTTGCACGCCTCAGAAGATGCCTGCTCCGGTTCGGTTCTGTAGCCGATCCGATCCCACGCCCTAGCCCCGATCCGATCCCCTTTTTGTCTCTCTGATCTGATCCTCTGCCCAAATCCAACTCTAAGAAAATGGCCTTCCTTCTCACCGAGCCCCTTATGCTAAGTTCCAATGCAAATCAGGTCCACCTGCCCGGTTCTCCTATCCGATCCGAGCCCAATGATCCGATCCGATCCGGTCTGAAACCCTGCATATTTCCTACAACTTTCCAGCGGCTGTTTTACGCCATACGACGGCGTTTTCGACCAATCTAACTATTCTAATCAACCACAAATCATACCATATAGTCATAGCAACATGTAAAAACAACTATAAACATCAAAACATCGATTTGGTAAGTTAAAACGGATCAAACATAGCCAAAACCCCATATTTTCCCTTAAACATGTTTAGGCAAAACTAATGGTATGACTAGTAAAACTTAACCAAATCAAACCAAATTTCTAACAGAGGTCTAAAACATTATTTTCGAATTTATAAATATTTTTCCAGAATTTTATCATGTTTAAATTCGCTAATTAACACTAATTACCCTTAATTAACCATAATTAGTGAGGAACTATGCAAATCACTCAACTTAGCCACAAATAAAACCTTTAGAACTGAAACTCTACTGTTTGGGCGCGAATACCAATGCAACACAGCAGCTCTACCTCGATTCTTGTGCTAATCCACCTTGATTTGATGTTGCTAAGCCTAATCCTTGATTAGAAAGTGATTTGGAGGTGTTTTAGAGGTTGGAGGCCATTGTTAGGGTTTCTAAGAGGTAAGTGGCGGCTGGAAAACTGAAATAGAATGAAAACCTAACTCATTTCAGCTTCCCCGTAACCCTAATCCCGAAATGGGTTATGGGCCCATTCACTAATCACCCTATTTGGCCCGGTTAAGCAGTTTTTCACCTTATGAAACTTGTTTCAGCCTTATCTCCCAAACGGTGAGTCCGTTTGGCTAATGTAACCACTCTACGGAATTGTAAATGATCATTCGGATCTAATGGAAGTTGTTTGAAGTCAAAACTCCTTTCCAATCAAAAGTTATGGCCAAAACAAGATCAGCTAGGGGCAAAACGGTCATTTAAAAACCGGCAAAAATCATGAACATGGGAAATGACCCCACTAGTCTCCTCCCAAAGCTACATGACCATACGACTTCGTATGTGAAAGAAATAAATATTCTACGATCCTACGATGCGTAGAATGCGGGTCGTTACAATTATTTTCATTATGGCTTAAGTTCTTCAACTTTTCAGTTTCTAAGAACTTTTCAAATTTTTCAAAAATTTGGCTAACACCCTAAATTTTTGAAAAATTTCGCCATAACCTCCCCTGCACGCGAGCACTGAGAAAATCCCGAAATTGTCATACAGGCCTCTCCAATCCAAAAAGAAAAAGAAACAGCCAAGTGGCTAGCCAAGTGGCTAGCTAATCGGCTCATAAAATCATCAAAAACCCCAAGAAGTACAATAAACGTGTACCTATTTGTCGGGCAAACAATTTTATTCCTCTTCTCTAGCCTCCTTGCTATGACCTGTTTAATGTAAGTACATGCACATATATGTATTTCCAAACAATTCTCAAGTCAGTTCAATATTTGGTACAATTTGGTCTATATGGTTCAAATTTTAATTAATCAACCAATAATCAAACAACACAATCAACAGTCAATTAGTTGATTATCATTGCAAATTCATAATTTTGATATATAGTCAAAAATCACATTTTTGGTGCTAAGTCACAACAATATATTCTAATTATATTTTGGTTCTCACACCCGTCTAATGGAAATATATAAAAATCCCACTTTCGAAACTCGAACACAAAATACTGATGCTATATAGTCATCAATAGTTTCATCCTCGGGCGACTAGAGTGTGATTCTATATCTATCCAGTATATTAAAACTTCGAATACCCGTGGATCAGACGTATATGCGAAATCTTTATATATTGGATTGTCCAAATTCAATACAAATAAATATTCAAATACGTTGAATAAAGTTTAAATTTTCAAAACAAAATTTGTTTTCATTTTAAAAATATACTCTTCACACTCGTTCTAGGATACTACTGATCCTATCTCTAACGAGTCATTCCCATTGGATATTACTAATCCAATCTCTGATGAATTTTTTCGTTTGGTTCTAACGTGTCTTGTTCTTGAGCTCTGTAAACCAAAGCTCTGATACCAGCTATAATGACCCGGTCTTTCCTTCACGGGGAAGTTCGAGTCATAACACCACCTTTATTTTCCTTTTTCATGTTTTTTTCTAAATGAAAGCTCATAGGCCCATCGTTTTTACCTAGCCCAACTCCCTTCAATAAAAACATCTCTTCTTCTTGTTTGTTTGTTCCCACTTTATTCTTACTACTCCGTTGTTTCTACTTCTTTGCCCCTTTTTTTCTTCTTTAAACAGTTGCTTTCGACCTCATGTCACTCTTACCGCCGATCCTCCTTGGCTGCCGCTTAACTCCGCCACCCACCTCAACCTATGAACACGCCCCCACCTGCTCGGCCTTCGCCCCGCGTCTCCGCTGCTTTGCTTCGTTCAACATAACCATCCACCCCACTGGTTATCGCGACGTTAGGTCGATTCCCCCTCTTATTCTTTCTTCTTCTCTGACTTTCGAAGAAAATAAAAACTGCTTCCACTACTATCTTCTACGTCATACCCCCGTTTATTTCTCTATATACTGCTGTTTGTTGAACATGATGCTCCCCTATACCCAACTCCACGTCCACTGCCTGATGTGGGAGGACCATCGCCGACCTCCAGCTCATGCTCTTCCCCCCTCCAACCCATCTGCTCAACCTGGGCTCTCGTCCAGTTGCTTCCTCTCCACTGTCCGCCATTCCACCTGGTATGCTCCAACCAACCTCCTTCCATGCTTGACTTACTCCGCCATGTCAATCCAAAACTCACGTTGTTCATTTTCTCCAGCGAACAAAAACGTCTGAAAACCATCAAAACCATACGAGGTGAAATAGGATGGATCCACGAACCCATATATACACATTTCATAATTTACACTATTTCATATGAACTCACATGATTTTTATAAGAGGTCGAATACTTCACTTCACAGTATTTCATCCGTTCTGTTCTTGCTGAAATGGAATGGGGTATAACGTATATATAACAAGAGATAGGAGGATAGGATCGATGTTGCATCAAGTAGCAAGGCTTTAGGTCACATGTGTAGGCATGTGGCACTCGTATGTGTAGACTATGCATGTATCAATACAAGGGAGCATGTGTAATGATACGGATTTTGCCCGGACCTAATCGATCGCTAAATCGACCAAGACCGTTCGAATCACGCGTACGCTAACTTTGGGCATACAACACATCAAAACAAATAAAAGAAGACTTTTATAAACATCATAATAATATTACATCAGAGTACATCGAAAAATAATAATACAGCGGAAGATTAATTTACAATAAACTTAATACAATGCAACGGAACTAATAAACTAACACAGCGGAAGACTATCATTGCTCTGTACACAGCTTTAAGCTTCAATCCAGAATCCTGCTCAATAAATAAATATCTGCAAAACAAGCCACTCGACCGCCCATGTGGAGATAAAAGCACCCGAGTTTCCAAGTGAAACAAACTACGAGTCAGTCATGGGATTGGTATGTGAAACCTTTCTTAACTTGTCTAACAATAAGGCTAATCACAGGACCACGCCACTAACGCGGAACGGGTTTACTCTATTGGATTGCCAGTGCATATATTAAATAAATCTTTTAAAATAACGCAATGCTTTTTAGAAAAATGAAATCATTATCAGACTCAAGTCCCATCACACAATGCAATGCAAACCGGAGGATAGAGTTTTACCTTATAATGATCAAACATGATTGATACGTATAAAACTTGATATTATTATTAGTGTCTAATCAATTTAAAACACTTTCAAAATAAATGTATCAATCCTAGACGGAATAGCTACCATATACTATGTCGCCATATATAGGTTTACAATCAAATCCGTAATGTCATATTGGAAATTGGGTTTCCATCATGAGTCAAGGCTAGGGATGGTCTCCTTACCGATTCGAGACACTCTAACAAATGTCTCAGGATCACACCTACGGGCAACCCTTGGATCCTGTAGGGCCGGTCCACAAATACTTTAGTGGATTGGAAATTCCAGAACACACGTTTCCCGGTCATATTGGAACTATCACTTGGTCGGTAGCGACCAATATATCGAGGCCTCGCAAACTATCATCCACATAAGTAAAAATGTCTGGGCTCCATACCATGACAATACTTCTAGCTAGAAAGAAACGTCATGCACTCCCTACGTTCTCTTATCCCGTTTCTGACTCTTATCGGGGTGTGAGGCTCACGAAGTTATGCTATACACAAAGCTATGCTAATTAGAGCTGTGCTTTGATCATCAACCACAAGGCTCTGCTTTTCAACAAAAGCCTTGATCTTTTGCATCTTGGCATGCCACATTGACAATCCGCGCTATGCAACTGATATCTATCAATATATAACCTCTGAGCTCGTATGTCTTAGAGAAGGGTGTTAAGCAAGAGAATAAATTCTCCGCCACCAAACAGATATATATTAAATCAAAATCAATTCACATAGAGAGAAATCCAATGTCAGACACACATCCATTTACAAGTCCGTTCTGGGTCTGAACGAAACTGGAGACACCTTATTCCTCGTCCCGTATGTCCAATACAAAAGAGAGGATCTTACATATCCGGACAATCAACAAGTACGTCTGGACATATACCACTTCAACCCTTTACTGGGAGCTACCCAATGCCGGGCATCAGTAGTCGTCCATTCAATGTGAAGATCGCCGGTCTTCAAACACCATCTTCAATGTCTTTGACTTTAAATCGTCGTATAATTATTTGAAATGAGATTGAACTCGGTCTTTTCAAATAATCCTCGAATATATGTAATTTAAAACATTTCATATCATTAATATTATTTTATAACGATTTATTGCTATTTTTATTTATATAAAAATAGCCCAATTTTATTTAACGATGCTTCAGGTCAATAGGCGGATCTGGCGCTGTTTTTCATCCAAATTTGTATTACACATTTCTCGAAATCTAATCGTTGGATTTTAACAAATATAATGTCGTTGGAAAGATCTTCCCAAAGAGGACCTAACGGTTTCAATTTTGGGAAAATCCGATGGTCGGATCTTTTGGTATAATCATTTAAAATTACGATTGCCAAAAGGTGAACTACCGCGCGCGATTTGTTTAATATATATAAATATATATATATATATATAAATCATTCAACGATTTACTAACATATTAAAAGTGATGTTTTCAACAAACCAAGCATATATAAGTATTTAAACATTTTCCTATTTTACTAACATGTAAAATGTAACATTTTGAATTACAAATCATATTTAACCTATAATCCCTTTTTTCCTAAAGGTAAATGTAAAATGTAACATTTTGATTGTAGTGACCCGAACTTCCCCATCTCCAAAGAGAAGAGAAAGAACGAATTACCTTGAGGAAACGACATAATAGAACGCAAACGGAAGAACATTTCATTGTTTATTACAACAATTCCATCAGAATACAAGAATATACAGAGTATGAATGAATAAAATACATTCGATAAATATCAGAGATTACAATAAATTATATAGCAGCGGAAAAACAATATAACCCACAACTGAAAGTAATACACGGATACAGAGCTTTCCGAGCATCGTTCCAGTTGTAAATCAGGATCCTGTGAATATAAATCTGCAAAACCAAAACTACTAGCTGCCCGTGTGGAAAATTGGGGCACCCAGAGTTTAGGTTAAAACAATAAACTCCAGGTCAGTCATGTGACTGGTGTGAGAACTAAAACAGTTATTTAAAACTTTACTTTAAAAGAGAGTAATTCAACGGACCACGCCGTATAACACGGAACGGGTTTCCTCCCAAGAACACCAGTGCATATAACAAAACAGCGCAATGCTTTTTGGAAAAATGAAGCTATTATAAGACCCAGGTCCCATCACACAATGCAACGCAAGCCAGAGGATAGGGTTTTCCCTTATAATAGCCAAATAATGATTGATACGTTTAAAACAAATCATTTGACTATAATAGGTTTATAGTGTCAAAACACTTTCAATCATAAATATCAATCATAGACGGCATGGGTACCATATATCATGTCGCCATACTAGTTCTACAATTAAAACCGCAATATCACGTATTGGAAATTGGATTACCGTCATGAGTCGAGGCAAGGGGCAAGCTCCTCTCCATTTGAGACACTCTAGCAAATGTCTCAGGACCCCACTATGATCCTTGGAATTTGTTGGGCCGGTCCTCTCTTACTTTTGAGGATTAGTAATTCCTGAACACACGTTTCCCGGTCCTAACAGACCTAATATCGAGGAGCCTCATCCAACAACCACACAGGTGAAAAGTATATAAATGTCAACCAGTTTAAGCACTGACACCACCACTAGCTAGAAAGAAACGTCGTGTTCTCCCAACGGTCCATATCCCATTTTTGACTCATACTGAGGTGTGAGGTCGCGAATTAACGTTATACACAAAGCTACGCCATGTAGGCCGTGATTTGATCATCAACCACAAGACTTTGCTTTTCAACAGAAGCCTTGATCAATTTCCACTTACGCGTGCCACACTGGCAATTCACTCCATGGGACTGATGTCCATCGATATACAACCTCTGAGCTCGTACGTCTCAGAGAATGGCGTTAAGCAAGAGAATAAATCCTCCGCCGCCAAACAGATGTATATTTAATAGAGATCAATCAACACAGAATAAAATCCAATGTCAGACACACAATCCATTTACAAGTTCGTTCTGGGTCTGAACGAAACCGGAGGCACTTTCCTCGCATATCCATCGATCTCCAAGTACGTCTGGACGATCACCAACTGATTCCCTCATCTTGGATGTACAACCCAATCAAGATCATCAGTAATCACCCAAACGATGTGAAGACTTCCGGTCTTCAACCACCATCTTCATCATCGACTTATCGTCGAATCGGTTATTCAGAATGGGTAGAAACCCGGCCTTTCTGAATAACCCACGTATATAATAAACAAATGTTACACAAACACAACAAACGCCTCATTCCAATTCAGAATGTTCTTTTATTCACAAAATCACATTCTTAGGGAAAGGTCCCATTAATTTTATCCAGGATAAAATCTTCTAAATTTATTCTTTAATCTTCCTTTGGATATCATTTCAAACTAGTCGGGATTAGCGAACCACACCGAAGTAATTATTTATTTTATTTCCCAATCCCAACCTATTCATTCCATGGAGAAAACTGGTAATACTCCATATCTAACACCACGGTGTTATCGGTAAAATTAATTACCATTTCACGTTCAAATCTAATTAAAGATTTAACTATCGCTATGGAGCAAAACTGGTGGTACTCCATTCTCGGTCACCTTTCAGATTTGATAATTTATATTATCAATTCACATTTCAATCTGATTAAAGATTCATTAAAACTCCACTTAGTTTTAATCTTTTCAAAAATCAATATCCTGTCTTTAACTGGGTTAAAGAACCAATGTCATCTAAAATACGATTCACGATAAACCCAAATCACATTCTATTGTTAATCGGGTCAAAGAACAGGTGTTATTCACATCACCGCTCACGATAAACCCAAGAACCAATTTAAATTCAATTCCAATTAAATATCATTTAATTGATACACTTCATTAAATCTAAATAAAAGGATTTAATCTTTTTCTCAACTAGGCTTATGAACAGTGTTAATGAAGACACCATTCACGACAAACCCAAATCACGTTTGATATTAAATACAAGGCTCTGAATAGAAAATATATCGGCTTATATTCAATATCAAATTCTGAAACCAACAAATATCGTATTGGAAATAACGATATGAATATATCTTTCAAATTTCCACAACCATATCTGTATAATCACAAAATCCAACATCCAAATATTCCGAAGACAATTTCGATTCAAATTCATTTCAATTCCCGTATTGGAAATTCTGATTATTTTTAAAACCACTTTCAAATTCAATTTATTTATTTCAAAAATAAATAAATTATTATTCTAGTTCAAAACTAGTTCATTTCGATAAAAATCTATTTTTATCTTTTCAAATATGGAAAAAAATTTCCCAATTCTTTACAAATCATTTCTTATGATTTTACACAAATTATTGATATTTTTAATAATTATATCAAAGCCCGTACAGTCGATTTCCATCAACGGCCATCGAACTGCACTTACAGCGACCTTTTCTAAATTTGATTTGGACATAGTTCCAATTCCAACCGTTAGATTTCAAATTTCTAATATTCATTGGAAATCTATTTTCGATACAAACCCAACGGTTCCGGTTTCAGGAGAATCCGACGGTCGGATCTCCCGTAACGTCCGTTCGAAGTCAATGGTCAAAATTCACGAACTACCGCAGCGCGGCGCGTTCTATTCAGACCATTATATATAGTATATATATATTATAAATGTTTCGTCAATTTCCCTTTAAAACGTATTTTATAAATCATTTTAATTCGTTTTCGAAACGATTTCAACTTCACATTCAATTTCGAATCGAAATTGAATATTCCACATCATCGTATACAAATAATAATATTTTCAAAACGTTATATTTTGAAATCACTTCCTTTTTTATATTCATTATAAAAACGAATATAATCGATATAAATATCGCTCACGTCAAAATGGCGCATCTCTAATCAACACGGCTTTATATATTTCAATAAATTCGTTATTCTATTCAACAAATGAATATTTATTCCATTCAACACATGAATCTATATTTCTTTCAACACATGAATATTCTCAACACATGAGCACTGTCAACACATGACTATTTTTGTTATTTAATATATTTTATAAAATTATGGTATCTATCGTTTGATTTTTAAATCAGACACCAACTGTAATGTAGTAAGAGAATGATTCCCTAAGTATTAACGCCGAAAGCCGAAACCAATATCAGATCAATACCCAGGAAACCACTCATCTTATCTATTTTCCAGTTAGTTTCTAACTTTAAATATGATAAAGATGTAAATTTTATTGTTAAAATATTTCTTTCAACACATGATAATTTTCAACACATGATTATTTATTCTATTCAACACATGAATATATACTTCATTCTATTCTTTATTTTCCTAATTGGAATGAGGCCCAATCAATTACCATATAATGTTAATTATATGGATTCCATACAACACATGTATATAACCACAACAATAAATAATCAATCATCATTCAAAGTGCACCACACAACTGCATAAGCATTAAATATAAATAATTAACGCTTATAACAGCCTGTCAATCAATCGATCAACATATTACTAATCAATCGGGATGAGTGGACTTCAAATATCATCCCAACACCCGTGTGGGGTTTCAAATCAACAAACACATATTTTTATTCGCACACACACGTCAAAAATAATATTTTTAACGATAAAATATTTTTAACTATATAAATATTTTATTTCATTTCACATTACACAATCAATTTTCACCACAAATCAAACATACAAGCCATCCATGGTCTGTGGATGACGGGTGTCGGTTGCTGCTAAGCACCGTCTGCATCCTAGTATATATTTTAACTAGAAAAACAAGATTTAGAGTGAGAAGTTCTCACTGACTAGCTAAACCAAACGCCACGACTCTTCTTATGTAGAAGTCTTCGCCGTTCTCTCCTTTTGTCACTTTCGTTGCCCGTAGCCACTACATATATAAAAATCACATTTTTACTTCATTATATATATATATAATAAAAATCAGATTTTTATTTCGTTACATATATAAAGATGATATTTTTACTATCTTACCTATATAAAAATTATATTTTTATACTTTTACAATATAAAAGATTATATTTTTATACTCCTACAATATAAAAGATTATATTTTTATACTTCTACAATATAAAAGATTATTTTTTTATACTTCTACAATATAAAAGATTATATTTTTATTCTTTACATTATGTAAAAATTTCGCCTTTTCAAAAATAAAGATTTCACCCTTTCAAAAATCGTACCTTTCTATGAACAAAATCATATTTTGTTTAGCAAAAAAATTGAATCTTTACGTTTCTAAAAATCGTATCTTTACATTTCTAAAAATCGTATTTTTCCTTCATTCACATATAGAAAAATCTGATCTTTTTACTTCTAAAATAATTTCATTACTATTCTAAAAATCATTCCTTTGATTCAATGAAAATTATAACTTTATATTTTCAAAATCTATTCTTTTTCATATTAAAAATCTAATCTTTCCTACTTGAAAAATCTAATCTTCTTCATTTCAAAAATCTCGTCTTCTTCATGGATATTCATATATAATAAAAGTCAAAGCCCTTTTAATAAGTTATATATAAAAATTCTATTCTATATATAGGAATAAGAAAGGAATAAAAATAAAAAGGTAAAATAAAATAAAACTTACTGGTCCACGTTGAACGGAGAGGTGGGGGAAAGGATGTCGCGTCGAAGGTCGTCAGGGGGGCGCTGGGAAGCTGGGCGCGGTTTTGGGGGTACGGGCTTCAGGGGTTCGCGGTTTTGGGGGTTTCATGGATCGTGGAGAGAGGAGGAGGTGAAGCAGAAGCGGAAGAGAGGAGTAGAGGAGAGGTGGGGAATTTCGACGGCCATCGGTGGCGAAGGGAGGCTGGGCGACGGCGGTCTGACGAGGGTGGAGGCGGATTGGATGGAGATAAGGAGGAGCGGCGGGTTTTTATTTTTAATTTTGGGGAAAGAAAATGAATGGGGGGGTTAAGGTAGAGGGATGTATAAAGGTTTTAATATTATTTAATTAATTTAATTTCAAAAAGCAACTTTAAATTTCGACCTCGAAATCGAACTCACCGCCTGTCGTTCACAGCTAATTACCCCCATTCCGAACACAATGGGATATGTATCGTAAGCTGATTTGATTGTTTCGATCAGTTTTCGTCAAAATCAACATATAACTCTATATATTGAATTTGAACGTGCATTTCAATTTACTGGGGTCGCATACTAGCTCGAAAAATTCCAAAAAAATATTTTCTAACTTCGTATTGACGATACGGTCATAACAAAACTAGTTTCATCGAATTCTGAGACCGTTTGAAAAATGGCCATTTTCCAGTCGATTAAAATCAACTGAAACTAGTCAAACGCGTTTTCCTTTTCCCCACTCACATATTGATTCAAAAAATTACGAAATTTGGAATCTATTAATAATTTGACATCGCGGATCCAACAAAAGTGGTTTCGTTGAAATCCGAGGTCGTTTGCAAAATGACTATTTTTAAGGACCGAAATTCCATAGCGACTATTCTGAATTTTCATTTGGACATATCTTTTTATCCCCGCTATGAAATTTCAATTTTTCGAATTCGTTGGAAAGATATTCTCAATTAGATTCAAATGTTTTTGGTTTCACTAAAATCCGGTTTATTTTGCACCCGGTACATTCATTTGAAGTTTGAAATCGAATTATCGAACTACCGCGCCATTTTCAATTCCTTTATAATTAAAATAAAATTTTTATATTCTAACGACGACGTATATAAATATATACGTTCGAATTCTATTCAAATTAAATTTCTCGTCGATATTGTTTAAAATAATCATTTTAAATATTCAAAATTCGCTAAATTCGCCAAAATAAAAAATTTAAATTAGCTCGCATTTCCGGGTTGTTACAATCTCCCCCACTTAAAACTTTTCGTCCCTGAAAAGGAACGAAGCCGAGTGTTGTTTTAAAAACCAACTCAACTTTCATTATTTTCATTACGGCTTAAGTTCTCCAACTTTTCAGTTTCTAAGAACTTTTCAAATTTTCAAAAAATTTGACTAACACCCTAAATTTTCGAAAAATTTCGCCATAACCTCCCATGCACCGAGGACTTCGGGATATTTCATATAGCCTCCCATGGCCTTCTTCAATCCAAAAGAAAAAGAAAAAGCTAAGCGGCTAGCCAATCGGCTCATAAAATCATCATCACCGAAACAAAACAGTAAATTATGGTAAACATGTACCTATTTGTCGGGCAAACAATTTTATTCTTCTGCTCTAGCCTCCTTGCTATGACCTGTTCAATGTATGTACATGTATATGCAAGCAAATGCGACCAATTTTCAATACAGTTCAATATTTGGTTCAATTAGGCTAAATGGTTCAACATATAATTAATTCAAACAATAATCAGACAACACAACCATCAATCAATTAGTGGATTAATGTTTCAAATTCATAATTTTGATATATATACAGAAAACCATGTTTTTGATGCTAAATCACAACAATAAATCTGTCTAGTTTTGGTTCTCACACCAGTCTAATGGAAATATATAGATATCACACCTTCGTCACTCGAACATAAATACTGATGATGTCATGACAATTATCGGTACCATCTCCGGGCGACTAGAATGTGATTCTATATCTATCCAGTATATTAAAACTTCGAATATACCTTCATGACGCGTATGCGCAAAACCTTTATATACTCGATTGTCCAAATTCAAAATAAATAAATATTCAAATACGTATAAAATGGTTTAAATTTTGAAAACAAAATTGTTTACATTTGAAAAATATACTCTTCACACTCGTTCTAGGATACTACTAATCCTATCTCTAACGAGTAATTCTAATTGGATTTTACTAATCCAATATCTAATGAATTCTTTCGTTTGGTTCTAATGTGTCTTGTTCTCGAGCTCTGTAAACCAAAGCTCTGATACCAACTATAGTGACCCGAACTTCCCCATCTCCAAAGAGAAGAGAAAGAACGAATTACCTTAAGGACACGACATAATAGAACGCAAACGGAAGAACATTTCATTGTTTATTACAGCAATTCCATCAGAATACAAGAATATACAGATTATGAATGAATAAAATACATTCGATAAATATCAGAGATTACAATAAATTACATAGTAGCGGAAAAACAATATAACCCACAACTGAAAGTAATACACGGATACAGAGCTTTCCGAGCATCGTTCTAGCTATAAATCAGGATCCTGTGAATATAAATCTGCAAAACCAAAACTACTAGCTGCCCGTGTGGAAAATAGGGGCACCTAAAGTTTAGGTTAAAACAATAAACTCCAGGTCAGTCATGTGACTGGTGTGAGAACTAAAACAGTTATTTAAAACTTAACTTTAAAAGAGAGTAATTCAAGGGACCGCGCCGTATAACACGGAACGGGTTTCCTCCCAAGAACACTAGTGCATATAACAAAACAGCGCAATGCTTTTTGGAAAAATGAAGCTATTATAAGACCCAGGTCCCATCACACAATGTGATATACACGTAAATGTGTATATTTTATCCGCATATTTATCTTTTTTTTATCTTTTAAATAATTGATATTGTGTATTTATAGCTGTGTTTTCAGATTGTTGACAAGAATCATGGTTTAGAGCATTTGATGAATAAAGCATGAAGAATTTGCTGAAAAAGAGTGAAGTTAAAATTACTTAAGCTTGAAGAGTTTAAAGCTTGAAGAATGGTTGCAAATAGAGTTCAGTTGGGTAGATTTGGCTCACTAAAGACTCATATTGTGTTCACATTGGCTCAATTGCAGACCATTTCACTCATGTAGCGTTCATATTTGCTCCTTTGCAAGGCTTCTCATTCATGCACTGCACGCGTTCACACTGGCTCACTTACAAGGCCTCTTACTCTACAACCCCGTTCACACTAGCTTATGTGTTATTTGGGCTAATTCTTTAGTCCCACATTGTGGAATTTGCCAAGTAGTCTTTGTCATATCAGCTATAAATACACTTTATCTCATTCATTGTAAAACACACTTAGTTTTATTCTGTAATCCTCTGCTTGGAATAAAACTCTTCTCTTTCTCTTCTCTGTCGTTATTTTATTTTATTTATGTTTATGTTATTTATTTTCTTTTTCTCATTTTCTTTAGCTATGTCTAGCTAATCCCCTTTGATTAGGGGGTGATGACGCTAATAGATATGATTCGATATGAATCACATAGCCAAAGGATGAGGAATTCATGTATATAGATCTAGATCTGAACCAAGGGTTAGATCTGAACCTTAATATCCTGTGTCGTTTAAGAGCTATGCTCCTTCACAGGGTATATTCGTGTTCGGTCTAACAATTATCAGATTTAGATCTAATTTTAGGGTTTTAGAAATTAATTAGTGAATCTGTTTTGATAGTCTATGGTTGTAGAGCTGAGCTCCTGCATAGGCTATGCGTGTCGCTATTTACATATTTGTTTCTAAAAACCTATTATCGTTGATTCATGTTTGTGACAGAAACATGTATTAGATCTGGTTAATCTTTTGGCTATTGATGATTATGAATCTGATCTATGTCATTATCCCCTAATTGCTTTCTTGTTAAAACTCTATTTTATTTAATTTCTGCTATTTTCTTTGTTCTCAACCAATCAAAAGTTAGGGATAACTTGATTGGATTTATTAATAAAATAATTTGGTCCCAAAGTTCGACACCCTCTACAACGATCCTTGTTGTTTAGGAAAGACGAACGAATTTTACAGTTGTTTACAATTGTTTAATTTGTTCGCAAACAAATTTTGGCGCCGTTGCCGGGGACCAAAATAATTTTTATTTTTTAAATCCTTCGAGTTATAGGTTTATTTCTATTTTATTATTAAAAAAAAAGCACAAAAATATTTTTTGTTTTATGTCATTTGATTTCTTTTCATATATAGAAAAAAATCTCTAGATTAGCTTTGATTTGGTATTGCTGATTTATACCATGACCTGCTAATTAAAAGAGAAAAAAATTGCAATTTTTGGTTGATTTATTTCCTTTCATTGCCTTTCTAATTTCCACCTAGTTCGTCAATTTCTTTCCCTGTTTTCATTTTTTTTTCCCTACTACACCATATTTGTTCTTTTCCAAGTTTCTGTAAGTTAAAAAAAAAATCCTTCCAATTTTCTTTTTTATAATTGTTTCCTTTTTCTTTTACAATTCCTTTCCAAAATAATAAAAAAAAAACCTTTGATACTATAATAAGTGTATAGTGTCAAAACAATTTCAATCATAAATATAAGACCCAGGTCCCATCACACAATGCAACGCAAGCCGGAGAATAGGGTTTTCCCTTATAATAGCCAAATAATGATTGATACGTTTAAAACAAATCATTTGATACTATAATAAGTGTATAGTGTCAAAACAATTTCAATCATAAATATAAATCATAGATGGCATGGGTACCATATATCATGTCGCCATACTAGTTTTACAATTAAAACCGCAATATCATGTATTGGAAATTGGATTTCCGTCATGAGTCGAGGCAAGGGGCAAGCTCCTCTCCGTTTGAGACACTCTATCAAATGTCTCAGGACCCCACTATGATCCTTGGAATTGGTTGGGCCGGTCCTCTCTTACTTTTGAGGATTAGTTATTCCTGAACACACGTTTCCCGGTCCTAACAGACCTAATATCGAGGCGCCTCATCCAACAACCACACAGGTGAAAAGTATATAAATGTCAGCCAGTTTAAGCACTGACACCACCACTAGCTAGAAAGAAACGTCGTGTTCTCCCAACGGTCCATATCCCTTTTTGACTCATACCGAGGTGTGAGGCTCGCGAATTCATGTTATACACAAAGCCACGCCACGTAGGCCGTTCTTTGATCATCAACCACAAGACTTTGCTTTTCAACAGAAGCCTTGATCAATTGCCACTTACGCGTGCCACACTGGCAATTCACTCCATGCGACTGATGTCCATCGATATACAACCTCTGAGCTCGTACGTCTCAGAGAAGGGCGTTAAGAAAGAGAATAAATTCTCCACCGCCAAACAGATGTATATTTAATAGAGATCAATCAACACAGAATAAAATCCAATGTCAGACACACAATCCATTTACAAGTTCGTTCTGGGTCTGAACGAAACCGGAGGCACTTTCCTCGCATATCCATCGATCTCCAAGTACGTCTGGACGATCACCAACTGATTCCCTCATCTTGGGTGTACAGCCCAATCAAGATCATCAGTAATCACCCAAACAATGTGAAGACTTCCGGTCTTTAACCACCGTCTTCATCTTCGACTTATCGTTGAATCGGTTATTCAGAATGGGTAGAAACCCGGCCTTTCTGAATAACCCACGTATATAATAAACAAATATTACACAAACACAACAAACGCCTCATTCCAATTCAGAATGTTCTTTTATTCACAAAATCACATTCTTAGGGAAAGGTTCCCATTAATTTTATCCAAGATAAAATCTTCTAAATTTATTCTTTAATCTTCCTTTGGATATCATTTCAAACTAGTCGGGATTAGCGAACCACACTGAAGTAATTATTTATTTTATTTCCCAATCCCAACCTATTCATCCCATGGAGAAAACTGGTAATACTCCATATCTAACACCACGGTGTTATCGGTAAAATTAATTACCATTTCACGTTCAAATCTAATTAAAGATTTAACTATCACTTTGGAGCAAAACTGGTGGTACTCCATTCTCGATCACCTTTCAGATTTGATAAATTAAATTATCAATTCAAATTTCAATCTGATTAAAGATTCATTAAAACTCCACTTAGTTTTAATCTTTTCAAAAATCAATATCCTGTCTTTAACTGGGTTAAAGAACCAATGTCATCTAAAATACGATTCACGATAAACCCAAATCACATTCTATTGTTAATCGGGTCAAAGAACAGGTGTTATTCAAAACACCGCTCACGATAAACCCAAGAACCACAAGAAGAGATTTAATGGCGTCAAAGATTTAGAACTCAATGGCTCAAAGAAGGAGATAGCAATACAAGTTACTTTCATAGAATTGCAAATGGAAGACGAAGAACAAATTTGATCAGTAGTATTTGGAAAGATGGTGAAGAAATTGGGGACCAGAAGACAATTAGCGAAATTTTCACTGAGTTTTATAATAGCATTTTTGCGGAGAGGATTGAAAACAGATGCATGGTGGACTGGAGCAAACTTTATCCTTCTGATATTAAACTTGATGATCTTGAAAATGCTTTTACAGAGGAAGAGATTTTGACTGCTCTTGATGAGATGCCTGGTGACAAGGCGCCAGGGACTGATGGGTTTCCTAACTTCTTGATCAAAAGATATTGGAAAATGGTGAGAAAGGATATTTTAAGACTGTTTGAAGAACTGTATGATGGCTCTATTAGACTTGAGCTGTTGGGCTACGCAAATGTTGTTTTGATACCCAAGAAAGAGGGAAATGTTACGGCGGCAGATTTCCGACCTATTAGTCTCTTAAATACCACTTTTAAGTTAATCACGAAGGTGTTGGCGAATAGGTTGAAAAAGAAGTTGGATGATTTAATTGACCACTCTCAAACGGCTTTTATTAGAGGCAGATTTATTTTGGATGGTGCTGTTCTGGTTCAGGAGGTAATCTCACATTGCGACAGGTATAATGTCCCATGTGCTATCATCAAACTGGACTTTGCTAAGGCTTTTGACACAGTGGATTGGAGATTCTTAATTGACATTCTTACTGCAAGGGGCTTTCCTATGAGGTGGATTAACTGGATTCTTATGATCTTGATTCGAGCAGATCCAACATTTGTGTGAATGGTATTGCTGGTAGTACTATCTATTCGAAGAGGGGTTTAAGGCAAGGAGATCCTTTATCCCCCCTCCTCTTTGACCTGGTGGCTGATTTTTTCTCTCGTATTCTGAAGGTTAGTTCTGTTAGTTGGATGTTACAGAGCTTTGGGGATGAGCATGTGGTGGGCGGTATCAATTCTTTACACTATGCAGATGACACTATCATCTTTAGTAAACCTGATTGTAAATACATTGCTACACTTAAACTTTTGTTGTATGCTTTTGAGAGTTTATCAGGTTTGAAAATTAACTTTCATAAGAGCAGCGTCTACACTCTGGGTTGCATTGCTGAGTTGTCAAAGAACTGTGCAATGATGCTCAACTGCAAGGAGGACAACTTCCCTTTAAAATATCTGGGTATGAGCACTAGACCAAAGAAGCTTTTCAAAAACGACTGGATCCATCTCATCGAGAAAGTTGATGTGAGGCTGGCTAGATGGAAAGGCCGATCCCTCTCTAGAGCAGGCAGACTGGTGCTGGTAAACTCAGTTCTCTCCTCCTTGCCTCTTTACTGGCTCTCCTTTTTCAGGTGTCCGGGATGGGTCATAGACATGATTGATACATTGCGAAGGAATTTTTTCTGGACGGGTGAGAAGGAGACTAAGAAATTAAGTTGTCTCGTTTCTTGGGGGCAGGTTTGTAAAGCTAAAGATCAAGGAGGATTAGGTGTGCTTAATTTGAAAGACATGAATGCTGCACTTCTTTGCAAATGGTTGTGGTTGATGCTTGGTGGAAAGAAAGCCCTTTGGAAAGAATGGATTATAAATGTTTATTATGGGGGTGTTTTTGACTGGAATAGGGACTGGTCACGCTGCTCTATTTTCTGGAAAGGGGTTATGAGTTTTTCGCATTGGATTAAGATTGGCACTAAAGTGGTGGTTCGTAATGGGTTTAACGTATCATTCTGGCATGACTCTTGGCTACTGCCTATAACTTTGAAAGAGGAACTGAAGGAGCTATTTGATATTGCATGTAACACACACTGTTCTGTTGGAGATATGTATAACTCTGAGTCTACAGATTTTAAGTGCAGACTATCTTTCTGCCGATTTGTCTTTGGTGATGCTCTTCAACAACTTTGCCAGCTATATTTGTGGTTGGCGAATGTCCATTTAACTGAAGGAAAATATGAGTTTGTGTGGATGGGTGATGATAGTAAGGAGGTGTTTCGGGTTAGAAGTGTTTATAATCTGATTACCTTTTTGGGTTGTAGAAGACTGGAGTTTGATCGAATGTGGAAGACAAAGAAGGTGCCGCTGGAAGTTAAGATTCATATGTGGATTGTGCTTCATGATCGACTAAATACGGGTTGCAGACTAAGGCGTAAGGGTTTTGTTGTCAATAGTGGTTGCGCTTTTTGTGATGAAGCTGATGAAGACTACAAACATGTTTTCTGGAGATGTGATTTTGCGTTTTATGTATGGACGAAGTGTATCATGTACCTTGACTTAAACTTAGACTGGAGGGACTCAATCAAAGACCAGCAACATTTTTGGTTAACCTTTTTACCAAATTTAGACAACACACATAAAAAGAGTCTTTTTATTCTACTAAACTTCGCCTATACTTGGATATTATGGCATGAGAGAAACTATAGAAAGTTCAAATTCAAGATGAAATCGCCTGATAAAACTGTCTTTATCATTCTTAAGTATGTTTTATTGTGGGCAGGGATGGACAAGGAGAAGTTCGTAGACACCATCGCTGCAAGAGTTCACAACCGCAAATGCAGGCGCATTAGTGCTTAGCTTCATGTTGCTGTTTATGTATGATGCTTCTTATGTTTAAGTTTGCTTATGTACCTATTGCGTCAGGCTATGATGATTGTCATTTTTTTGCTGGCTTGTAAATGATGTACATATACTATGTTTCCTGTACTGTACTGAACTCTATATATATGGTATCTCTAGGCGTGAATCATTAGATTCACTACCTTTTGCTGTCAAAAAAGATAAACCCAAGAACCAATTTAAATTCAATTCCAATTAAATATCATTTAATTGATACACTTCATTAAATCTAAATAGAAGGATTTAATCTTTTTCTCAACTGGGCTTAAGAAAAGTGTTAATGAAGACACCATTCATGACAAACCCAAATCACGTTTGATATTAAATACAAGGCTCTGAATAGAAAATATATCGGCTTATATTCAATATCAAATTCTGAAACCAACAAATATTGTATTGGAAATAACGATATGAATATATCTTTCAAATTTCCACAACCATATCTGTATAATCACAAAATCCGACATCGAAATATTCCGAAGACAATTTCGATTCAAATTCATTTCAATTTCCGTATTGGAAATTCTGATTATTTTTAAAACCACTTTCAAATTCAATTTATTTATTTCAAAAATAAATAAATTATTATTCTAGTTCAAAACTAGTTCATTTCGATAAAAATCTATTTTTATCTTTTCAAATATGGATTTTTTTTCCAATTCCTCACAAATCATTTCTTATGATTTTACACAAATTATTGATATTTTTAATAATTTTATCAAAGCCCGTACAGTCGATTTGCATCAACGGCCATCGAACTGCACTTACATCGACCTTTTCTAAATTTGATTTGGACATAGTTCCAAATCCAACCGTTAGATTTCAAATTTCTAATATTCATTGGAAAGCTATTTTCGATACGAACTCAATGGTTCCGGTTTCAGGAGAATCCGACGGTCGGATCTCCCGTAACGTCCGTTCGAAGTCAATGGTCGAAATTCACGAACTGCCGCAGCGCGGCGCGTTCTATTCAGGCCATTATATATTATATATATATATATATATATTATAAATGTTTCGTCGATTTCCCTTTAAAACGTATTTTATAAATCGTTTTAAATTCGTTTTCGAAACGATTTCAACTTCACATTCAATTTCGAATCGAAATTGAATATTCCACATCATCGTATACAAATAATAATATTTTCAAAACGTTATATTTTGAAATCACTTCCTTTTCTATATTCATTATAAAAACGAATATAATCGATATAAATATCGCTCACGTCAAAATGGCGCATCTCTAATCAACACGGCTTTATATATTTCAATAAATTCGTTATTCTATTCAACAAATGAATATTTATTCCATTCAACACATGAATCTATATTTCTTTCAACACATGAATATTCTCAACACATGAGCACTGTCAACACATGACTATTTTTGTTATTTAATATATTTTATAAAATTATGGTATCTATCGTTTGATTTTTAAATCAGACTCCAACTGTAAAGTAGTAAGAGAATGATTCCCTCAGTATTAACGCCGAAAGCCGAAACCAATATCAGATCAATACCCAGGAAACCACTCATCTTATCTATTTTCCAGCTAGTATCTAACTTTAAATATGAAAAATATGTAAATTTTATTATTAAAATATTTCTTTCAACACATGATTATTTATTCTATTCAACACATGAATATATACTTCATTCTATTCTTTATTTTCCTAATTGGAATGAGGCCCAATCAATTACCATATAATGTTAATTATATGGATTCCATACAACACATGTATATGACCACAACAATAAATAATCAATCATCATTCAAAGTGCACCACACAACTGCATAAGCATTAAATATAAATAATTAATGCTTATAACAGCCTGTCAATCAATCAATCAACATATTACTAATCAATCGGGATGAGTGGACTTCAAATATCATCCCAACACCCGTGTGGGGTTTCAAATCAACAAACACATATTTTTATTCGCACACACACGTTAAAAATAATATTTTTAACGATAAAATATTTTTAACTATATAAATATTTTATTTCATTTCACATTACACAATCAATTTTCACCACAAATCAAACATACAAGCCATCCATGGTCTGTGGATGACGGGTGTCGGTTGCTACTAAGCACCGTCTGCATCCTAGTATATATTTTAACTTGAAAACAAGATTTAGAGTGAGAAGTTCTCACCGACTATGTGACGATCCCAAAACCCCGTGACACGGTGTTAAGGATAATCATTGGAATATAACACATTAATCATCATTAGCAGATCATAGATAATAGCATAAACAGAAAATAGAATAATTTACACACATATGACAGCGGAATCATATAGATATCATCACATCAGAGAAGCATAGTACAGGATACAACTTAGTGCATAATGATACATAATCAGTCACCATCGCCTGAGGCGGAATCATACATAAAGAGTACACAAAAGGAATATCAGTCTACATCGCCAATGGCGGAATCATAATATAGATACAATAATGGCGGAGAAAATCCAAGTCAGCACAGTGTAGTCAAGCCTCGCCATGAGCCAAAAGGTGCGTCAGAAACCTGTAACTAGGCTGCCCGTGTGAAAAATGAGGGCACCCGAGTTTGCAAGGTGAAACAAACTACGAGTCAGTCATGGGACTGGTATGAGAAATCTATTCAACTTATTAACAACAATAATAAGGCAAATCAAAGGACCACGCCACTTTCGCGGAACGGGTTTACTCCAATGAGTGCTAGTGCATGAAATAAAATAACCGATTAAATCAACGCAATGCTTTTTATAAAATGAAGCCATTATAAGACTCAGGTCCCATCACACAATGCAACGCAAGCCGGAGGATAGAGTTTTTACCTTATAATGGCCAAAGATGCTTCATACGAATAAAACAAAAGTGCTTGATATTATTACTAGTGTATATATGTTTCAAAAGCGATTTCAATCATAAATATCAATCACAGGCGGCATAAATGACCTATACCACTATGTCGCCATACTAGTAATACAATCACGTCCGCATATTTCGTATTGGAAATTGGATTCCTTCAAGAGTCTAGGCAAGGGGCAAGCTCCTCTCCGATTCGAGACACTCTAGCAAATGTCCCAGGACCCCACTATGATCCTTAGATCTTCAGGGCCGGTCCTCTCTTACTTTTGAGGATTGGCAATTCCTGAACACACGTTTCCCGGTCCTTACAGACCTATATCGAGGCGCCTCGCACTCCAACAACCACATAGGTAAAAAGTATATATAATGTCAGGGCTGGTAGGTCACTGACACCACCTTAGCTAGAAAGAAACGTCGTGCTCTCCCTGCAGTCACTCTCCCGTTTTTGACTCATACCGAGGTGTGAGGCTCGCGAATTCACGTTATACACAAAGCTACGTCACACATACCATGCTTTGATCATCAACCACAAGACTTTGCTTTGCAACAGAAGCCTTGATCATATGCCACTTAGGCGTGCCACACAGGCAATCCACTCCATGCGACTGATTTCTGTCAATACATAACCTCTGAGCTCATACGTCTCAGAGAAGGGCGTTAAGCAAGAGAATAAATTCTCCGCCGCCAAACAGATATATATTTAACAGAGATCAATCATCACAGAACAAAATCCAATGTCAGACAAACAGTCCATTTACAAGTCCGTTCTGGGTCTGAACGAAACCGGAGGCACCAATTCCTCGCATATCCGTACAATCAACAGTATGTTTGGATGGCTACTACGTCAATTCCTTCATGGTAGCTACTGCAGTCATGAGTATCAGTAGCGCCCATCCATCCAATGTGGAGATCGTCGGTCTTCAACCGTCTTCGACTCTTCGACTTCTCAACGTCGATCGATTATTTGAAATGAGATAAATTCGGCCTTTTCAAATAACCCACGTATATTTAGATTTTTCAAATCAATCAATCACATGGTTGGACTATTCAACAATCACATTTCAGTTATTTAGTTATAATTTTCATGTCAAATACATTCAACCATCACATATCAAGCAAATACAACAAAATTGGTTTATTTCCACTCTATATCGTCTATAGTACTTTATAACGATATATCGCCATTTTTATTTAATTTAAAACGGCCATATTTAATTAAACGACGTTTCAGGTCGTGTCGATTCACTGGCGCTGCTTTCCACTAATTTTGTTTTACACATATCTGAAAATCTAACCGTTGGATCTTCACAAATTTTACATCATTAGGAAGGTCATTTCAAAACGAATCCAACGGTTTCAGTTTTGGGAAAATCCGACGGTCGGATCTTCCACACTAGCCATTTGAAGTTACGATTTCAATTTACGAACTGCGGCGTCGTTATTCAATTTAATTTAATTATATTTATATATATATATATAAATATAATCGATTCTGGCGTTGTTTTCCTTCAGTTTTGAATTAAACATTCCAGACAATCCAACCATCGGATCTTCACAAAGTTGGTGCCGTTGGAAAGATATTTCCAAGGCGAACCCAACGGTTGAGGTTTCGGGAAAATCCAATGGTCGGATTTCCCGCACTAGTCGTTTGAAATCACGGTTTCAAAACACGAACTGCACGGCCACGTTTCGTTTTAATTCTATTTATATTTATAGTTATATAAATATAGTTCTTTCAAAAATTCCTATATCGTTTCCACTTCAATTATTTCACTAACGCCTTTAAATTATGGAAAATTTCGCCATAACCTCCTTTGTACGGGAGGGTCTGGGAAAATTCCCAAATAGCCACACGGGCGTCTCATATCAAAAAGAAAAAGAAAAAGCCAAGCGGCTAGCCAACAGGCTCATAAAATCATCACCCAAACAAAGCAGTAAATGTGTACCTATTTGTCGGGCACAAAATTCTATTTCTCTTCTCTAGCCCCTTTTGCTTTAACCTGTTCAATAGATATGCATGTACATATATACAATTTCTAACATTCATCATTTTCCATTCAATTTCATATTTGATTTGCATTGGTTTAAAAACACCATTCATTCTAATGTTGCATGCATAGGCTAAAATCATATCATTAACTAGTTAATGTATATTTCAACTCATGCACGTTTATTTGAACAAGTGGCTATTTTTAACACTTCACATTTCAAAGATGATAATTTTGGCGAACTAAAATAGATTTCAACACATGACTATTTTATTTAGTTCCTATGCATGTTAAAAATAATATTTCTATCACAAATATTTATTTCAACGTCCGCATATCTTTAGCATATCGCACATATGATAAAAATGATATTTTTATCATTTAAATTATTTATTCGACAAATAGATGTTTCAACACTTCATAGTTTAAATAAAAATGTAATTTTTATCGTTCGATCTTTTTATTCAACACATGAATATTTCCACTACACACACTTCTCAACAAATGAGTATTTCCACACATGGACATTTTATTTATGTTGTTCATATTAGAAAGATGGGATTTTTATGGTTGAAATTATTTATATAAGGCGAATATTTTTCATATTTCATATACATATAAAAAATGTGATTTTTATTGTTTAAACACTTCACTCATTCACAAATGAATTTAATTTTCACACAACACTTTTCAACACATGAATATTTCCACACATGGATATAGTTTCAATATATGACTTTGATTTCAACGCATGAAAATAATTTCAACATATGAAAATAATTCTAACACACAAAGATTATTCAAAATTTCGGCAGCATAACGGCAGGGTAGTTAAAACCGGCACCGTCTCTAGTACGACTCCTCGCTCTACCTTAAAACCTCGCGGTTTTTGACAATGGGGATTCATGCATCTAATTCGCACGCAGGCGGCATGTTTATTTTTATTTCCACAAATATTTCCAATTCATTTTCAATCACCAATGGGTATTTTTCAACCACAACCAAACAATATCAACCACAAACAATTATTCAACCATTCGTATTTTTCAACCAATATTTCACACCAATTTACCACAATAAATATCGTCCATGGTTTGTGGACGAGGGGAGTATATATATATATAATATAATATATATTTGCTATATTTCACTAGCATTTCAACACAAATATCAATTATTCAATGCATGTAAAATTCATACTTCGCTTATATAGCTTACACTACGCATGTACATGAGGTATACAACACGTATGTAATTTATATTTCGCTTATATAAATTATACACGATAATTTCCATACAATTTCACGTTAATTTAGATTTCTCACCTTGGTTTTCGGAGCGCTAAAAATCGATACAATGTCAGAAAAATCCGCGGCTTCTTCTATTGGGTAGAGAGCTTCCTTGCGGTCTCGATATTTCCTGTTTCATCGAATTTCGTCAACACACCAAAAAGATATGATTTTTCAAAGTGTAAAGATCAAAGAAAAACTCACTTTCACGAAGCTTCAAAACTAGGTTTACAGTTTTCGCGAAATCAGTGGCACGTGGGGACGATCGGGGAGTTGGACGTGGAAGAGGGAAGAGAGGGCTTTAAATCGGTGGTGGTTTGGTGGTGTTCGGTGGTCGGTGGCGTTCAGGGCGGCGGCGGGAAGTGCTCGACTTCCTGGCGTCGATACGGGCGGAGGAGGCGACGAGGGTGGCAGCGGTGGGGTCGGATTTGAAGAGGAGGCTGAGGCGCGTCGAATGGTGGCGGCGGCGAAGGCTGTAGGTTGCGGTAGAGGCGGCGGCGGAGGAGAGAAGGTGGTGAACGGGTTTCGCCGTTGATCGGGGGGGGGGTTTCTTTTTTTTTTTTTAAATTTATGAAAGGAAAATTCTGATTGGCCGAAGATTATATTAAATTTTTAAATAGTGTTTTCCCAAACGAACTCCTTTTTAAACCCAACGACTGTCGCCCCTAGCTAAATACCGCCATTCCGGACACAATGGGATATGTTTCGTAGGCCGATTCGACTGTTACAGTCAGTTATTTTTCAAATTAAAGTATAAATCATTTAATTTTTAACTTTCAACGTACATTTCAATTTGCCAGGGCCACAAACTGATTCAAAAAATTACAGAAAAAAAAATCTAACTATGTTTTGACGCTACGGTCCCAACAAAACTAGTTTCGTCGAATTCTGAGGTCGTCTGAAAAATGGTCATTTTCTGGTCGATCCATTTTAACAGAAATCGACCAAACACATTTTCTTTTGCCACGCTCACATACTAGCTTCAAAAATTATGAAATTTGAAACCTAGCAATAGTTTGACATCCCGGACCTAACAAAAGTGGTTTCGTCGAATTCCGAGGGCGTATGCAAAATATCAATTTTCCAGGCCTATATATTATATATACCGACTCTTCTGAAAATTCATTCGGCCATAACTTTTGATTCCCGTTATGAAACTTCGATTTTTCAGATTCGTTAGAAAGGTATTGACTAACAGATTTAAATATTTTTGGTTTCGCTAAAATCCGTTATATTTTCCACCCTGCATAGTCGGTCAAAGTTTGAATTCAAATTTTCAAACCGACTCACTATTTCTAATTCACTATTTTATTGAAATATTCTATTTCAATTGTTCAAATTCCTTTGAAATAATCAATTTAAAAATTTTTAATTGGCTCATATTTTCCGGGTTATTACAATCTCCCCTACTTAAAACTTTTCATCCTCGAAAAGGAAACAACAGTAAAGTAGGAAATAAAATGTAAATGCAAAGCATTGTGAAAGTACCTTACACCGGAGTTAGTCAGAGATATCCACTCTGCATTTGGGGTAAGCTTGCTTAATGCTTTCCTCAGTTTCCCAAGTACAGTCTCTAGGATCACTGCTCCACTGCACTTTAACTAAATGAACCTTTTTGCTTCTGAGTTCTCTAGTTTCTTTGCCAACAATTTTTAATGGCTCTCTTCTGAGTGCTAATTCTGGAGTTATCTCCACATCCCGTTGCGTTGCTTCTTCTACAACAAGATCCGGATCATGCACATGTCTCCTAAGTTGAGATACGTGAAAAACATTGTCCACTCCAGGCAACCAATCTGGTAATTGAAACCTATAAGCAAGAGTTCCAATTCGCTCAAGTATAGGAAAGGGACCAATAAATCTCGGTGCCAACTTCCCAGTCTTGCCAAATCTGATTACTCCTCTCATCGGAGAAACCTTTAAATAAACATAATCACCAACAACAAATGTCAAATCTCTCCTTCTAGAGTCTGCATAACTTTTCTGTCGGCTTTGGGCGGTTTTCAATCGCTTCTTGATGAAGTCCACTTTATCAGATGCTTCTCTAATCATATCGGGTCCTAGTACAAGTCTGTTGCCAGGTTCTACCCAACATGCTGGAGATCTGCAGGGTCTGCCATATAATGCTTCAAATGGCGACATTCTCAAACTTGCTTGATAGCTATTGTTATATGTGAATTCTGCCAAATGCAAATGATCTTCCCACGACCCACCAAAATCGATTATACAAGCCCGCAATAAATCCTCTAGAATTCTATTCACCCGCTCAGTTTGGCCATC
Source organism: Allium sativum (assembly GCA_030737875.1). Classification (NCBI taxonomy): domain Eukaryota; kingdom Viridiplantae; phylum Streptophyta; class Magnoliopsida; order Asparagales; family Amaryllidaceae; genus Allium; species Allium sativum. The sequence goes on along the minus strand of CM060926.1, from coordinate 323,206,617 downwards.
TATTTGAGGGTGATAAGCGGTGCTCATATTCAGTTTTGTTCCCAATTCTGTCTGGAAAGCCTCCCAGAACTTGCTAGTAAATAGGGGATCTCTATCACTGACTATGCTGATGGGAATTCCATGCAGCGTAACAATTTCTCTGAAATATATCTGTGCTAGACTTTGAGCAGTTCTATTGGACATGACAGGTATAAAATGGGCAGTCTTCGTGAAGCGATCTACGATTACCCAAATGCTGTCATTACCTTTCTTGGTTCGCGGCAAACCATCTATGAAATCCATGGAAATCTGTTCCCATTTCCAACCTGGGACTTCCAATGGTTGCAACAATCCAGCTAGCTTCTGTTGGTCACTCTTGACCAGTTGACAAGTAGGGCATCTGCTAACATACAAAGAAATATCTCTTTTCATTGCCTTCCACCAGAAAGTGCGTTTGATATCGTTGTACATTTTACTCACCCCAGGATGGATGCAAAATTTGGATTTATGGCATTCATCCAGCACTTCTCTTTTAAGCCCGGGAATGTCGGGAACACATATTCTTCTATTCAGCCTCAGAATTCCCTCACTATCCACTAGGAAACTGGAGCCTTCGCCCCTTTGAATCCTTTTTACCATCTCTTTCACAAAATTGTCACTTTTCTGAAAAACAGATGTCCTATCAATCAATCCAGGTGTAATTATAAGATTGGCAATGATTGCGGTTTTTCTACTAAGTGCATCCGCTACAACGTTAGCCTTTCCCGGCATATACAGGATATCAAGATCATACGCTGCAAGAAATTCTAGCCAACGCTGCTGTCTCAGATTCAGATCTTTCTGGGTATATAAGTACTTCAACGATTGATGATCTGTGTACAATATAAACTTCTCACCCAATAAATAATGCCTCCAGATTTTCAAGGCAAAAACGATGGCTAGCAGCTCAAGATCATGAGTCACATAATTCTTCTCATGCGGTTTCAGTTGGCGGCTTGCATAAGCGACTACTTGGCCTCTCTGCATTAACACTGCACCAAGACCTCTAATAGAAGCATCTGTCCAAACCGTTAAGTCCTGATTGCCATCAATAATGGTTAACACTGGAGCGGTGGTCAGCTTCGATTTCAATTCCTGGAAAGCTTCTTCACAGTCGGAAGTCCACTTAAACTTCTCGCATTTCTTTGTGAGCTTCGTTAATGGACCGGATATCTTCGAAAAATCCTTAACGAACTTTCGATAATAACTAGCCAACCCCATAAAACTTCTAACTTCTATGGGAGTAGTGGGTTGTTTCCAGTCTTGAATCGCTGTTATTTTGCTTAGGTCAACAGAAATTCCTTTCTCTGACACGACATGGCCAAGAAATTTGACTTCTTCTTTCCAGAAGACACATTTAGAGAATTTGGCTTTGAAGACGTTCTTTCTTAGAATCCCCAATACTTGTTCTAAGTGTTTTTCATGCTCGGTTTTTGATTTGGAGTAGATTAAAATATCATCGATGAATACGAGGACAAATTTATTCAGAACTCCCCTGAACACTCTATTCATTAGATCGACAAAGTATGCTGGAGCGTTGCATAGGCTAAACGGCATTACTAACCATTCATAAAATATGTCTGGACCTCTGAAAGCTGTCAAAGGAACACACTCTTCTGCTATTCTCAATTGATGAAAACCTGTAGCTAGGTCCATTCGGGAAAATACTTTTGCCCCATTCAATTGGTCTAGCAAATCATCAATGCGGGGTAATGGATATTTGTTTTTGAGCGTCTGTTTGTTGAGGTCTCGGTAATCAACACATAATCTAAGAGTACCGTCTGACTTTGGGACAAACACAACAGCTGCACCCCAATTAGAAAAGCTAGGTCTGATTAGACCCTTCCACAACAATTGACGAGTTTGATCGCTTAATTCTTCTTTTTCTTTCGGAGTCATTCTACGAATTGGATGCACCACTGGCCTGGCATTGGGAATTAGATCGATTCGGAATTCTATTTCTCTTTGCGGAGGTAAGTTCTCAACTTCTTCAAACACATCCGCATAGTTTCTAACAATCGGAATCTTTTCCATGGAAGTGGGGATAAGTTCCAATGCTGACCAAAATTCTTCTCTATTCGGATTCGAACCATGACAGGGAACCGTAATATATCCAAGCTTCGTTCGAATTTTAACGATTCTTTCTACACAATTCACTTTGGCTTCGTATTTCGTTAACCAATCCAGCCCGAGAATAATATCGAATTCGGGAAAATCCATAACGATTAAATCAAAAGGAAATTTGTAGGAAGAATAAGAGATCAGCACTCTACAATATGAACCGAGAGTAACAGGACCCCCTATCGGGTTATGAACTTCAACCGATTCTTTGAGCTTTCGCTGTTTTAACTTTAATTTGTGCATTGTGTGTCTAGCAATAAAACTACGCGATGCACCTGTGTCAAACAATACAGAAACATGAATATTTTTAATTGTAAGGGTACCTCCCAAAACATCGGGTTTACCTGCTCCATCGGAAGCAGCTGGCGGGCTAGACCCGTCATAGACATGAGCTACTGTAGCTTTCTTCAGCAAAGGACAGTCTTTGACCAGATGATCGGTCTTGCGACAGTTGAAGCACGAGCGAGGGTTCTAAGAGCCTTGGCTCGAGCCTTGAGAATTTGTGTTCTGTCTCTTCGGAGCTGTGCAGACGTTTGAGTAGTGCCCTAGCTTACCACAGTTAAAGCAATTTCCCCTTGGTGACTTGCCAGTCTGAGGCTTTGAAGATGCTGCTTGGCTTGACTCGCCTTGATTTACAGCAGGCTTGCACTTGTTTCCGGCTTGGCTTCTAGCGCGATCCTGATCCAGATGCCTTTGATCAAGGTCTTCATAGTTGCATGTCATTTCCACCAGCTCGTTGAATTCCAGCTTGACATGGGCCATGGCTCTATCATGATATTGTCGTCTTAGCCCAAGGATAAGCCTCTTATTCTTGGATTTTGCGGTGGCGACGAGCTCCGGAGCATAGGGCGACAACATTGTAAATTTGTTCAGATAATCTTGCACGGAAAGATCCCCTTGCTGGAGATTGGCGAAGTCATCGTGCATTCTTTCTAGAGCTTGTTCTGGGATATATTTCTCCTTGAAGAGTTCTTTGAATCCATCCCATGTTCTTCCAGCTTCTCTATTCCCGGCGGTAAGAGATTCCCACCATAATTCAGCTTGTTCCTGCATAAGCCAGGCGCCCATAATAGCTTTGTCTTCGTCTCCAAGCCTTAGGCCTTCAAGAATTTTCTCGCATGTTTTGAGCCATGCAAGGGCCTCTATTACAGTGCCAGTTCCCGAGAAGGTCTTGCCTCCGAAGTTCTTATATCTCTTAGCTACACGGTCAAGCTCGAAGTATTGAGCTGCCGGAGGTTGTATCAAAGGTCCTTCTTGAGCTGGGATTTCTCCCCTTCCTCGGCCTCGGCCGGCACGGCCTCCTCTAGCGGCGACTGCTCTGGTAGCCATTTGTCAAATTCTGTATAAGCAACGAAAAAGTCAGCTAATAGAAATGATAGTCTATTGCATAGTTAAGCAGAAATTTCTACGGAAAGATGACGATGGACTGATCAATTGTTTTGCTATTCTGCTCAGCTCATTCTAGGACCTTACTAGTCCTATCTCTAATGAGCGACTCGCCTTAGAATACTACTGATTCTATTTTGACGAAGTGTTTAATGTGTTACACTCCAGAACTAAGGTTAACCAAAGCTCTGATACCAGCTGTGACGATCCCAAAACCCCGTGACACGGTGTTAAGGATAATCATTGGAATATAACACATTAATCATCATTAGCAGATCACAGATAATAGCATAAACAGAAAATAGAATAATTTACACATATATGACAGCGGAATCATATAGATATCATCACATCAGAGAAGCACAGTACAGGATACAACTCAGTGCATAATGATACATAATCAGTCACCATCGCCTGAGGCGGAATCATACATAAAGAGTACACAAAAGGAATATCAGTCTACATCGCCAATGGCGGAATCATAATATAGATACAATAATGGCGGAGAAAATCCAAGTCAGCACAGTGTAGTCAAGCCTCGCCATGAGCCAAAAGGTGCGTCAGAAACCTGTAACTAGGCTGCCCGTGTGAAAAATGAGGGCACCCGAGTTTGCAAGGTGAAACAAACTACGAGTCAGTCATGGGACTGGTATGAGAAATCTATTCAACTTATTAACAACAATAATAAGGCAAATCAAAGGACCACGCCACTTTCGCGGAACGGGTTTACTCCAATGAGTGCTAGTGCATGAAATAAAATAACCGATTAAATCAACGCAATGCTTTTTATAAAATGAAGCCATTATAAGACTCAGGTCCCATCACACAATGCAACGCAAGCCGGAGGATAGAGTTTTTACCTTATAATGGCCAAAGATGCTTCATACGAATAAAACAAAAGTGCTTGATATTATTACTAGTGTATATATGTTTCAAAAGCAATTTCAATCATAAATATCAATCATAGGCGGCATAAATGACCCATACCACTATGTCGCCATACTAGTAATACAATCACGTCTGCATATTTCGTATTGGAAATTGGATTCCTTCATGAGTCGAGGCAAGGGGCAAGCTCCTCTCCGATTCGAGACACTCTAGCAAATTTCCCAGGACCCCACTATGATCCTTGGATCTTCAGGGCCGGTCCTCTCTTACTTTTGAGGATTGGCAATTCCTGAACACACGTTTCCCGGTCCTTACAGACCTATATCGAGGCGCCTCGCATTCCAACAACCACACAGGTGAAAAGTATATATAATGTCAGGGCCGATAGGTCACTGACACCACCTTAGCTAGAAAGAAACGTCGTGCTCTCCCTGCAGTCACTCTCCCGTTTTTGACTCATACCGAGGTGTGAGGCTCGCGAATTCACGTTATACACAAAGCTACGTCACACAGACCATGCTTTGATCATCAACCACAAGACTTTGCTTTGCAATAGAAGCCTTGATCATATGCCACTTAGGCGTGCCACACAGGCAATCCACTCCATGCGACTGATTTCTGTCAATACATAACCTCTGAGCTCATACGTCTCAGAGAAGGGCGTTAAGAAAGAGAATAAATTCTCCGCCGCCAAACAGATATATATTTAACAGAGATCAATCATCACAGAACAAAATCCAATGTAAGACACACAGTCCATTTACAAGTCCGTTCTGGGTCTGAACGAAACCGGAGGCACCAATTCCTCGCATATCCGTACAATCAACAGTATGTTTGGACGACTACTACTTCAATTCCTTCATGGTAGCTACTCCAGTCACGAGTATCAGTAGCGCCCATCCATCCAATGTGGAGATCGTCGGTCTTCAACCGTCTTCGACTCTTCGACTTCTCAACGTCGATCGATTATTTGAAATGAGATAAACTCGGCCTTTTCAAATAACCCACGTATATTTAGATTTTTCAAATCAATCAATCACATGGTTGGACTATTCAACAATCACATTTCAGTTATTTAGTTATAATTTTCATGTCAAATACATTCAACCATCACATATCAGGCAAATACAACAAAATTGGTTTATTTCCACTCTATATCGTCTATAGCACTTTATAACGATATATCGCCATTTTTATTTAATTTAAAAAGGCCATATTTAATTAAACGACGTTTCAGGTCGTGTCGATTCACTGGCGCTGCTTTCCACTAATTTTGTTTTACACATATCTGAAAATCTAACCGTTGGATCTTCACAAATTTTACATCATTAGGAAGGTCATTTCAAAACGAATCCAACGGTTTCAGTTTTGGGAAAATCCGACGGTCGGATCTTCCACACTAGCCATTTGAAGTTACGATTTCAATTTACGAACTGCAGCGTCGTTATTCAATTTAATTTAATTATATTTATATATATATAAATATAATCGATTCTGGCGCTGTTTTTCTTCAGTTTTGAATTAAACATTCCAGACAATCCAACCATCGGATCATCACAAAGTTGGTGCCGTTGGAAAGATATTTCCAAGGCGAACCCAACGGTTGAGGTTTCGGGAAAATCCAATGGTCGGATTTCCCGCACTAGTCGTTTGAAATCACGGTTTCAAAACACGAACTGCACGGCCACGTTTCGTTTTAATTCTATTTATATTTATAGTTATATAAATATAGTTCTTTCAAAAATTCCTATATCGTTTCCACTTCAATTATTTCACTAACGCCTTTAAATTTTGGAAAATTTCGCCATAACCTCCTTTGTATGGGAGGGTCTGGGAAAATTCCCAAATAGCCACACGGGCGTCTCATATCAAAAAGAAAAAGAAAAAACCAAGCGGCTAGCCAACAGGCTCATAAAATCATCACCCAAACAAAGCGGTAAATGTGTACCTATTTGTCGGGCACAAAATTCTATTTCTCTTCTCTAGCCCCTTTTGCTTTAACCTGTTCAATAGATATGCATGTACATATATACAATTTCTAACATTCATCATTTTCCATTCAATTTCATATTTGATTTGCTTTGGTTTAAAAACACCATTCATTCTAATGTTGCATGCATAGGCTAAAATCATATCATTAGCTAGTTAATGTATATTTCAACTCATGCACGTTTATTTGAACAAGTGGCTATTTTTAACACTTCACATTTCAAAGATGATAATTTTGGCGAACTAAAATAGATTTCAACACATGACTATTTTATTTAGTTCCTATGCATGTTAAAAATAATATTTCTATCACAAATATTTATTTCAACGTCCGCATATCTTTAGCATATCGCACATATGATAAAAATGATATTTTTATCATTTAAATTATTTATTCGACAAATAGATGTTTCAACACTTCATAGTTTAAATAAAAATGTAATTTTTATCGTTCGATCTTTTTATTCAACACATGAATATTTCCACTACACACACTTCTCAACAAATGAGTATTTCCACACATGGACATTTTATTTATGTTGTTCATAATAGAAAGATGGGATTTTTATGGTTGAAATTATTTATATAAGGCGAATATTTTTCATATTTCATATACATATAAAAATGTGATTTTTATTGTTTAAACACTTCACTCATTCACAAATGAATTTGATTTTCACACAACACTTTTCAACACATGAATATTTCCACACATGGATATAGTTTCAATATATGACTTTGATTTCAACGCATGAAAATAATTTCAACATATGAAAATAATTCTAAAACACAAAGATTATTCAAAATTTCGGCAGCATAACGGCAGGGTAGTTAAAACCGGCACTGTCCCTAGTACGACTCCTCGCTCTACCTTAAAACCTCGCGGTTTTTGACAATGGGGATTCATGCATCTAATTCGCACGCAGGCGGCATGTTTATTTTTATTTCCACAAATATTTCCAATTCATTTTCAATCACCAATGGGTATTTTTCAACCACAACCAAACAATATCAACCACAAACAATTATTCAACCATTCGTATTTTTCACCCAATATTTCACACCAATTTACCACAATAAATATCGTCCATGGTTTGTGGACGAGGGGAGTATATATATATAATATAATATATATTTGTTATATTTCACTAGCATTTCAACACAAATATCAATTATTCAATGCATGTAAAATTCATACTTCGCTTATATAGCTTACACTACGCATGTACATGAGGTATACAACACGTATGTAATTTATATTTCGCTTATATAAATTATACACGACATTTTCCATACAATTTCATGTTAATTTAGATTTCTCACCTTGGTTTTCGGAGCGCTAAAAATCGATACGATGTCAGAAAAATCCGCGGCTTCTTTTATTGGGTAGAGAGCTTCCTTGCGGTCTCGATGTTTCCTGTTTCATCGAATTTCGTCAACACACCAAAAAGATATGATTTTTCGAAGTGTAAAGATCAAAGAAAAACTCACTTTCACGAAGCTTCAAAACTAGGTTTACAGTTTTCGCGAAATCAGTGGCACGTGGGGACGATCGGGGAGTTGGACGTGGAAGAGGGAAGAGAGGGCTTTAAATCGGTGGTGGTTTGGTGGCGTTCGGTGGTCGGTGGCGTTCAGGGCGGCGGCGGGAAGTGCTCGACTTCCTGGCGTCGATACGGGCGGAGGAGGCGACGAGGGTGGTAGCGGTGGGGTCGGATTTGAAGAGGAGGCTGAGGCGCGTCGAATGGTGGCGGCGGCGAAGGCTGTAGGTGGCGGTAGCGGCGGAGGAGAGAAGGTGGTGAATGGGTTTCGCCGTTGATCGGGGGGGTTTCTTTTTTTATTTTTAAAATTTATGAAAGGAAAATTCTGATTGGCCGAAGGTTATATTAAATTTTTAAATAGTGTTTTATCAAACGAACTCCTTTTTAAACCCAACGACTGTCGCCCCTAGCTAAATACCCCCATTCCGGACACAATGGGATATGTTTCGTAGGCCAATTCGACTGTTACAGTCAGTTATTTTTCAAATTAAAGTATAAAACATTTAATTTTTAACTTTCAACGTACATTTCAATTTGCCAGGGCCACAAACTGATTCGAAAAATTCCAGAAAAATAAATCTAGCTAGACGCTACGGTCCCAACAAAACAAGTTTCGTCGAATTCTGAGGTCGTTTGAAAAATGGTCATTTTCTGGTCGATCCATTTTAACAGAAATCGACCAAACACATTTTCTTTTGCCACGCTCACATACTAGCTTCAAAAATTATGAAATTTGAAACCTAGCAATAGTTTGACATCCCGGACCTAACAAAAGTGGTTTCGTCGAATTCCGAGGGCGTATGCAAAATATCAATTTTCCAGGCCTATATATTATATATACCGACTCTTCTGAAAATTCATTCGGCCATAACTTTTGATTCCCGTTATGAAACTTCGATTTTTCAGATTCGTTAGAAAGGTATTGACTAACAGATTTAAATATTTTTGGTTTTGCTAAAATCCGTTATATTTTCCACCCTGCATAGTCGGTCAAAGTTTGAATTCAAATTTTCAAACCGACTCACTATTTCTAATTCACTATTTTATTGAAATATTCTATTTCAATTGTTCAAATTCCTTTGAAATAATCAATTTAAAAATTTTAAATTGGCTAATATTTTCCGGGTTATTACAGACTAGCTAAACCAAACGCCACGACTCTTCTTATGTAGAAGTCTTCGTCGTTCTCGCCTTTTGTCACTTTCGTTGCCCGTAGCCACTACATATATAAAAATCACATTTTTACTTCATTATATATATAATAAAAATCGGATTTTTATTTCGTTACATATATAAAGATGATATTTTTACTATCTTACCTATATAAAAATTATATTTTTATACTTTTACAATATAAAAGATTATATTTTTATACTCCTACAATAAAAAAGATTATATTTTTATACTTCTACAATAAAAAAGATTATATTTTTATACTTCTACAATATAAAAGATTATTTTTTTATACTTCTACAATATAAAAGATTATATTTTTATTCTTTACATTATGTAAAAATTTCGCCTTTTCAAAAATAAAGATTTCACCCTTTCAAAAATCATACCTTTCTATGAACAAAATCATATTTTGTTTAGCAAAAAAATTGAATCTTTACATTTCTAAAAATCGTATCTTTACATTTCTAAAAATCGTATTTTTCCTTCATTCACATATAGAAAAATCTGATCTTTTTACTTCTAAAATAATTTCATTAGTATTCTAAAAATCATTCCTTTGATTCAATGAAAATTATAACTTTATATTTTCAAAATCTATTCTTTTTCACATTAAAAATCTAATCTTTCCTACTTGAAAAATCTAATCTTCTTCATTTCAAAAATCTCGTCTTCTTCATGGATATTCATATATAATAAAAGTCAAAGCCCTTTTAATAAGTTATATATAAAAATTCTATTCTATATATAGGAATAAGAAAGGAATAAAAATAAAAAGGTAAAATAAAATAAAACTTACTGGTCCACGTTGAACGGAGAGGTGGGGGAAAGGATGTCGCGTCGGAGGTCGTCAGGGGGCGCTGGGAAGATGGGCGCGGTTTTGGGGGTACGGGCTTCAGGGGGTCGCGGTTTTGGGGGTTTCGTGGATCGTGGAGAGAGGAGGAGAAGAAGCAGAAGCGGAAGAGAGAAGTAGAGGAGAGGGGGGGAATTTCGACGGCCATCGGTGGTGAAGGGAGGCTGGGCGACGGCGGTCTGACGAGGGTGGAGGCGGATTGGATGGAGAAAAGGAGGAGCGGCGGGTTTTTATTTTTAATTTTGGGGAAAGAAAATGAACGCGGGGGGGGGGGGGGGGGTAAGGTAGAGGGATGTATAAAGGTTTTAATATTATTTAATTAATTTAATTTCAAAAAGCAACTTTAAATTTCGACCTCGAAATCAAACCCACCGCCTGTCGTTCATAGCTAATTACCCCTATTCTGAACACAATGGGATATGTATCGTAAGCTGATTTGATCGTTTCGATCAGTTTTCGTCAAATTCAACATATAACTCTATATATTGAGTTTGAACGTGCATTTCAATTTACTGGGGTCGCATACTAGCTCGAAAAATTCCAGAAAAATATTTTCTAACTTCGTATTGACGATACGGTTCTAACAAAACTAGTTTCATCGAATTCTGAGACCGTTTGAAAAATGGCCATTTTCCAGTCGATTAAAATCAACTAAAACTGGTCAAACGCGTTTTCCTTTGCCACGCTCACATATTGATTCGAAAAATTACGAAATTTGGAATCTAGTAATAATTTGACATCGCGGATCCAACAAAAGTGGTTTCGTCGAAATCCGAGGTCGTTTGCAAAATGGCTATTTTTAAGGGCCGAAATTCCATAGCGACTATTCTGAATTTTCGTTTGGACACATCTTTTTATCCCCGCTATGAAATTTCAATTTTTCGAATTCGTTTGAAAGATATTCTCAATTAGATCAAATGGTTTTGGTTTCACTAAAATACGGTTTATTTTGCACCTGGTACATTCATTTGAAGTTTGAAATCGAATTATCGAACTACCGCACCATTTTCAATTCCTTTATAATTAAAATAAAAATTTTATATTCTAACTACGACATATATAAATATATACGTTCGAATTCTATTCAAATTAAATTTCTCGTCGATATTGTTTAAAATAATCATTTTAAATATTCAAAATTCGCTAAATTCGCCAAAATAAAAAATTTAAATTGGCTCGCATTTCCGGGTTGTTACATTGATGAAACTAAATGTACATTAAAATGTCCCCTTTAATCTCTAAACAATTTCCAATATACTTGTCATTTTTATTTATGAATCATTTTATACATTAAAAATGTTTCTTTTTTAATGTTTACATAACTTGCTAATAAACGTGTCACTTTAAATAATGAATCATTTCATACACTAAAAATGTTTCTTTTTAATGTTTAGACAATTTACTAATAAACATGTTACTTTAAAAAATGAATCATTACGTACATTAAAAATGTTTCTTTTTAATGTTTATAAAATTTACTAATAAACATGTTTCTTAAATAATGAATCATTTTATATATCAAAAATGCCTCTTTTTAATGTTTACAAAATTTACAAATAAACATGCTTCTTAAATAATGAATCATTTTACATATTAAAAATGTTTCTTTTTCTAATGTTTACAAGATTTACCAATAAACAAGCTTCTTAAATAATGAATTATTTTATATATTATAAATGTTTCTTTTTCTAATGTTTACAAAATTTACCAATAAACATACTTCTTAAATAATGAATCATTTTATATATTAAAAATGACTCTTTTTAATGTTTACAAAATTTACAGATAAACATGCTTCTTAAATAACGAATCATTTTATATATTAAAAATGTTCCTTTTTAATGTTTACAAAATTTACCAATAAACATGCTTCTTAAATAATGAATCATTTTATACATTGAAAATGTTCCTTTTTAATGTTTACAAAATTTACCAATAAACATGCTTCTTAAATAATGAATCATTTTATATACTAAAAACGTTTTTTTTAATAATTACACAATTTTGACCATTCCTATGTTCACATATATACAATAAAAGAAAGTTTTATTGTCTACACGATTCCTACATTTCATATGTATAAATAAAAAGAAGAATTTTATTTATACAATAATTTCTATGCTTTATATGTATAAAAAGAAGAATTTCATTTTCTACACATATTCTATTGTTAGCATGTGACAAGTAAAAAGGAGAATTTTATTGTCTACACATTCCTATATTACATATGTATAAACAAAAAGAAGAATTTTTTTTCCTACACATATTCTATGTTAACATGTAATAAATAAGAAGGATAGTTTTATTGTCTACGTTTTCTACATTTCACATGACAAATAAAAAGAGAATTTTATTATCTACACATATTCTATGTTAACATGTGACAAATAAGAAGGAGAGTTTTATTGTCTACCCGTTTTCTACATATCACATTACAAATAAAAAGAGAATTTTATTGTCTACACATATTCTATGTTAACATGTGACAAATAAAAGGGAGAATTTTATTGTCACACGTTTTCTACATATCACATGACAAATAAAAAGAGAATTTTATTGTCTACACATATTCTATGTTAACATGTGACAAATAAAAAGGAGAATTTTATTTCCATAACATTTTCTATATTTCTAATGACAAAAAAAAATTATTCGCAAAACATTTTCTATGTTTCTAATGACAAATGAAAACAGAATTTTGTTTGCATAATATTTTCTATATTTTTAATGACAAATAAAAAGAGAATTTTATTTGCATAACATGTTCTATATTTCTAATGACAAATAAAAAAAAGAATTTTACTTGCATAACAATTTCTATGTTTCTAATGACAAATAAAAAAAAAGGAATTTTTATTTGCATAACATTTTCTATGTTTCTAATGACAAATGAAAAGAGAATTCTGTTTTCATAACATTTTCTATGTTTCTAATGACAAATGAAAAGGGAATTTTGTTTGCATAACATTTTCTATATTTCTAATGACAAATGAAAAGAGAATTTTGTTTGCATAACATTTTCTATATTTTCTATATTTCTAATGACAAATAAAAAGAGAATTTTATTTGCATAACATGTTCTATATTTCTAATGACAAATAAAAAAAAGAATTTTACTTGCGTAACAATTTCTATATTTCTAATGACAAATAAAAAAAAATGTTTGACAACTATTTCTATTTCAACATGATAAATAAAAAAGTATATGTTTATTTGACAATTGTAACAACCCAAAAATCTGGGCCAGTTTAAAATTTTTATTTTGGCAATTTTAGCGAATTTTGAACATTTAAAATGAATTATTTTAAATAATATCGACGAAAAATTTATTTTGAATAGAAATCGAACGTATATATTATATACGTCGTCGATAGAATATAAATAATTATATATAATTATAAATAGAATTGAAAATGGCGCGGTAGTTCGATAATTCGATTTCAAACTTCAATTGAACGTACCGGGTGCAAAACAATCTGGATTTTAGTGAAACCAAAAATAATGGAATCTAATTGATAATATCTTTCCAACGAATCCGAAAAATCGAAATTTCATAGCGGGAATCAAAAGATATGTCCAGTTGAAAATTCTGAATAGTCGTTATGGAATTCAGGCCCTTAAAAATGGGAATTTTGCAAACGACCTCGGATTTCGACGAAACCACTTTTGTTGGGTCCGTTGTAACACCCCACCTCCGCCAGGGTGGCTCTTGCAAGCACTCTGACTTTGGAGGGGTGTTTGAATCAGGTACACATGCATAATGATATATCAAGGCAGAACAAGAACATATTAAGATAAGTAAAACAGCGGAAGATTTCAAACTATTTCAAAACAAGTCTGGTACAACATAATGTCAACTTTCCAAATACACAAGTCTAGATAAAAACAACATCTCTGAAAAAAAAACTGAAATACATAAGTACTATCCCCAAAATAAGTGATAACCATAGCTAGCTTCATGTCAAGACCGTACATGAGCTAAAATCCCACAAGCAAGCGATCAGAAATCCAAGCTAAGCTCCAATATTCCCACCCTGAGAACCTGGGGGGGAACGGAAGAAAAGAGGCGAAAGAAAACAGGTCAGTCAAAAAGACTGAGTAAGCCCTACTACCATCAGTCTATAAACAAATAAAGTTAACTGGCATGATGAAAACTGAGATGAACATAAGGATAACTACATACTGGCATGATAGATAAAAGGTGTCATCGCATAATCAGGTTTAAGGTTTTGCACCACAGGTGTACTAGCAAACTAACGTGACTTGAATAAACAAGTATTGATCCCTTGGCCCAAGCTTTGGCCCAATAACATGAAGTGACCCTAATACGAGGTCCAATAACATGAAGTGACCCTAATACGAGGTCCAATAACATGAAGTGACCCTAATACGAGGTCCAATAACATGAAGTGACCCTAATACGAGGTCCAACCAAACGGTCTAGTCGATCGGCTCCCTATAAGCCTAACTCGTCACGTGTTGGTGTCAATACGGCCCAAACATAATTGTAGTCAGACTGTGCTGGGTCTCCCGTCGGGTGTATCAAGCCCTAGGGTGTCAACCCCTGGACACCATAAACATAAGTGCACAGTCTAGATCTACTGGTACTCGTGCTTGACTTCTCCAAATACGGACTACGTGCACGACCGTAGTCCGTCCGGAACTACACCGGCGTACCACTCTGCCGTCGTTTTGGTCACTTACCTCAAGTCCAGTAATCGTGCCCCACCCTAGCCTAGTCCCTAGGGTCTTAATGATACAAACTTGGGATTACTGCTGGAGTGGACCCCCATTGCTAGGATTTTCTAGTGGGTTAAGTACGGTTTAACCCTTTTACTAATCATGGATTAACTTGGTTAAGTGTAACGATGGGTTCACGACTTAACCCCGATTAATCCACCAAGCCCAAATTGGTTAAGTATTAAGTGGACCATGACTTAACCCTAATCATGAGGCATTAACTAATTTAATGTGCCTTAACCTCTCACATTAGACCTTGCTGTGGTTACTAGTTAAGCCGGGCGGGTCCGGGTAGCTTTACACCACAACTTGGTCTAACCTCGGGTTCAAGGTACAACATGACCAACTTCTCACATTGGGTCCTATTGTTTGTAGCAACTAGTTAAGCCGGTCGGTTCCGGGTAGTTTTACGCTACAAACTCAACCCAACCTCGAGTTGGTCACACTTATATTTTCTAAGTGTCATGTCCATCATGTTTCCAAAACATATTACAAGTTTTCAAGCATTTGGGTAGACCTAACTTAATAGGTAAATTCCCAATGGGTAGACCTAACTTAATAGGTAAATTCCCAATCTTATGTTTTATGTCTTTTAAGTTTACCCAACCCCAAACGCAATCCCATCGCTTACATATCGCAATAGCGCATAAAGGATAGAAAGAGGGAACTTGGCATAATCATGACATAAAGGTGTTGAAGCCACAAGTTTAACATGGCGGCATATGAAATGTACATATGTTCATATACTTGCATATTACATTTTTAGGCCTCAAAAGCATGCATAAAACCAAACTTAGCATATTGGTGATACATGGTGATAAATGACATGTAGAAATGGCCATAAGTTCGCATTTAGCCTTACATGCAAGTTATCATAAGAGATATGATAACTTACATGTTGCCAAAATGAAACCTTTAGCATAAAGCTTTAAGCTCATAAACCCAAGATAAGCTTGCATATCATGATAACATGAGCAAAATGATCAACCCAAACTTGCATAACATAACTTGCATATCATATGGCAAACTTGCATATCATAACATAGCAAACTTGCATAACATAACATGATAAACTTGCATATCATAACATGGCAAACTTGCATAATATAACATGATAAACTTGCATATCATAACATGGCAAACTTGCATAGCATAACATGGTAAACTTGCATATCATAACATGGCATACTTGCATAACATAACATGATAAACTTGCATATCATAATGATCAAACACAACTTGCATCATTCATTAACTTTAGAGTTTAAAAAGAAGGTAAAAGGGCTTACAATGCTTATGAAGACTCAAATGAGTATAAGCAAATATAAGATTGAGACTAAGCCCTTATGCAATCAAATAAACCCAATATGAAAGCTCCAATAGAAAAACCCTTGAGCCAAAATGATCAAAACTCTTGCTTTATGATGCAAATATAGAAACTTGACTTGAATGCAAGCTAATGATGCTCATACAAGCTTGAAAACACTTGTATGCATGGAAAATCTCTCATAGAAATATCTTAGAAATTTTATGAAGAGAGTGGAGGCCATGAGAGGAATGATTTTGCCATAGTTTAGTTACTTGAATGAATAATGATGATTTAGGGTTAGGTTAGGGGCTTATTTATAGAGATTAGGATTAGTTTCAACCTTAGGATTAAACCCTAATTCCAATCTCAGCCCTTAAAACCGAATCTGGCCCCAAAACCTAACCAAAACCCCAAAATGGTGCACCAGGCAAAACTGCCCGACTGAACCAAGTCGACACCCAAGTCGACAGGGCTGTCGACTTGGGTCCAACCAAGTCGACTTGGTTCAGTCGACACCCAAGTCGACAGGGCTGTCGACTTGGGTCCAACCAAGTCGACTGCCAAGTCGACAGGCCTGTCGACTTGGTTGGCTTGGCGGGAAATTTCCCGCCTAGCCTTCCAGGCCCGAAATTCGAAATTTGAACTTGAAATCCAAATCTGTTTTTAACTTGGAAATTTCTGAAAACTTCATTGGGCCTTAATCGGCTCATACGAACTCCAATTTTCGAAAACTCGGACTCTATTTCGCGTATTTTTCCGAGACGAACACAATGGCATAGCCTGTTTCCCTTGATTCAAATTTTAGAATTAAATTCTGCCTCGATTTACGTTATAACAGGTTATTGAAAATACGGGTTGTTACATTCTCCCCTCCTTAAAGGATTTCGCCCCCAAAATCTTGAAGTTAGGAAAAATGTATCCTACCATCCAACATCCATCTACTCAAAACATCATCCACGAGCAATCATTGTCCTTACAAGATTCTAAATGTTGTATGAACATATGCAAAGGTGTGTGTATATGTACTTATCTAATGCAAATATCATCAATGCAAATTATGTTAGTGAAATGAATCCATATGTATGCAATTCCTAACATAATGTATAACATCTATATGTGTGCACATAACATACATCCATATGCAACATCCATGTGATAACACAAAAATTTTCATCCATGAATAAGCATAAACACTCATGCATATGCAATATGAGGAGTGTGTGAGCCGATCTAGTGCCTAACGTGTATAATGCATCCACGAGTAACCACTTGCAAACACTTGCAACCACTTGCAAACATCAAGCATAACATGTTTCAAACACATGTTTCATCCAAAGGGTTTCTACCTAAGGTTCTCATGACAAAATTAACACGATATAGATAGCAAAAGAAAGATATGCTACAAAGAGATCGGGAAGATAAGCAGGATATACTCCTTTCGGATTACAAGAAATCCCTTCCTAACCCAACCCATATTCTATAAAAGCCCAAAAGGTTTAGTCAACCTAACGGATCCCTTCAAACCTTGACATGTATTACTAGCCAATAAGTCATACCTCCCGACAGAAATAGGACCGAGAATGGGACCGAGAGGATATATGTAACACCCCACCTCCACCAGGGTGGCTCTTGCAAGCACTCTGACTTTGGAGGGGCGTTTGAATCAGGTAAACATGCATAATGATATATCAAGGCAGAACAAGAACATATGTATATATGTAAACAGAGTAAATAACATAGATAAAACAGCGGAAGATTTCAAAACATTTCAAAACAAGTCTGGTACAACATAGCTTTCCAAATAAACAAGTCTAGATAAAACAACATCAACTGAAAAACTGAAATAAATAAGTGCTATCCCCAATTAAGTGGTAACCATAGCTAGCTTCATGTCGAAACCGTACATGAGCTGAAATCCCACAAGCAAGCAATCCGAAATCCAAGCTAAGCTCCAGTATTCCCTCCCTGAGAACCTGGGGGGGGGGGGGGAAACGGAAGAAAAGAGGCGAAAGAAAACAGGTCAGTCAAAAAGACTGAGTAAGCCTTACTACAATCAATGTAAACTGATAAAGTTAACTGGCATGAGCAGCAGGGATGAACATAAGGATAACAATATACTAGCATGATGATTAACTAACAAGGTAGATAAAGGTGTCATCGCATAATCAGGATTAAGGTTTTGCACCACAGGTGTACTAGCAAACTAACATGACTTGAATAAACAAGTATTGATCCCTTGGCCCAAGCTTTGGCCCAATAACATGAAATGACCCTAATACAAGGTCCAACCAAACGGTCTAGTCGATCGGCTCCCTAAGCCTAACTCGTCACGTGTTGGTGTCAATACGGCCCAATCATAATTGTAGTCGAACTATGCCGGGTCCACCCTTCGGGTGTATCAAGCCCTAGGGTGTCAACCCCTGGACACCATGAACATGAGTGCACAGTCCCGATCTACTGGTACCCGTGCATGTTTTCTCCGGCTACGGACTATGTGCACGACCAGAGTCCGCCCGGAACTACACCGGCGTATCCTCTGCTGTCGCTTTTGGTCACTTACCTCCAGTCCAGTAATCGTGCCCCCACCCTAGCCTAGTCCCTAGGGTCATGATGATACTAACTTGGGATTACTACTGGAGTGGGCCCCCATTGCTAGGATTTTTCTAGTGGGTTAAGTACGGTTTAACCCTCTTGCTAATCCTGGATTAACTTGGTTAAGTGTAACGATGAGTTCACGACTTAACCCCGATTAATCTACCAAGCCCAAATTGGTTAAGTATTAAGTGGACCATGACTTAACCCTAATCACGAGGCATTAATTAATTTAATGCGCCCTAACCTCTCACATTAGACCTTGTTGTGGTTACTAGTTAAGCCGGGCGGGTCCGGGTAGCTTTACACCACAACTTGGTCTAACCTCGGGTACAAGGTACAACATGACCAACTTCTCACATTGGGTCCTATTGTTTGTAGCAACTAGTTAAGCCGGTCGGTTCCGGGTAGGTTTACGCTACAAACTCAACCCAACCTCGAGTTAGCCACACTTATCTTTTCTAAGTGTCATGTCCATCATGTTTCCAAAACATGTTACAAGTTTTCAAGCAATTGGGTAGACCTAACTTAATAGGTAAATTCCCAATGGGTAGACCAAACTTAATAGGTAAATTCCCAAGCTTATGTTTTATGTCTTTTAAGTTTACCCAACCCCAAACGCAATCCCATCGCTTACATATCGCAATAGCGCATAAAGGATAGAAAGAGGGAACTTGGCATAATCATGACATAAAGGTATTGAAGCCACAAGCTTAACATGGTGGCATATGAAATGTTCATATGTTCATACACTTGCATATTACATTTTTAGGCCTCAAAAGCATGTATAAAACCAAACTTAGCATATTGGTGATACATGGTGCTAAATGACATGTAGAGATGGCCATAAGTTCGCATTTAGCCTCACATGCAAGTTATCATAAGAGATATGATTACTTACATGTTGCTAAAATGCAACCTTTGGCATAAAGCTTAAAGCTTTATGTTCATAAACCCAAAATAAGCTTGCATAACATGATAGCATGAACAAAATGTTCAACCCAAACTTGCATAACATAACTTGGCATACTTGCATATAAACTTGCATATCACAACATGATAAACTTGCATATAAACTTGCATATCATACATTTAACTTTAGAGTTTAAGTATGAAAGTAGAATAGGGCTTACAATGCTTAAGAAGTCACAAAAATATGACAAAGCCCTTATGAAATCAATTAAACCCAAAATGCAAGCAAAACCCTTGAGCCAAAATGATCAAGACTCTTTCTTTATGATGCAAATATATAAACTTGACTTGAATGCAAGCTAATGATGCTCATACAAGTTTGAAAACACTTGTATGCATGGAAAATCACTTAGGAATTTATTTAGGAATTTTATGAAGAGAGTGGAGGCCATGAGAGGATTGATTTTGCCATAGTTTAGTTGTATGAATGAATAATGATGATTTAGGGTAGGTTAGGGTCTTATTTATAGATTAGGCAAGTGTTTTAGGCCATAGGATTAAACCTAGATTCAATCCAAGCCATCAAAGCATGTCTTGGGGAAGAAGTCAAGTGTAGGAACCATCTAGGGCCTTTAGATTAAAGATGAACCATGAGAACCATTCAAATGCAAAATCTGCATTTGAGCGAATCGGCCCACGGGTTGACAGCCAAACACCCTGGATTAACCCCTAGTCGACCCAGCGGGCTTGGGTCGACCTCAAAAATCGGCCGGTTCGGTTATTCCCCTCTCCCAATTCGCTGTTTTGAACATTTTTGCGTATTTATTTATTTAATTTTCAATTATATATATATATATATATATATATATATATCAATATATATATATTTCTCTGCGCAACCCATTTCACTTAATTAAGTATACTTTAAATTGGGAATTTTTCGTGAAACTTCGCGAGGCCATATCTTGGTCATACGGACTCCGATTTTCGAAAACTCGGACTCTATTTCGCGTATTTTTTCGAGACGAACGCAATGGCATATCCCGTTTCCCTTGATTCAGATTTTACAGTTTAATTCTGCCTCCATTTATGTTATAACATGTTATTCAAAAATACGGGTTGTTACATTCTTCCCTCCTTAAAGGATTTCGTCCCCGAAATCTCCAAGTTAGGAAGAACGTATCCTACCATCCATCATCCATCTACTCAAAACATCATCCACGAGCAATCATTGTCCTTAAAAGGTTCTAAATGCTATATGATCATATGCAAAGGTGTGTGTATATGTACTTATCTAATGCGAAAATCAGGAGGTTACTGATTCAGTAAACCCCCTTAATGCAAAATATGTTAGTGAAATGAGTCCATATGTATGCTAATTCCTAACATAATTTATATTCTCTACATGAGTGCACATAACATTCATCCATATGCAACATCCACGTGATAGCATAACAAGTTTTCATCCATGAATAAGCATAAACACTCATGCATATGCGGTATGAAAGTGTGTGAGCCGATCTTAGTGCCTAACGTGTATTATGCATCCACGAGTATCCACTTGCAAACACTTGCAACCATCAACAATAACATGTTTCAAACACATGTTTCATCCAAAGGGTTTCTACCTAAGGTTCTCATGACAAGATTAACATGATAAACTAGATAAACATGGATAGCAAAGAGAAAGATATGCTAACAAAGAAAAGAGATTGAGAGTGTACCCTCAAAAAGGAATGGATAAAGCCCACGCATCTTCTCCTCGGTTTCCCAAGTTGCGTCTTCTTCGGCTTTGTAATGACCCGGATATTTGACGGTGTAATAATTAACTTATTTAATTATTTAAATAATGAATATATTATTTAATCGACGATGTTAGAACGTATAATTATATTATAATTAAAACCGAGCTCGAAATGGCGCTGTAGTTCGCTATTTGGCGATTCAAACTTCAACTGAATATACAGAAGCCGTTTTAAATCGGATTCCTGTGAAACAAGAAACGTACGGAGCTGGTGGAGTATATCTTTCTAGTGGAAGAGAAAAATCAGGATTTCGTCGTGTAGATTTTGAGATGTGTCCAAATCAAATTTTAAAATAGTCGCTGTAGAATCGTTTATCGACCGTAACGGTTTATTCGATATAACTAGAGATCGGGTTTGAATTTAGAGAGGGTTCTTTTGAGAAGTAGTGATAATTTAATTTTTAGAATTTTATCGAAAATTTTAATTAATTAAATAAGCAACTTTTAATTGGAGTATTTCGCACCCTGTAATCAACATTTTGGGGTTTCAAAATATGAGTTAATCTACCGGTATTATTATATTTTCGGGATCGTGGTACGATACTGGACACGACTGCATCTTTATTTCTGTCCGTACGTGAATGGAATTACGGTAATTATATAAAACAGAAATATAAAGGAGATATTATCGTACCATTAAAACTATCCTAATGTATTACTAGGACAAAACAAGTCCACGCCTCAAATTCTTTTGAGCCGCTCATCCCTTACAGCAAAACAAGGAAACGTGGAAACCTACCCTCCACAAAATACAAAGAAAACTAAATCTTATAAATACCCCTCCTTAACCTTTAAAACCTAAATCAGTAATCCCCTTCTGCTCAAAATTTACGGCCGCCACTTCTTACTCCTCTTCTTCAAAAATGCGAGCTTCAAAAATCGAAACAAATTATAGAAAAATTCCTAAAATCAGTGAGCATGATTTCTGAATCGATGGGGTGGGGATCTTCATTTCTAAACCCATTTCCTTTAGTACGACAGTGTTACGTTTTGGGTAGTTGAGGCTAGGGTTTGCTGCTGCTACTACTGGGTGGCGACGGAGAACCAAGGAAGGCGATGGGTCAACTCCGGGGCGTGAGGCACACGCGTCGACATAGCTTGGTGGGGGTGCGACGCCTATTTGGTGGCTGCGTGACCGCTGCTGCAGTAGGGTACTGACCTAAACCTTGACAGACAAATGGTGATCGAGTTTATCAGTAAAGGGATGGAATCGACGAGATTTAGATGGAGATTACAATGGTGGATCTTGTTTGAATTGTCGTGTAAAAATGAAGGAGGTAAGTTCATAAAATGGTGTTGTTTAGTTGAAATCTGGAGCGCCATGCTATCAGGGAAAGGATGGTCGAACAGCGTGGAAGGGGTGCCTGCGTGTAGAGTAGAGGATGAGGAAGTGTTTGTTATACTTTGTTTGGGTTGGGCCGAAGAGTTGAGAAGGAAGTTGTGTTATCCGTTTTGGGTTTTTGCAAGAAAGAACAGAGAAATGGCCGGGTATTTTTTTGTTCGATTTTGGGAAAACACATGGAGAAGAAGGAGAAAAGCATATGGGCAGGTCTAGTTATTTTCAAGTTAGATGGGCCGGGAAGAAGCATACATGATCAGAATTTGAGCAAACTGGATTCGTCAGGGTCGTACAGACGAGAGCTACACTAGTGAACTGAACAGGAGTGGTTTAGAGCTTGTCTTGATGTATGACGGAGTAAAAACATCTGAACTGAATCAAGAACCGTAAATCGTTATTTAACGATTTACGACAAATGTGAGTAAAACTCACTAACTCTCCTCAATTTATATTTTAATATAAATTGTACTTTATTTATTGACTGATGTATATTGATTGTTAAACTGGACTGTTAAATAGATTTGATTGAAAACGTAGTTATAGTTAATCTATGTACTGTTAGTCAAATACGGTTCTGTACAGCAGGATATTTCATTTCAAAATGAAATATGATATATATTATACTGTGTAACATCTGTGGATGCAGGGAGACAGGTTGGAGGAATCCGACTGGATTCCTCAACAATTATTTTACTGTTTTCATATATTGTGTTATATGATGTGTTATATAATCTGTTCTGGATTATGTGTGTTAGAATGATATTAATCATTGTTATTCGATATTTTACATATCATAAGAAACCCTGAGTTGTGAAATGGAATATTTCAATGTATATTGAAATAAAGGAATTTTATAAAATCAACCGATTTTATAAAAGGAAAGTATTTATAAAACGAATAGAGTTTTATAAAAGGAAAAAAATGTTAATAAAACAAATAGAGTTTTGTAAAAGGGATATTTATTTAGAAAATAAATAGAATTGAAAAGGAGAATATTTATTTAGATAATAAATAGAAGTTGTAAATAGGAAATATTTGTAACGGTAAATAGAAGTTGTAAATAGGAAATATTTGTAACGATAAATAGAAGTTGTAAATAAGGAATATTTGTAACGGTAAATAGAAGTTATAAATAGGAAATATTTGTAACGCTAAATAGAAGTTGTAAATAAGGAATATTTGTAACGGTAAATAGAAGTTGTAAATAGGAAATATTTGTAATGATAAATAGAAGTTATAAATAGGAAATATTTGTAACGGTAAATAGAAGTTGTAAATAGGAAATATTTGTAACGGTAAATAGAAGTTATAAATAGGAAATATTTGTAACGGTAAATAGAAGTTGTAAATAGGAAATATTTGTAACGGTAAATAGAAGTTGTAAATAGGAAATATTTGTAACGGTAAATAGAAGTTGTAAATAGGAAATATTTGTAACGGTAAGTAAACGTTAAAAGGGGAAATAGTTGTAACGGAAAACGTAGTTTATCAAAAGGAGTTAATCAAACGTAGTTTATCAAAAGGGGTTAATCGAATATAGAAATTTAGAAGTGAAGTTAAACAAAAATTAGAAACTGACTAGAGATTAGTAAGTTGAATATTTTTCTGAGTGTTGATCTGATGTTGGTTTCGGCCTTCGGGGTTTATACTTAGAGAATTGTTCTCTTACTAGTTTACAGTTAGGGACTAATAGTTGTGGAATGGTAGTAATGCGTGAATGAGGATTGGAAATGTTTTCCAATGTAAATAAACGTATATTTTCTAATCATAGAAAATAAGGAAATATGAATATACATATACATATATATTTATATGTTGGATGATTTGATCGATAAATTCCATTTGGAATTAAGATCGTTGTGTGAACACCGACATGTTTTCATTTGATAGTTAAATCACAGACTGTCAAGTTATACCATTTTAACGTTGTTAATATGGAGAGACCGGTTGGATTAATATCCAAAGAACCACTCTGTATTGGCATAAGCGTTGCGAATATGCCAAAGAAAATGGAAGACGGAGCAAAGTGCAAGGACTGTTGTATAAGTCTTAGATAACAGTGACTAAGATGGATGTACTGAATAGTGCCTTCGGTTTCGTTCAGTCCCAGAACGAACGTATATGGACGAGTGTCTGACAGAGTATTTCCAATGATCGAATGGGTTGGTCTGTATAAATATATATGGTTGCAACGGATTTATTCCCTTAGCATAACATCCAGAATATTTGTGTAAACCAATTAATGATTAACGGATTTGATAATGTGGCATTCAAAGTGATCGTGTTATCAATGAATGGAAAGTAGTCGTAACCTCTAGCCTCACATCCGGTAAATGACAAAAATCGGGCAGGCAGCATGGCTAAGTCGGTCGCACCGAAGTAGGGTGTATAATCACCTATCTAGAGAATATTCATTTGCTTCTTAAATCTATCAATGCTGTCCCATATATATACGGGAAACGGTTGCTGATCCCAACCGTTGGTGATGTACATTCGATACACTCAAGCGAAATGAGTGGTCGGTCATGTGTGGCTGAGTTGCAAGATGTTCTTGTTGAACTCCAGTGTATCGTTCCTAGAGTACACTGATCGGAAGGTGGTTCCATACCTTGTCATAGTTGGAGATCCATTACCCAATACGTGCTTGCGGTTTTGATTGTATACTATAGATGTAGAACGTGAGATGAAAGCGTTTCTGCTAGATTGATATCTAATTGTATTTAGACATTATTTTAATATCAGTGATACTGCTTTTCAAAGATGTTGGATTCTCATAAGGGAAAAACCCGTTCCGTATTCACGGCGTGGTCTTATGAGATATCATATACCTGTTAAAATGATTTGAGTTTACTCACACCAGTCCATGACTGACCCGGAGTTTATTTGTTTTGTTTCCCTAAACTCTTGGGTGCCTAAATTTGTACGGGCAGTCAAGTAGTCGGGATTTACAGATATACTGGAAGAGCTTGGAGCAGGAGGCTTCAAGATTCTATAGCTATTATTATTTCCGCTTTTGTTGTAAGTGTTGTACTCTGCAATGCTATTGTATACATATATTGTTTGTATTTCAAAAGTTATGTCATATTTTATTCGTTCCGCTGTGAGATTCGTGTTACTCTGATGATGATGTTCTTCTTCTTCTTCTATTCTACTAGTTCTATCTTATCTATCCTCACCCTCTACTTCTTTCTATTAATTTCTTGAATTTTCAGTGCAATTTGGGGTTGGACTTGTGTTATTTAGTCAGCTCAAATTGGGCCGGATTTTCGGGTCACTACAGTTGGTATCAGAGCTTAAGTTAAGCGAATTACCTTGGCTCTGTGGCGTTACTCAGTAGAGATGGGGTTAGTAATATCCTAGACTGAGATTGAGTGTATATATACGAGTGAACGTATTTGTTATTTGATATAAAAATTTGTTTTATATTGTGGAGCTTTATTGGTTGAGTGGCTTATGAATTCTGGTCGATAGTGGGGCACCACAACATCGATAAGGGTTTCTAAACACTCGAATACGATGAACCAACATGATATGTTTCGACATTAACATAGTATAATTGGTTGTGTTGGTTGTTATTATAATCAGATGAGATTATAAAAATAAAATAAAAAAAAAGTGAAATGGTTATAGATAACTAATCAGAATTCATATAAGTAAAGTATATGAAATAAGATGAATTAAATCTGAAATTAAATCAGGATTAGGAATTAAAATAAGGAAATTTTAAGTTCCTGGGAGATTTTGAAAATGTTTTCAAATTGGAAGTGTTATAGTATTGAACTCACTTCGATAAACTGGGAAATAACCCTGATGAGTGTGGCCACATCATCAGTGTTCATTTTCGAGTTCTAAGTGACGGATTACTACCAAAGATTCTGTTTTTGAATTGTTTTGAGAAAACAAGTTGTTTAGAAATTCAAAGGTTTTGAATTGGCGTTATGATTTAAAATTTGATTTGAAATAAACCCAGGAATTTAGATTCTGGAATTAAAATTTAGCTTATGAGGTTAAATATGATATGGAATTATATTGGGATGATATCGAGTATGTTGATTGATTTTATAAGGATTTGGAATCAAGAATTGTACTTAAGTTTGAAATGGAATTTGACTTGAGTATAAGCAATTGCTTGAGTTTAAAGATAAAAACTGATAGGAGATGGATTGGAATGACATTGGTATAGGTTAAGTTGATAACCAATGGGAATGGTATAATGATATGGTCAGCAAAAAGGTACAAGTTTATATTTCATATGGTATGAGATTTTGATGAGCCGATTTGGCAAGCCACTTGGCATTTTGATTTTCTTTTGGGTTGGAGAAGGCCTAGAGAGGCGAGTGAAGTTTTACCGATAGGGCTGTACAAAGGAGGTTATGGCGAAATTTTCCGAAAAATTTAAACGTTAGAAAATTTTCAGAATTTTTGAAAATTTAGGTTAGTCGGAAGGAATTAATATTTTAGTCAATATTAATTGGTTCAGTTGAAATCAGAAATAAGGGGTAAACAAATCTTAGGAATTTCAATAGATAGGGTCGTCCTCTACCTTAGCAATTTCGAGGACGAAATTATTTTAAGTGGGGAAGAATGTAATGACCCGGATATTTGACGGTGTAATAATTAACTTATTTAATTATTTAAATAACGAATATATTATTTAATCGACGATGTTAGAACGTATAATTATATTATAATTAAAACCGAGCTCGAAATGGCGCTGTAGTTCGCTATTTGGCGATTCAAACTTCAACTGAATATACATAAGCCGTTTTAAATCGGATTCCTGTGAAACAAGAAACGTACGGAGCTGGTGGAGTATATCTTTCTAGTGGAAGAGAAAAATCAGGATTTCGTCGTGTAGATTTTGAGATATGTCCAAATCAAATTTTAAAATAGTCGCTGTAGAATCGTTTATCGACCGTAACGGTTTATTCGATATAACTAGAGATCGGGTTTGAATTTAGAGAGGGTTCTTTTGAGAAGTAGTGATAATTTAATTTTTAGAATTTTATCGAAAATTTTAATTAATTAAATAAGCAACTTTTAATTGGAGTATTTCGCACCCTGTAATCAACATTTTGGGGTTTCAAAATATGAGTTAATCTACCGGTATTATTATATTTTCGGGATCGTGGTACGATACTGGACACGACTGCATCTTTATTTCTGTCCGTACGTGAATGGAATTACGGTAATTATATAAAACAGAAATATAAAGGAGATATTATCGTACCATTAAAACTATCCTAATGTATTACTAGGACAAAACAAGTCCACGCCTCAAATTCTTTTGAGCCGCTCATCCCTTACAGCAAAACAAGGAAACGTGGAAACCTACCCTCCACAAAATACAAAGAAAACTAAATCTTATAAATACCCCTCCTTAACCTTTAAAACCTAAATCAGTAATCCCCTTCTGCTCAAAATTTACGGCCGCCACTTCTTACTCCTCTTCTTCAAAAATGCGAGCTTCAAAAATCGAAACAAATTATAGAAAAATTCCTAAAATCAGTGAGCATGATTTCTGAATCGATGGGGTGGGGATCTTCATTTCTAAACCCATTTCCTTTAGTACGACAGTGTTACGTTTTGGGTAGTTGAGGCTAGGGTTTGCTGCTGCTACTACTGGGTGGCGACGGAGAACCAAGGAAGGCGATGGGTCAACTCCGGGGCGTGAGGCACACGCGTCGACATAGCTTGGTGGGGGTGCGACGCCTATTTGGTGGCTGCGTGACCGCTGCTGCAGTAGGGTACTGACCTAAACCTTGACAGACAAATGGTGATCGAGTTTATCAGTAAAGGGATGGAATCGACGAGATTTAGATGGAGATTACAATGGTGGATCTTGTTTGAATTGTCGTGTAAAGATGAAGGAGGTAAGTTCATAAAATGGTGTTGTTTAGTTGAAATCTGGAGCGCCATGCTATCAGGGAAAGGATGATCGAACAGCGTGGAAGGGGTGCCTGCGTGTAAAGGAGAGGATGAGGAAGTGTTTGTTATACTTTGTTTGGGTTGGGCCGAAGAGTTGAGAAGGAAGTTGTGTTATCCATTTTGGGTTTTTGCAAGAAAGAACAGAGAAATGGCCGGGTATTTTTTTGTTCGATTTTGGGAAAAACACATGGAGAAGAAGGAGAAAAGCATATGGGCGGGTCTAGTTATTTTCAAGTTAGATGGGCCGGGAAGAAGCATACATGATCAGAATTTGAGCAAACTGGATTCGTCAGGGTCGTACAGACGAGAGCTACACTAGTGAACTGAACAGGAGTGGTTTAGAGCTTGTCTTGATGTATGACGGAGTAAAAACATCTGAACTGAATCAAGAACCGTAAATCGTTATTTAACGATTTACGACAAATGTGAGTAAAACTCACTAACTCTCCTCAATTTATATTTTAATATAAATTGTACTTTATTTATTGACTGATGTATATTGATTGTTAAACTGGACTGTTAAATAGATTTGATTGAAAACGTAGTTATAGTTAATCTATGTACTGTTAGTCAAATACGGTTCTGTACAGCAGGATATTTCATTTCAAAATGAAATATGATATATATTATACTGTGTAACATCTGTGGATGCAGGGAGACAGGTTGGAGGAATCCGACTGGATTCCTCAACAATTATTTTACTGTTTTCATATATTGTGTTATATGATGTGTTATATAATCTGTTCTGGATTATGTGTGTTAGAATGATATTAATCATTGTTATTCGATATTTTACATATCATAAGAAACCCTGAGTTGTGAAATTGAATATTTCAATGTATATTGAAATAAAGGAATTTTATAAAATCAACCGATTTTATAAAAGGAAAGTATTTATAAAACGAATAGAGTTTTATAAAAGGAAAAAAATGTTAATAAAACAAATAGAGTTTTGTAAAAGGGATATTTATTTAGAAAATAAATAGAATTGAAAAGGAGAATATTTATTTAGATAATAAATAGAAGTTGTAAATAGGAAATATTTGTAACGGTAAATAGAAGTTGTAAATAGGAAATATTTGTAACGATAAATAGAAGTTGTAAATAAGGAATATTTGTAACGGTAAATAGAAGTTATAAATAGGAAATATTTGTAACGATAAATAGAAGTTGTAAATAAGGAATATTTGTAACGGTAAATAGAAGTTGTAAATAGGAAATATTTGTAATGATAAATAGAAGTTATAAATAGGAAATATTTGTAACGGTAAATAGAAGTTGTAAATAGGAAATATTTGTAACGGTAAATAGAAGTTATAAATAGGAAATATTTGTAACGGTAAATAGAAGTTGTAAATAGGAAATATTTGTAACGGTAAATAGAAGTTGTAAATAGGAAATATTTGTAACGGTAAATAGAAGTTGTAAATAGGAAATATTTGTAACGGTAAGTAAACGTTAAAAGGGGAAATAGTTGTAACGGAAAACGTAGTTTATCAAAAGGAGTTAATCAAACGTAGTTTATCAAAAGGGGTTAATCGAATATAGAAATTTAGAAGTGAAGTTAAACAAAAATTAGAAACTGACTAGAGATTAGTAAGTTGAATATTTTTCTGAGTGTTGATCTGATGTTGGTTTCGGCCTTCGGGGTTTATACTTAGAGAATTGTTCTCTTACTAGTTTACAGTTAGGGACTAATAGTTGTGGAATGGTAGTAATGCGTGAATGAGGATTGGAAATGTTTTCCAATGTAAATAAACGTATATTTTCTAATCATAGAAAATAAGGAAATATGAATATACATATACATATATATTTATATGTTGGATGATTTGATCGATAAATTCCATTTGGAATTAAGATCGTTGTGTGAACACCGACATGTTTTCATTTGATAGTTAAATCACAGACTGTCAAGTTATACCATTTTAACGTTGTTAATATGGAGAGACCGGTTGGATTAATATCCAAAGAACCACTCTGTATTGGCATAAGCGTTGCGAATATGCCAAAGAAAATGGAAGACGGAGCAAAGTGCAAGGACTGTTGTATAAGTCTTAGATAACAGTGACTAAGATGGATGTACTGAATAGTGCCTTCGGTTTCGTTCAGTCCTAGAACGAACGTATATGGACGAGTGTCTGACAGAGTATTTCCAATGATCGAATGGGTTGGTCTGTATAAATATATATGGTTGCAACGGATTTATTCCCTTAGCATAACATCCAGAATATTTGTGTAAACCAATTAATGATTAACGGATTTGATAATGTGGCATTCAAAGTGATCGTGTTATCAATGAATGGAAAGTAGTCGTAACCTCTAGCCTCACATCCGGTAAATGACAAAAATCGGGCAGGCAGCATGGCTAAGTCGGTCGCACCGAAGTAGGGTGTATAATCACCTATCTAGAGAATATTCATTTGCTTCTTAAATCTATCAATGCTGTCCCATATATATACGGGAAACGGTTGCTGATCCCAACCGTTGGTGATGTACATTCGATACACTCAAGCGAAATGAGTGGTCGGTCATGTGTGGCTGAGTTGCAAGATGTTCTTGTTGAACTCCAGTGTATCGTTCCTAGAGTACACTGATCGGAAGGTGGTTCCATACCTTGTCATAGTTGGAGATCCATTACCCAATATGTGCTTGCGGTTTTGATTGTATACTATATATGTAGAACGTGAGATGAAAGCGTTTCTGCTAGATTGATATCTAATTGTATTTAGACATTATTATAATATCAGTGATACTGCTTTTCAAAGATGTTGGATTCTCATAAGGGAAAAATCCGTTCCGTATTCACGGCGTGGTCTTATGAGATATCATATACCTGTTAAAATGATTTGAGTTTACTCACACCAGTCCATGACTGACCCGGAGTTTATTTGTTTTGTTTCCCTAAACTCTTGGGTGCCTAAATTTGTACGGGCAGTCAAGTAGTCGGGATTTACAGATATACTGGAAGAGCTTGGAGCAGGAGGCTTCAAGATTCTATAGCTATTATTATTTCCGCTGTTGTTGTAAGTGTTGTACTCTGCAATGCTATTGTATACATATATTGTTTGTATTTCAAAAGTTATGTCATATTTTATTCGTTCCGCTGTGAGATTCGTGTTACTCTGATGATGATGTTCTTCTTCTTCTTCTATTCTACTAGTTCTATCTTATCTATCCTCACCCTCTACTTCTTTCTATTAATTTCTTGAATTTTCAGTGCAATTTGGGGTTGGACTTGTGTTATTTAGTCAGCTCAAATTGGGCCGGATTTTCGGGTCACTACAGGCTTCACCCCATTGAACCTTCACCAATTTGACCTCTCGATTCCTTAGCTTCTTGGTCTCCGTCCCCAAGATACGAATCGGAGCTCTCCTCAAGGTAGCCTCTTTCTCCACTTCTACATCTTTTAGAACACTTGGCTCAACAGCCTCTGCTGATTCATGTAAACACTTCCGGAGATGCGAGACATGAAAAACATCGTGTACTCCAGCAAGCTTCTCGGGCAACTTCACTCTATAAGCCATCTGCCCGATCCTCTCTATAATAGGGAATGGTCCAACAAACCTCAGTGCCAACTTCCCAACAGCTCCAAATCGGACCACATTCCGCAAAGGAGAAACCTTCACGAAAACCATATCCCCAACATCAAACTCCAAATCCGTTCTTCGCTTATCAGCATAGGATTTCTGTCGGTCTTGGGCCGCTTTCATCCGTCTCCGAATCAACTCGATCTTCTCGGATGTATCTCTGATCATATCAGGCCCAAGTATAAGCTCATCTGTAGTCTCCCACTAACATGTAGGCGACTTGCACGACCTCCCATATAAAGCTTCAAATGGTGCCATCCCTATGCTTGCCTGATAATTGTTATTATATGCAAACTCAACAAGAGGAAGATGGTCTTCCCAAGTACCACCAAAATCCAGAATACAAAGCCTCAACAGATCCTCGAGTACCCTATTCACCCTTTCGGTTTGACCGTCCGTCTGTGGGTGATAAGCCGTACTTAGATTCAACCTTGTGCCCACAGCTTCTTGCAAGCTATTCCAGAATTGACTTGTAAAGATTGGGTCACGGTCACTGACTATACTAGAAGGGACTCCATGCAGTCTCACAATCTCACGAAGATATACAGACGCTAGCCAAGATGCGGTCCTCTTGCTCTTCACCGGAATGAAATGAGCACTCTTCGTAAGTCTATCCACAATAACCCAAATGCTCGTATTCCCTTTCCTAGACCTTGGTAGCCCATCGATAAAATCCATGGAAATACTCTCCCACTTCCATAGTGGAACGTCTAGAGGATGCAATAGCCCACCGGGCTTCTTCGACTCGGCCTTAACTTGCTGGCAAATGATACATCTAGAGACAAATTCTGCCACATCCTTCTTCATCCCAGGCCAAAAGAAAATGCGCTTCATATCTTTATACATCTTATCTCCGCCCGGATGTATAGTCAACTTAGAGCGATGCGCTTCCTCAAGAACTCTTCTTACTAGATCTTCTACCATTGGAACACATAACCTTCCGTCTCTCCTCAGCCAACCCTTGTCATCAATAGAATATCGAGCGAGATGACTAGACGTCTCTCCTCGAATTAGCTTATCCATAATCTCAACTATCTGAGGATCTTCTCTCTACGAAGCCCCAACTTGATCAAGAAGGGTAGGTCTGAGTTCCAGAGATGCTAAAGAACCGGTCATCGACTCAATCGCCAAAGAGAAATCAAAGGTTGCCACATGCTCTAAATTCTTCATCTCAACGAATAGAGGACTTAGGGTCAACCTTCTTCTACTCAATGCATCTGCTACCACATTCCCCTTGCCAGGGGTATAAGCTATCTCAAAATCGTAGGACGCCAAGAATTCCATCCATCTTTGTTGCCTCAGATTTAGATCCTTCTGAGAAAAGAGATACTTCAATGACTTGTGATCGGTATAAAGCTCAAATCTTTCTCCCAGAAGATAATGGTGCCAAGCCTTGAGTGCATATACTATTGCTGCCAACTCTAAGTCATGAGTGGGATAATTCTTCTCATGCACTTTGAGTTGTATACTGCCAAAGCATATCACTCTTCCTTCTTGCATAAGAACAGCTCCTAACCCCGTGCCACATGCATCGGTGTATATGGTAAATAACTTCCCTCCATCGGGCAAAGCTAGAACAGGTGCTGATGTGAGGGCTCTCTTGAGCTTCTGAAAAGCAAGCTCGCATTCTATGCTCCAAGCAAAAACTAAATTCTTCTTCGTCAATTTAGTGAGAGGAGCGGATATCTTTGCGAAGTCCTTGATGAACTTCCGGTAGAAACCCGCAAGACCTAGAAAACTTCTCACTTCGGTTGCATTCCTTGGAGTCTTCCAATCCTGAACTGCCACTACCTTAGCGGGATCCACCGCTAAGCCTTGCTTAGATACTATATGCCCAAGGAATCTAACTTCCCTTCTCCAAAAGTGACACTTGGAGAACTTGGCCTTCAACTGATACGCTCTAAGCGTATCCATCACCTCCATGAGATGCCTTGCGTGCTCTTCCTCATCCTTAGAGAAGATCAGAATATCATCTATGAAGACCACGACAAACTTGTTCAAGAACTCCCTGAACACCCTACTCATCAAGTCCACGAAATATGCGGGTGCATTAGTCAAGCCGAACGGCATGACAAGCCATTCGAAGAATCCATCTGGAGTTCTGAACGCAGTCTTGTCTATACTATCTTCAGCTACCCTGAGCTGATGGAACCCCGTAGCAAGATCAAGCTGAGAGAAAACAGAAGCACCGACAAGCTGGTCAAAGAGATCATCAATCCTCGGTAACGGGTGTATGTTCTTCTTAGTCAGCTTATTCAACTCTCGATAGTCAACGCAAAGTCGGAGAGAACCATCCGCCTTGGTAGCAAATACCACAGGCGCTCCCCATTCAGATATACTTCGTCTAATGAAGTTCTTCTCAAGCAACTCTTTCACTTGCTTACTTAGCTCCCGCCTTTCACGCGGAGCCATGTGCCGAACGGGCAAAGAAACAGGCTTTGCATTATCCACCAGATAAATGCGGAAATCAATCTCTCACTTAGGGGGCAACCCCCTAACTTCATCAAAAACATCTGGATACTCTCGAACCACTCTCACAGACTGAAGAGTTTCCATTTACGAGTCGAGTGATTCCAGATAGCACAACATGATGGGACCTCTCGGATCACAAGAAATCTCTAGGGTGTTTCCGAGGCGAGTCACGAGCCTCACAACCCTATGCTCACAATCAAGAATGGCTCCATATCTGGACAGCCAATCCATGCCCAATATCAATCCGTATCCCCTAAAACCAAGAACATAAGCACTGCACAAGAACTCCACACTCAGTATAGAGATCCTCAAATCCCCACATATCATAGACAAATGGGCGGAACCCCCAATAGGATTTGAGACACAGACGGGATCATCTACCAAGCTAGTACTAAGGTGCAAACTATCAACAAGATCAGATGAGATAAAGCTATGCGATGCACCAGAATCAAACAAGGTACGAACTGGAAAATCAGAAATATATACAAGGCTCTCAACAGAAATACTACCTCGATCGGGAACTGGAGCGACATTGAGAGCATGAACTTGCCCTCCTGAAGGTCCAGCACGCTGAGTCTGACCCTGGCCTTGCCCTTGCTTCCTCGGGCAATCCTTACTGAAATGTCCAGTCTCACCGCAGAAAAAGCATTCACTATTCTTCCTTTTCCTCTTCTTACAATCCTTAATAAGATGCCCAACTGAACCGCAATAATGGCACTTCCCCTTGTTGTTCTTGCCCTTGTTGTTATTGCCCTTGTTGTTGTTCCCCTTGTTGCCTTGACTCTTGTTCTTGTTCTGATTGCCTTGACTGCTCTGACCACTTGGATTACCCTGATTTCCTTTTCCCTGGGAATCAGTATTCTTGGCTTGAGTATCATTCATCTTGGTTTCTTTCTTGACATCTCCCTGAAGTAACGCCATATCAACCAAACTCTCAAACGTGGCCCCATGGGGAATATGTGACATAGCCAATCCCTGCAACGGCTCATTCAATCCTCTAGCAAAACGAAGAGCCTTCTTCTGAGGAGTATTCACCATATCCAAGCCAAAACGAGCTAACTGATTGAACTTGTTCACATATTCTTTGACAGACATATCTCCTTGTTTCAAAATTATGAACCTCTCCATTTGCAGATTCTCCTCAGCAGAAGATAGAAACTTAAGCATGAACCTTGCCCTGAAATCGGCCCAAGTCTCCACAGGCCTAGTACCATTGGTGACTTCCCACCAATAAGCGGCTTCATCCTTCATAAGCCAAACCGCCAACAAGAGCTTCCTCTGATCGTCAAACCCAAAGATAGCAAACAAATCCTCGGTCTCTTTCAACCAATTTCTGGCCTCTACAAAAGTCTCAGTGCCTTGAAAGTTCTTGCCACCCATTGCTTTGAAATCTTTGCAAGTCTTTGCGAAGTCCACTTGAGGATGCTGAGGGGGAGGAGGAAGAGTAACCTCGGTGACAGGAGGAGGAGGAACATTAACCACCGGAGGAGGAGGAGGATGAACATTAACTACCCGAGGAGGAGGAGGAGGAACATCTGCGGGGCCGGCTTCGGTCGCCCTAGCCTCCAAAAGTCTCCTATACCAAACAGGTACGTGTACTCCCTCCGGAATAGCAAAGTTATCGGCCATACTGAAAACGAAGAAAAAGACAGATTCAAAATGGAGAAAAACGAAGGAATTTTGCTAATGGCTTTTTGGGGAATAGCCTTTAAAATAAACTAGACTTTTCTTTGGAAAATACTTTATACTTGGTTTTGAAAATAGTTTTCCAAAAGTTTTCTAAAAGCCTTTTTGTTCCTTCTCGTACCATATGCTCTGATACCAAATGTAACACCCCACCTCCACCAGGGTGGCTCTTGCAAGCACTCTGACTTTGGAGGGGCGTTTGAATCAGGTAAACATGCATAATGATATATCAAGGCAGAACAAGAACATATGTATATATGTAAACAGAGTAAATAACATAGATAAAACAGAGGAAGATTTCAAAACATTTCAAAACAAGTCTGGTACAACATAGCTTTCCAAATAAACAAGTCTAGATAAAACAACATCAACTGAAAAACTGAAATAAATAAGTGCTATCCCCAATTAAGTGGTAACCATAGCTAGCTTCATGTCGAAACCGTACATGAGCTGAAATCCCACAAGCAAGCAATCCGAAATCCAAGCTAAGCTCCAGTATTCCGTCCCTGAGAACCTGAGGGGGGGGGAACGGAAGAAAAGAGGCGAAAGAAAACAGGTCAGTCAAAAAGAATGAGTAAGCCCTACTACAATCAATGTAAACTGATAAAGTTAACTGGCATGAGCAGCAGGGATGAACATAAGGATAACAATATACTAGCATGATGATTAACTAACAAGGTAGATAAAGGTGTCATCGCATAATCAGGATTAAGGTTTTGCACCACAGGTGTACTAGCAAACTAACATGACTTGAATAAACAAGTATTGATCCCTTGGCCCAAGCTTTGGCCCAAGCTTTGGCCCAATAACATGAAATGACCCTAATACAAGGTCCAACCAAACGGTCTAGTCGATCGGCTCCCTAAGCCTAACTCGTCACGTGTTGGTGTCAATACGGCCCAATCATAATTGTAGTCGAACTGTGCCGGGTCCACCCTTCGGGTGTATCAAGCCCTAGGGTGTCAACCCCTGGACACCATGAACATGAGTGCACAGTCCCGATCTACTGGTACCCATGCATGTTTTCTCTGGCTACGGACTATGTGCACGACCAGAGTCCGCCCGGAACTACACCGGCGTACCCTCTGCCGTCGCTTTTGGTCACTTACCTCCAGTCCAGTAATCGTGCCCCCACCCTAGCCTAGTCCCTAGGGTCATGATGATACTAACTTGGGATTACTACTGGAGTGGGCCCCCATTGCTAGGATTTTTCTAGTGGGTTAAGTACGGTTTAACCCTCTTGCTAATCCTGGATTAACTTGGTTAAGTGTAACGATGAGTTCATGACTTAACCCCGATTAATCTACCAAGCCCAAATTGGTTAAGTATTAAGTGGACCATGACTTAACCCTAATCACGAGGCATTAATTAATTTAATGCGCCTTAACCTCTCACATTAGACCTTGTTGTGGTTACTAGTTAAGCCGGGCGGGTCCGGGTAGCTTTACACCACAACTTGGTCTAACCTCGGGTTCAAGGTACAACATGACCAACTTCTCACATTGGGTCCTATTGTTTGTAGCAACTAGTTAAGCCGGTCGGTTCCGGGTAGTTTACGCTACAAACTCAACCCAACCTCGAGTTGGCCACACTTATCTTTTCTAAGTGTCATGTCCATCATGTTTCCAAAACATGTTACAAGTTTTCAAGCAATTGGGTAGACCTAACTTAATAGGTAAATTCCCAATGGGTAGACCTAACTTAATAGGTAAATTCCCAAGCTTATGTTTTATGTCTTTTAAGTTTACCCAACCCCAAACGCAATCCCATCGCTTACATATCGCAATAGCGCATAAAGGATAGAAAGAGGGAACTTGGCATAATCATGACATAAAGGTATTGAAGCCACAAACTTAACATGGAGGCATATGAAATGTTCATATGTTCATACACTTGCATATTACATTTTTAGGCCTCAAAAGCATGCATAAAACCAAACTTAGCATATTGGTGATACATGGTGCTAAATGACATGTAGAGATGGCCATAAGTTCGCATTTAGCCTCACATGCAAGTTATCATAAGAGATATGATAACTTACATGTTGCTAAAATGCAACCTTTGGCATAAAGCTTAAAGCTTTATGTTCATAAACCCAAAATAAGCTTGCATAACATGATAGCATGAACAAAATGTTCAACCCAAACTTGCATAACATAACTTGGCATACTTGCATATAAACTTGCATATCACAACATGATAAACTTGCATATAAACTTGCATATCATACATTTAACTTTAGAGTTTAAGTATGAAAGTAGAATAGGGCTTACAATGCTTAAGAAGTCACAAAAATATGACAAAGCCCTTATGAAATCAATTAAACCCAAAATGCAAGCAAAACCCTTGAGCCAAAATGATCAAGACTCTTTCTTTATGATGCAAATATATAAACTTGACTTGAATGCAAGCTAATGATGCTCATACAAGTTTGAAAACACTTATATGCATGGAAAATCACTTAGGAATTTATTTAGGAATTTTATGAAGAGAGTGGAGGCCATGAGAGGATTGATTTTGCCATAGTTTAGTTGTATGAATGAATAATGATGATTTAGGGTAGGTTAGGGTCTTATTTATAGATTAGGCAAGTGTTTTAGGCCATAGGATTAAACCTAGATTCAATCCAAGCCATCAAAGCATGTCTTGGGGAAGAAGTCAAGTGTAGGAACCATCTAGGGCCTTTAGATTAAAGATGAACCATGAGAACCATTCAAATGCAAAATCTGCATTTGAGCGAATCGGCCCACGGGTTGACAGCCAAACACCCTGGATTAACCCCTAGTCGACCCAGCGTGCTTGGGTCGACCTCAAAAATCGGCCGATTCGGTTATTCCCCTCTCCCAATTCGCTGTTTTGAACATTTTTGCATATTTATTTAATTTTCAATTATATATATATATATATATCAATATATATATATTTCTCTGCGCAACCCATTTCACTTAATTAAGTATACTTTAATTTGGGAATTTTTCGTGAAACTTCGCGAGGCCATATCTTGGTCATACGGACTCCGATTTTCGAAAACTCGGACTCTATTTTGCGTATTTTTCCGAGACGAACGCAATGGCATATCCCGTTTCCCTTGATTCAGATTTTACAGTTTAATTCTGCCTCCATTTATGTTATAACATGTTATTCAAAAATACGGGTTGTTACAATATACGTAAAAAGATAACATGCGAGTAAGTTCCACAGGAAAACAAGGATCAAGGATATGCTCTTAAAAAGAGATATGATGCGCGTATCTAGCCTTCAGTCTTCTAAGTCACGTTTCCTTGAGCTTAACTCCACTGTGCTTTGACCGTCTTTTACCTCATGATTTCTTAGCTTCTTAACTCTTATTTCCAAATATGAGTTGGAACCCATTTCATTGTCGCCCCTCGTCTTCCTCTTTCACTTACTCTTCTATCATTCTTGGCTTAAACATAACTATGACCTCATGGTTTCATGCAAGCTCTCCAAAATTCACCAGTGAATCCTGGATCTCGTTTACTTACTATAAAGTATTCCACGCAGCAGAACTTTTCTTGAAAATACCAATCCACGTTGCCAATTGCTCTTACTAACATGATTTTCTATAACTCATGCTTGAACGAAATGAACAATCCGCCTGTGAATGATAGGCCGTACTTAGATTCAGTCGCTTGCCCATGACTTCCCGTAGACTATTCCAAAACTGGCTAGTGAAAATTGAGTCATGGTTACTAACTATCCTTTAGGGAACCCCGTGCAACCGCTTTATTTCTTGAAAGTAAACTGTCGCTGGTTATGATGCAGTCCTTTCGCTCTTTACCGGAGTGAAATGAGCACTCTTCGTGAGTCTACCTACTATGACCCACATGCTCTTATTCCCTTTCCTTGATCTAGGCAGTCCATCCACGAAATCCTTCGTGACGCTTTACTACTTCCATTGCGGGGACCTCCAATGGATGTAATAGCCCACCGGGCTTTTTATGACTCAGCCTTAATCTGTTGGCACAACATGCACCTTGGGACAAACTCGGCCACCTCCTCGAGTGATGTGCATCTTCAAGAGCCTTCTTTCTCTCATTGCGTATTAGCCATCCCTTGTCATCTATAGCGAGGTGTCTTAACATCTCGCCTCGAATCAACTTGTCCATGATCTCGACTAACTGCGGGTCTTCTTTCTGTGAAGTCCCTACTTGATCCAGAAGGGTAGGTCTAAGCTCAAGGGACGCTAACTAATTAATTAAACTGAGAAAGCTTCTTACTTCACTTGTCCTCGTCGGAGCTTTCCGGTCTTGAACCGCGACCACTTTAGCGGGATCCACCGCTAAGCCTTGTTTAGAAACTATGTGCCCAAGAAATCTAACTTCTTTTCTACAAAATGACATTTGGAGGACTTGGCTTCCAACTGATGCGCTCTAAGCGTATCCATCACCCCCTTGAGATGTCTAGCATGTTCTTCCTCGTTCTTTAAGAAAGTCAGGATATCGTCTACAAAGACTACCACAAACTCGTTCAGGAACTCCCTAGACACCCTACTCATCAAGTCCACGAAGTAGGCGGGTGCATTAGTCAAACCGAATGGCATGACCAGCCATTCTAAGAATCCATCTGGAGTTCTGAACGCAGTTTTGCCTATACTATCCTCAGCTACTCTGAGCTGATGGAATCCAGTAGCAAGATCAAGAGAAAACAGATGTTCCTACAAGCTGATCAAACAAATCATCGATCCTTCGTAATGGTTGTCTATTCTTCTTGTTCTACTCACGATAATCAACACACGGGCGAAGCGAACTGTCCACATTAGTAGCGAATACTACTAGAGCACCCTCTTCGGAAATGCTTCATCGTATGAAGTTCTTCTCAAGCAACTCCTTGACTTGCTTTCTTAACTCTCATCTCGCGGGACCATGTGCCTAACCGGCCATGTAACTGGCTTGGCATTATCAACCAGATAAATGCGGAAATCAATCTCTCGCTTAGGGGTAACCCCCCTTCACTTCACCCAAGATATTAGGATATTCTCGGACCACCCTCACCGATTGCAAACTATCGATAGACGAGTTGAGGGATTCAAGATAACACAACATGACGGGACTCATAGGGTTACAAGAAATTTTTAGGGCATTACCGTGGCGAGTCATGAGCCTCACAACCCTATGCTCAAAAATCAAGGATGGCTCCAAAACTGGACAATCAATCCATGCCCAAAATCAACCCATACCCCATGAAACCGAGAATATAAGCATCACACGAGAACTCTACACTAAAGATAGAGATTTTCAAATCCACGTAGATAATAGACAAATGGGCGGAAACCCCAATTGGATTTGAAACACACACGGGATCATTAACTAGACTAGTACTTAGGTGCAAACTTTCAACTAGATCAGATGAAATAAACTATGCGATGTGCCAGAATCAAACAAAGTACAAACAGGAAAATCAAAAATGTAAACAAGACTTTCAACAGAAACACTACCTCGATCATGAGCTGGAAGAACGATGTTGAGGGGACGAATTCGCCCTCCAGATGGTCTTGCACACTGAGTCTGACCTTGCCCTTGCTTCTTCGGGTAATCTTTGCTGAAATGTCCAAACTCACCACAATGAAAGCATTCACCACTCTTCCTTTTTCTCTTCCTACAATCCCTAATAAGATGCCCAACTGAACCGCAATAATGGCACTTCCTCTTGTCGTTATTGCCCTTGCTATTGTTCCCCTTGTTGCCTTGACTCTTGTTCTTGCGGTTTTTGGAGTTCTTGCCTTGCTTCCCGGAATTCACCGTTCCTTCCGACGTAGGCCCTCCCTTCTTCGGGCAGTCCCTAGTGAAGTGTCCCATTTCTCCACAGTCAAAGCAAGTGCCCTTCCTCTTTCTGCAATCCTTGTTTAGATGAGTCAAGCTTCCACAAGTAAAGCACTTCTTTTCCTTCTTATCTTCAGACTTCTCCTCCTTCTTTTTCATTTCCTTTTTGGGCTCCGTTTCCTTGTTTTGAGACTCATTCATCTTGACCCCCTTCTTGTCACTCCTATTCTCTTCATTGAGTAGGGCCATATTCACCAAACTCTCGAAAGTTGCCCCCAAGGGTATATGAGATATGGCCAAACCATGTAATGGCTCGTTTAATCCTAGAGCAAAGTATAGGGCCTTCTTCTGAGCAGTGTTAACCAAGTCTAAACCGACCCGAGCCAGTTGATTAAACTTATCTATGTATTCCCTAATAGTCATGTCCCCTTGCTTCAGTGATAGGAACCTTAGTCCAAACTTTCCCCGAAAGTCATCCCAAGTCTCAATTGGCCTAGTAGCGGTGGTGACCACCTACCAACGTGCAGCTTCTTCCTTTAGCAATCACACTGCCAATAAAACCTTCCTACGGTCATCTATATCAAAGAAGGCAAAAAGATCTTCGGTTTCTTTCAACCAATTCCTTGCCTCTACATAAGTCTCGGTTCCAATGAAATTCTTGCCACCCATCGTCTTAAAGTTCTTACAAGTTTCCACAAAATCCGCTTGTGGATGCTGAGGGGGAGGAGGAAGAGGAACCTCAACGACAGGAGGAGGAGGAACATTAACTACCGGAGGAGGAGGAGGAACATCGGCGGGGCCGGCTTCGGTCGCCCTAGCCTCCAAAAGTCTCCTATACCAAACAGGTACGTGTACTCCCTCCGGAATAGCAAAGTTATCAGCCATACTGAAAACGAAGAAAAAAGGTAGATTCAGAATGGAGAAAAACGAAGGAATTTTTGCTAATGGCTTTTTGGGGAATAGCCTTTAAAATAAACTAGA
This sequence comes from Allium sativum, assembly GCA_030737875.1. Classification (NCBI taxonomy): domain Eukaryota; kingdom Viridiplantae; phylum Streptophyta; class Magnoliopsida; order Asparagales; family Amaryllidaceae; genus Allium; species Allium sativum. The sequence continues at coordinate 323,163,518 of CM060926.1, read as the reverse complement.
CTTTCCTTTGGAAAATACTTTATACTTGGTTTTGAAAATAGTTTTCCAAAAGTTTAAAAAACCTTTTTGTTCCTTCTCGTAAACCATATGCTCTGATACCAAATGTAACACCCCACCTCCGCCAGGGTGGCTCTTGCAAGCACTCTGACTTTGGAGGGGTGTTTCAATCAGGTACACATGCATAATGATATATCAAGGCAGAACAAGAACATATTAAGATAAGTAAAACATCGGAAGATTTCAAACTATTTCAAAACAAGTCTGGTACAACATAATGTCAACTTTCCAAATACACAAGTCTAGATAAAAACAACATCTCTGAAAAAAAACTGAAATACATAAGTACTATCCCCAAAATAAGTGATAACCATAGCTAGCTTCATGTCAAGACCGTACATGAGCTAAAATCCAACAAGCAAGCGATCAGAAATCCAAGCTAAGCTCCAATATTCCCACCCTGAGAACCTGGGGGGGGAAACGGAAGAAAAGAGGCGAAAGAAAGCAGGTCAGTCAAAAAGACTGAGTAAGCCCTACTACCATCAGTCTATAAACTAATAAAGTTAACTGGCATGATGAAAACTGAGATGAACATAAGGATAACTACATACTGGCATGATAGATAAAAGGTGTCATCGTATAATCAGGTTTAAGGTTTTGCACCACAGGGGTACTAGCAAACTAACGTGACTTGAATAAACAAGTATTGATCCCTTGGCCCAAGCTTTGGCCCAATAACATGAAGTGACCCTAATACGAGGTCCAATAACATGAAGTGACCCTAATACGAGGTCCAATAACATGAAGTGACCCTAATACGAGGTCCAATAACATGAAGTGACCCTAATACGAGGTCCAACCAAACGGTCTAGTCGATCGGCTCCCTATAAGCCTAACTCGTCACGTGTTGGTGTCAATACGGCCCAAACATAATTGTAGTCAGACTGTGCTGGGTCTCCCGTCGGGTGTATCAAGCCCTAGGGTGTCAACCCCTGGACACCATAAATATAAGTGCACAGTCTAGATCTACTGGTACCCGTGCTTGACTTCTCCAAATACGGACTACGTGCACGACCGTAGTCCGTCCGGAACTACACCGGCGTAACACTCTACCGTCGTTTTGGTCACTTACCTCAAGTCCAGTAATCGTGCCCCACCCTAGCCTAGTCCCTAGGGTCTTAATGATACAAACTTGGGATTACTGCTGGAGTGGACCCCCATTGCTAGGATTTTCTAGTGGGTTAAGTACGGTTTAACCCTTTTACTAATCATGGATTAACTTGGTTAAGTGTAACGATGGGTTCACGACTTAACCCCGATTAATCCCCCAAGCCCAAATTGGTTAAGTATTAAGTGGACCATGACTTAACCCTAATCATGAGGCATTAACTAATTTAATGTGCCTTAACCTCTCACATTAGACCTTGTTGTGGTTACTAGTTAAGCCGGGCGGGTCCGGGTAGCTTTACACCACAACTTGGTCTAACCTCGGGTTCAAGGTACAACATGACCAACTTCTCACATTGGGTCCTACTGTTTGTAGCAACTAGTTAAGCCGGTCGGTTCCGGGTAGTTTTACGCTACAAACTCAACCCAACCTCGAGTTGGTCACACTTATATTTTCTAAGTGTCATGTCTATCATGTTTCCAAAACATATTACAAGTTTTCAAGCATTTGGGTAGACCTAACTTAATAGGTAAATTCCCAATGGGTAGACCTAACTTAATAGGTAAATTCCCAATCTTATGTTTTATGTCTTTTATGTTTACCCAACCCCAAACGCGATCCCATCGCTTACATATCGCAATAGCGCATAAAGGATAGAAAGAGGGAACTTGGCATAATCATGACATAAAGGTGTTGAAGCCACAAGTTTAACATGGTGGCATATGAAATGTACATATGTTCATATACTTGCATATTACATTTTTAGGCCTCAAAAGCATGCATAAAACCAAACTTAGCATATTAGTGATACATGGTGATAAATGACATGTAGAAATGGCCATAAGTTCGCATTTAGCCTTACATGCAAGTTATCATAAGAGATATGATAACTTACATGTTGCCAAAATGCAACCTTTAGCATAAAGCTTTAAGCTCATAAACCCAAGATAAGCTTGCATAACATGATAACATGAGCAAAATGATCAACCCAAACTTGCATAACATAACTTGCATATCATATGGCAAACTTGCATATCATAACATAGCAAACTTGCATAACATAACATGATAAACTTGCATATCATAACATGGCAAACTTGCATAATATAACATGATAAACTTGCATATCATAACATGGCAAACTTGCATAGCATAACATGGTAAACTTGCATATCATAACATGGCATACTTGCATAACATAACATGATAAACTTGCATATCATAATGATCAAACACAACTTGCATCATTCATTAACTTTAGAGTTTAAAAAGAAGGTAAAAGGGCTTACAATGCTTATGAAGACTCAAATGAGTATAAGCAAATATAAGATTGAGACAAAGCCCTTATGCAATCAAATAAACCCAATATGAAAGCTCCAATAGAAAAACCCTTGAGCCAAAATGATCAAAACTCTTGCTTTATGATGCAAATATAGAAACTTGACTTGAATGCAAGCTAATGATGCTCATACAAGCTTGAAAACACTTGTATGCATGGAAAATCTCTCATAGAAATATCTTAGAAATTTTATGAAGAGAGTGGAGGCCAAGAGAGGAATGATTTTGCCATAGTTTAGTTACTTGAATGAATAATGATGATTTAGGGTTAGGTTAGGGGTTTATTTATAGAGATTAGGATTAGTTTCAACCTTAGGATTAAACCCTAATTCCAATCTCAGCCCTTAAAACCGAATCTGGCCCCAAAACCTAACCAAAACCCCAAAATGGTGCACCAGGCAAAACTGCCCGGCTGAACCAAGTCGACACCCAAGTCGACAGCCCGAAATTCGAAATTTGAACTTGAAATCCAAATCTGTTTTTAACTTGGAAATTTCTGAAAACTTCATTGGGCCTTAATCGGGTCATACGGACTCCGATTTTCGAAAAATCAGACTCTATTTCGCGTATTTTTCCGAGACGAACGCAATGGCATAGCCCATTTCCCTTGATTCAGATTTTAGAATTAAATTCTGCCTCGATTTACGTTATAACAGGTTATTGAAAATACGGGTTGTTACATCCGTGATGTCAAATTATTGCTAGGTTTCAAATTTCATAATTTTTCGAATCAATATGTGAGCGTGGCAAAGGAAAACGTGTTTGACCAGTTTCAGTTGATTTTAATCGACTGGAAAATGACCATTTTTCCAAAGGTCTCAGAATTCGACGAAACTAGTTTTGTTAGGACCGTATCGTCAATACGAAGCTAGAAAATATTTTTTGGGAATTTTTAGAGTTAGTATGTGACCCCGGTAAATTGAAATGCGCGTTCAAATTCAATATATAGAGTTATATGTTGATTTTGACGAAAACTGATCGAATCAACCTACGATACATATCCCATTGTGTTCGGAATGGGGGTAATTAGCTATGGACGACAGGCGGTGGGCCTCGTTTCAAGGTCGAAATAAAAAGTCAACTTTTTGAAATTAAAATAATTAAATATAAAATTCCTCTTTCCCTTCCCTCTCCTTATACATTCAGGCCCCCCCTTTTCAAAACCGATTCATTTCTAAAAAAGAGAGAGAGAGAGAAGGACGGGGAGGAGCCGCGCTTCCCCCCAGGTGGCGACGCCGACCACCAAGGTCACCCCCCCTTCGCCACATCGCTCCAGCCCTCCCCCCTTTTTCCGCCATCCAACCCTAAATCCCCTCCTCCCATCGACGGAGCACCCGCGCCCGACCTCCCAGACCCCGACGCCACCAGTCCACCCCCTTCCGCCCTCCTCTTCTTCTCCTTCCCCTCCAGCGTAGCAGCAAACCGCCAAGCCCTCCTCCGATTACATTACAGTGAGCGTTCTGTTTATATTTTGGCTTTGTTTATTTTCTTGTTTTTGTTTTTGAAATATAAATCAATTTTATATATTCTACCAAATTGAAAGGAAGAGATTTTTTGCAATAAAAAGATTTGATTTTTAATTCTATAAAGATTTGGTTCTTAGTGAAGTAAGGACGATGTTGTTTTAGGTAGAATGGCGAATTCTTTTATATTGCAGAAGATGAAAAAATATAATCTTTTATGTTGTAGAAGATGAAAAATGAAATCATTATATTTGGAAAGACGAAATCTTCATATAGAGAATAGCGAAGTAAAAATTCGATTTTTATATATTGAATAGCGAAGTAAAAATTCGATTTTTATATATTGAATAGCGAAGTAAAAATTCGATTTTTATATATTGAATAGCAAAGTAAAAATGTGATTTTTATGTATGTAGTGGCTACGGGCAACGAAAGTGACAAAAGGCGAGAACGACAAGATTTTCTACATATGAAGAGTCGTGGCGTTTGGATTAGCTTTGGTGAGAACTTCTCACTCTAAATTTCTTTTTCTAGTTATATATATATACTAGGATGCAGACGGTGCTTAGCAGCACCCGATACCCGTCATCCATAGACCATGGATGGCTTGTTTGTTTGATTGATATGTTGTGAAAATTGTTTGTGATGTTGATGTGAAATCGATAATAAAATATAATCATGTGTTGAAATAAATAAATTATCGTTAAAATATAATTTTTAACGTGAAAGTGAATAAATGAATATTTATAAACAAATCGGCCGATTTGTTTATATACACTGATTTGACGGATATTGATTGGGACGATAAATTTTACACATCGCCCAACTGCACAAATAAAAATCTGTGTTTGTTGATTTGAAACCCCACACGGGTGTTGGGATGAAATTTGGCTTACACTAATCCCAATTATTTAATTGTATGTCGATCGATTGGTCGATAGATTGTGTAAGCGTTGATTATTTATATTTGATGCTTATGCAGTTGTGTGGTGCACTTTGGATGATGGTTTATTGTTTATCGTTGTTATTATATACATGTGTTGTATGGAACCCATATAATTAACATTATATGGTGATTGATTTGGCCTCATTCCAATCGGGAAAATAATGAATATTATAAAAGAAAATTCATGTGTTGAATATAAAAATAGTCATGTGTTGACGATATTCATGTGTTGTTACTGTTCATGTGTTGAGTAAAATATTTTAATAATAAAATTTACATCTTTATCATATTTACAATTAGAATCTACTTTACGTTGGAGTCTAATTAAAAATCAAACGATAGATACCATAATTTTATAAAATATTTTACATAACAAAAATAGTGATGTGTTGACAGTACTCATGTGTTGAGATTATTCATGTGTTGAAAGGAATATAGATATTCATGTGTTGAATAAAATAAATATTCATTTGTTGAATAGAATAACGAATTTATTAAAATATATAAAGCCGTGTTGATTAGAGCTGCGTTATTTTGACGTGAACGGTATTTATATCGATTATATTCGTTTTTATAACGAATATAGAAAAGAAGTGATTTCAAAATATAACGTTTTGTAAATATTATCATTTATATAGTAATGATATGAAATATTCAATTTTGATTTGAAATTGAATATAGAGTTGAAATGGTTTTGAAAACGAATTTAAAATGATTTTAAAAATACATTTTAAAAAGGAAATCGACGAAATATATATAATATATATATATATATATATTATATATAATGGCCTGAATAGAAGGCGCCGCGCCGCGACAGTTCGTGAATTTCGACCATTGACTTCAAATTGACGTTGCGGGAGATCCGACCGGCGGATTCTCCTAAAACCAGAACCGTTGGGTTCGTATCGAAAAGAGTTTTCCAATGAATATTAGAAATTTGAAATCTAACGGTTGGATTTGGAATTATGTCCAAATCAAATTTGAAAAAGGTCGCTGTAAGTGCAGTTCGATGTCCGTTGATGGAAATCGACTGTACGGGCCTTGATAAAATTATCAAAAATATCTATAATTTGTGTAAAATCATAAGAAATGATTTGGGAAAAATTGGGCTGAAGAATTCCACATTTGAAAAGATAAAAATAGATTTTTATCTAAATGAACTAGTTTTGAACTAGAATTAAAATCAATTTATTTTTGAGATAAATAAATTGAATTTGAAAGTGATTTTAAAAATAATCAATATTCCCAATACGTGGATTGGACTGGAGTTGAATCGAAATTATCTTCGGAATATTTCGATGTTGGATTTCGTGACTATACAGATATTGTTATGGGAATTTGAAAGATATATTTTATATCGTTATTTCCAATACGATATATGTTGGTTTTAGAATTTGATATTGAATATAAGCCGATATATTTTCTATTCAGAGCCTTGTATTTAATATCAAATATGATTTGGGTTTATCGTGAATCGTGTTTTAGATGACATTGGTTCTTTAACCCAGTTAAAGGCAGGATGTTGATTTTTGAAAAGATTAAAACTAAGTGGAGTTTGAATGAATCTTTAATTAGATTGAAATGTGAATTGATAATTTAAATTATCAAATCTGAAAAGTGATCGAGAGTGGAGTACCACCAGTTTTGCTCCACTGCGATAGTTAAATCTTTAATTAGATTTGAACGTGAAACGGTAATTAATTTTACCGATAACACCGTGGTGTTAGATATGGAGTATTACCAGTTTTGCTTCATGGGATGAATAGGTTGGGATTGGGAAATAAAATAATAATTACTTCGGTGTGGTTCGCTAATCCCGACTAGTTCGAAATGATATCCAAAGGAAGATTAAAGAATAAATTTAGAAGAACTTATCTTGGATAAAATTAATGGGAACATTTCCCTAAGAATGTGATTTTGTGAATAAAAGAATATTATGAATTGGAATGAGGCGTTTGCTGTGTTTGTGTAACATTCGTTTATTATATACGTGGGTTATTCAGAAAGGTCGGGTTTATACCCATTCTGAATAACCGATCCGACGAGATGTCGAAGAGGAAGACGGTGGTTGAAGACCGGAAGTCTTCACATCGTTTGGGTGATTACTGATGATCTTGATTGGGCTCTACACCCAGGATGAGGTAAATAGTTGGTGATCATCCAGACGTACTTGGAGATGGATGGATATGCGAGGAAAGTGCCTCCGGTTTCGTTCAGACCCAGAACGAACTTGCAAAATGGATTGTGTGTCGGACATTGGCTTTTATTCTGTGTTGATTGATCTCTATTAAATATACATCTGTTTGGCGGCGGAGAATTTATTCTCTTGCTTAACTCCCTTCTCTGAGACGTACGAGCTCAGAGGTTGTATATCGATGGACATCAGTCGCATGGAGTGAATTGCCAGTTTGGCACGCGTAAGTGGCAATTGGTCAAGGCTTCTGTTGAAAAGAAAAGTCTTGTGGTTGATGATAAAAGCACGGCCTGTGTGGCGCAGATTTGTGTATAACGTGAATTTGTGAGCCTCACACCTCGGTATGAGTCAAAAACGGGATAGTGACTGCAGGGAGAGCACGACGTTTCTTTCTAGCTAGGGTGGTGTCAGTGACCTACCAGCCCTGACATTTATATACTTTTCACCTGTGTGGTTGTTGAAATGCGAGGCGCCTCGGATATAGGTCTGTAAGGACCGGGAAACGTGTGTTCAAGAATAACTAATCCTCAAAAGTAAGAGAGGACGGGCCCTGAAGATCCAAGGATCATAGTGGGGTCCTAAGGCATTTGCTAGAGTGTCTCGAACGCGGAGAGGAGCTTTCCCCTTGCCTCGACTCATGATGGAATCCAATTTCCAATACGTGATAGTGCGGTTTTATTTGTAGAACCTAGTATGGCGACATAGTGGTATGGGTCATTCATGCCGCCTATGATTGATATTTATGATTGAGATTGTTTTGACACTATACACGTATTATAGTATCAAATAATGTGTTTTAAACATATCAAGCATGCTTTGGCTATTATAAGGTAAAAACCCTATCCTCTGGCTTGCGTTGCATTGTGTGATGGGACCTGGGTCTTATAACAGCTTCATTTTTCTTTATTTAGCATTGCGTTGTTTGTTCTATGCACTGGTATTCTTGGGAGGAAACCCGTTCCATGTTATATGGCGTGGTCCCTTGATTTACCTAACTTTAAAACCAATATTAATAACTGTTTTAGTTCTCACACCAGTCACATGACTGACCTGGAGTTTATTGTTTTAACCTAAACTCTGGGTGCCCCTATTTTCGACATGGGCAGCTAGTAGTTTTGGTTTTGCAGATTTATATCCACAGGATCTTGATTAACAGCTGGAACGATGCTCGGAAAGCTCTGTATCCGTGTATCACTTCTAGTTGTGTTTTGTATATTTTTCCGCTGCTATGTAATTTATTGTAATCTCTGATATTTGTTGAATGTAATTTATTCATTTATACTCTGTATATTCTTGTATCTGATGGAATTGTTGTAATAACAATGAAATGTTCTTCTGTTTGCGTTCTGATTTGTCCTGTTCTCAAACGATCAGGGGTTCTCGAACGGTCTTAGTCGGTTTAACGATCGATTCGGATCGAGCGAAATTTCTTCCGTTACAACAATAATTTCTATTTTCAACGTGACAAATAAAAAAGAATATTTTTATTTGACAACAATTTCTATTTTCAACGTGACAAATAAAAAAGGATATTTTTATTTGTATACAAATTTTTATATTTAACATGACAAAATAAAAAAAGGAATTTTAATTTGTATAACAATTTTCAACAATTCAATTATATTCAATTAAATCAAACAGATCACCACAAACAGCATCAACCAATTCAAATCAAATAGCATACAACACCCAACTGAATTTAACAGCGTATATGTAAGAATTCCTCAACGCGATAATAATTAAATAAGAAATCTCACAGTGCTTTGGATTTTCCCAAAAATTTCAGATCTATCTAAATTCTCTGGTCGCTTCTAAAACGAAGTAGACTCCGCTACGATCCAAACGATTCCTGTTTCATGTGATTCCGATAACATATGAACAAGTTACGAATTTCATTGTATTGATAATATTTTAAATTTAATTAATAAATTAATTAAATTAAAATTACCTTCTTCTTTCAGATAACCAGGTCGCGCGTTTTCTTATTCGTTCAAACTTAGGGTTCGGGTTTAGCGAATTTTGGCTTAAGGTCAGTAGAGGCTGAAGCAAGGAAAAGAAAGAGGAAAAAAGATTTTAGGATTTTACGGATTTGAATTTTAGAGAGGAGATGATAATAGAGAGAGAAGAATATAGGATTTGTTTGCCTTGATTTCTTCCTTCATTTGCAAATGGATTTTGAGGAAATTTTTCTTCATGAATTTTTGAGATGTAGATCTAGATTCCAAAAGGAAGAAGGAGAATTAGAGTTTTCTAATAGAAAATGAGAAATGAAAAGATGTATACATGATTTATTTAACTAAGATGCCTCTTTGTATTAGGCAAGTTACAAATAAATTAAACGTGGTTTACTAAGGATAAGGTAGCAATATTTATCTCACGTTCAAAATTCAAAAGTAAATGACTGAGGAAACGAGATAATTGGAATATAGACTAAAGATAATGGCAGGTTATAAATGGTAAGGGAAAACAACAATATGAGATGGTAGGTTGAAATGAGAAAGTAGTGGTAGGTGGAAGTTTTAAAAGGAACGATACATGAAATGAGAAACAAAAGATAACTATGATATAAATCAAATAAATGAGGGACCAACAATTAATATCTTTAACTACTATGAACAAATTTTAAACTCATTTGTACATATGTTTCTCTTTCTAAAACCATTTATTACAATTTTTTCTTTTATTACCCAAGAATTCCAATTCATCTCAACATTAAATTTTAATTTGGATTATAATTTCTAGGAAGAAAATAAAAGGTTGTCTTCTAATTATACTAATTCATATATTTTTTAAAACTACGATACACAAACAATAGGTATGTGTAACAACCCGTATTTCAATAACATGTTAAAACGAGAATCAAGGCAGAATTTAATTTTAAATTCTAAATCAAGTAAAACGGGCTATGCCATTGCGTTCGTCTCGGAAAAATACGCGAAATAGAGTCCGAGTTTTCGAAAATCGGAGTCCGTATGACCCGGTTAAGGCCCAAAGAAGTTTTCGGGAAATTTGAATTTCGAAACATGCAGAAATAGGGCCAGGCGGGAAAATTCCCGCCCAGACAAGTCGACAGGCATGTCGACAGGCATGTCGACAGGCATGTCGACAGGGCTGTCGACTTGCCCTGTCGGCTGATTTTGATCTGGTGCACCTATTTTCTATCTTGGCTAGGTTTTTGGGCCTGGTTTGAAATCTGACGGTTCAGGTTGGTCCTAGGGTTAATCTAAGGGCCTAAAACTATCCTAATCTCTATAAAAAGACCCTAAACCTACCCCTAAACCCTCATTATTCACTCATGTAACTAAACTATGGCCAAATTTCTACTCTCATGGCCTCCATCTCAAATCCCTAGAACCTATGCATCCAAATCAAGTTCAAATCAAAAGGTGCAAGCTTGCTACACCAAATCAAGGCCAAAATGCGAGTTTCATGATGGTTCTTCATCAAAAGGAGCCACCTTTCTTCGTCAAGATGATACATGATCCCTTTCCTAAGCCTTGCCTATGTAAGTTCTAGCTACTTTTGGATCAAAACGGTATTTTTAATGTTGACATGGGATAAAATGAGGCTAAACATGATTATGCGAATCCATATGAACCTTACCATGCCTCTTGTGTTCATATTTATAATCTTAGGCCATGTGAGTGACTTAATCATGCCTCTCATGCTATGCATAACCTAGTTTAACTTGCAAGTTTGGATCTTTATGCATGAAATGCTAGCATGAACCTTTAGGAACCATTTTACTTGTGAAACATTGGCTAAGACTAGATTTTGGGGCTTATGCATGTTTATGAACCCAAACCCTTTTATGCTATCATGCAAGTTTGTGGCCAAGTCTTTTATGAGATTATGCATGTTTATGGCCAAACCCTTTTCGTGATAATATGCATGTTTGTGGCCAAATTACCTTATGACACTATGCATGTTTATGGTCAATTTCTTTATGATGTTATGCATGTGGAAGCCAAGCCCTTTTTGGCATCATGCATGTTTTGAGACCAATATGTGGCATAGCATCCTTACTAGGTTGACTCGCTTTGCTTGCGTTGGGAAAACACGATTTTGGGTAGTTAGATAAACATGAACACGTCGCAAAATCTTAACTTGAATATGACATGTGTTTATACTTGAAAATATGACTTGAAAGATAACATGGAAGATGACATGTAAGTATGCATAAAAACATGAGCTTGGGAATTTACCTATTAAGTTAGGTCTACCCTTTGGGAATTTACCTATTAAGTTAGGTCTACCCAAATGCTCGAAGAACTTGTAACATGTTTTGGAAACATGATGAACTTAGATAATATGAGTGTGGCCAACTCGAGGTTGGGTTGAGTTTGCAACGTAAAACTACCCGGAACCGACCGGCCTAACTAGTAGTTGCAAACAATAGGACCCAATGTGAGAAGTTGGTCATGTCGCGCTTAAGACCCGAGGTTAGACTAGGTTGTGGTGTAAATCTACCCGGACCCGCCCGGCTTAACTAGTAACCACAACAAGGTCTAATGTGAGAGGTTGAGGGTGCATTAATTAAATTAATGCCACATAATAGGGTTAAGTTAATTTGATTAATGAGGCTTAACCAAATATGATATGGATAAATGGGTTAAGTAATTTGATTAGGCTAATGATACTAAACAAAACATGATAAGCTTGGGTAGGTTAAGTAACTTGATTTGCCTAATGACACTTGACCATTTTTATACGACTAGTGGACGGGATTAAGTCAACCAACACTTAATCAATCCAACACGATAACGTGATAAGGTTAAGTAAATTTTCTTAATGACACTTAACCGTATAATACAGTTAATGGATGGGGTTAAGATTAGGCTTAACTAATCTAAACACGGTAATTCGATAGGGTTAAGTTAAACACTAAACCAATTTAAACTTGATAATTCAATGAGGTCAAGTAACCCATACTTAACCGACTTAACTTGGTAATTTAATGGGGTTAAGTTAAACACTTAACTAATTTAGCACGACGATTTGATGAGTTTAAGTGACCTATACTTAACCAATCTAACTCGTTAATTTGATGAGGTTAAGTTAACCTATACTTAACCAATCTAACGTGAAAACATGATAAGGCTAAGTCACGAATCGTTTCGAATACGCTTGACCGATTTGACTCGGTAATCAGATGGGGTCAAATTAATATATACTTAACCAATCTAAAATGATAATTAGACGAGGTTAAGCCATGGATTGCTTGATATACTTAACCAACTTGACACATGGTCTGTAGGGTTAAGTCTTGGGCTTGGATACTTAGCCAGTTTCGACATGTTTTGTAGACGGGTTAAGTTGTGAACTTAAGTGACACTTAACCCATTAGATAAACCCTAATTCGGAGGATTAGGTAGATAACCGTAGTTAACAAGGATTATGGAAATAAGGCTAAGTGGTAAACCTTAGTTAAGGGAAACTAAGTAATAATTCTTAGTCAAGGAAATTTGGACCATTTCTTAGATAGATCAGTAACCCGATACGTTAGAGTATGCGTGTAGGAGCAGGCTATCTGATTTGGATAAAGGCTCCAACGAACGGGGTAACGAAGCAGCGGCTTCGGGGAACGTGAGGATATTCTTGGGATCCCTCTGTGAGCTGCCAGGTCATTATACTAGGCTCACGAGAGGTTGAGGTCTGCGGTAGAAGAACCAAGAATATGCCTTGGTTGCTATGCGAGCGACCTAAAGACTGGGGTGGATAGCAGTGAGTCGGCGGATACATAAGATGCCCGAGATAGCAGGTTCGTCGATCATCTACCATCTTGAGTCAAGCGTGTACGTACGGAAAGGCAGGGGACACCCAACAGACCATAATTTGCTATCTAATTATGGGTGAGGTAGGTCATAGGATGTGGGCTGACCGGAGTGTAGTTCTCATACAAGATTTTCTCTTGTGTTGCCTTTCACTAGTTGAGGGAGGGGTCTCGTGGGACCATAGCCACGTGTAGAAAAGAAGACCTTAGTATCTGCATCGGCAGATAAATCTAAAGCTCCCGACCGAGTCCTGTATTTCTTGTTTGGTCGGTGACAGGACTCGGATGGCACGATGTGATACATGTGCATACAGTTATAGAAAAACGATTCACGATGAATGCGTGGGAAAAAGGGCGCGGTTGAGGGTTAGCTTAATCCCTAGTGGCCTAGGTGGTTTAACCCAAACCGAAATACGAAAGCGTGTAATAGGTAAGCGTAATCCCTAGTGGTGCTAGGTGGCGTAAGTCTTAGTAGTTCAAACGGTTTCAAGGATAATACGACATGAGGAAGCCCGTACGAGGTACGGCAAAGGACTGAACTTATATACATGGGAAGAAACATATGATTTGAGTAACCTATATATGCGATATATTAGGTTGACATGGACCATTACACGACTTTGAGCAAGGGACATTCATGGTTAACACATGACGCGGGTAGGGATACTAGTACGAGAGGTGCAGAGCAAATATACATGTTAGAACTAGGAAGAATATACATAATAGATTCCGTGGGATGTTAGACGGGGTAGATACCTTGGGATAATGTACTCGATAGAAATCTGACGATGTGATACCTTGACTTATCATAACACCGCAGTTTATCATGACACCTTGGTTTGCCTTGCCACAGTAGTTCAACCGGCTATCCTGGTTTATCTATCTTGTAGTTATCCTTATGTTTACTTTCAGTTTATGCATGTCATGTTACCTTTACCTGTTTTTATACTGGAAGTAGATAGGACTTACTCAGTCTTTTTGACTGACCCGTTTTGTTTCGCCTCTTTTCTTCCGTTTCCCCCCCAGGTTACAGGGAGGAAACAATGCTGTTTAGTTCGGACTTCTTCTGCCTGAAGGTCATCATGGATGGCTTGGACTTCTCTTGGCTATGGCTACTTTACTATTTTTTTGGGGAATAATTTATAAAAAGGTTTTTATGCTTCTTTACTTGTGGCAAGACAGGTTTTGATGTACTCTGATGTAAAAGGCTTTAGACCTTATTTATTCATGTTATGAAAGTTTGATTTTACTTCCGCTATTTATATATGTTCTGTCTTGTGATATTTCTGTGCATGTTTACCAATAATGCCCCTCTAAAGCTAGTGCATTCCTTTGCGAGTGACCCTAGCGGAGGTGGGGTGTTACAGTATGAATTTTCAATTAAATAAATATTTCATTATTGCTGCAACCAACATTGCTAAAATACACATTTATATTACTTTTCAATTTTCAAAATATATAATATTAACGTTTCAGAATTTAAAAAACCTATTCAATGCTCATGCAAGAATAAATTAAAAAAAAGGAAAGGAGAAATAAAAAGATGTAAATTTAAGAAATAAGAATACATGTGTGAATATAGATTGAAGAGAAATAAATTAATAGTATGGAGGGTAATAAATTAATAGATCAAGGAAAGAAATGAATGCGTAATTAATGGAGAAATAGAGTGGAGAGAAAAGATGTAGTGAATTTGATGAAGTTGAAAAAAAGCAAAATAAACTGTAACAACCCGAAAATCTAGGCCAGTTTAATTTTTTTATTTTGGCAATTTTAGCGAATTTTGATTATTTAAAATGAATTATTTTAAATAATATCGACGAGAAATTTATTTTGAACAGAATTCGAACGTATATATTATATACGTCGTCGTTAGAATATAAAAATTTATATATAATTATAAATAGAGTTGAAAATGGCGCGGTAGTTCGATAATTCGATTTCAAACTTCAATTGAATGTACCGGGTGCAAAATAAACCGGATTTTAGTGAAACCAAAAAAATTAGGATCTATTTGTGAATATCTTTCCAACAAATCCGAAAATTCGAAATTTAATAGCAGGAATCAAAAGAAATGTCCAGTTGAAAATTCTGAATAGTCGCTATGGAATTCAGGCCCTTAAAAATAGAAATTTTGCAAACGACCTCGGATTTCGACGAAACCACTTTTGTTGGATCTGTGATGTCAAGTTATTGCTAGGTTTCAAATTTCGTAATTTTTCGAATCAATATGTGAGCGTGGCAAAGGAAAACGCATTTGACCAGTTCCAGTTGAATTTAATCGACTGGAAAATGGCCATTTTTCAAACGGTCTCAGAATTCGATGAAATTAGTTTTGTTAGGACCGTATCGTCAATACGAAGCTAGAAAATATTTTTCGGGAATTTTTAGAGTTCGTATGTGACCCCAGTAAATTGAAATGCGCGTTCAAATTCAATATATAGAGTTATAATTTGATTTTGACGAAAACTGATCGAAACGATCGAATCAGCTTGCGATACATATCCCATTGTGTTCAGAATGGGGGAAAAACGCTATGGACGACAGGCGGTGGACCTCGTTTAGATGTCGTATGTAAAAGTCAACTTTTTCGTAATAAAATAATTAAATAAATAAATGAAAAAAATACCTTTCCTCCCCCTTCAAAACCGCTGGCCCCCCCAATTCCGCAAAACCCGATTTAGAATTGAAAAAAAAAACATCGAATGAAGGAGGCGGATCCTCGCTCCACCGACCGTCGCACGCCCCAAGGCAGGCAGCCACCGCCGCCTGGCCTAGCGCCTTTCCCCTCCCCTTCTCCTTCCCCTGACCTTCTTCTCCAATCGCTCCCCCCCTGACGCGAAGACCTACGCCGTCGTGGGACCCACAGCCCCCTCCTCCGCCTGGAACACAACTGCTGCCGCCACCTCGAGTGTTGCGCCACCCACACGACCCCGCCGACCCCTCCAACCTCCGGCAACAATGAAAACCGCCCCCCCCCCCCCCCTCTACAGTCGAACACTGTGAGCCCCTTTTTCCTTTTTATTTTTATTTTGTTTTGTTTAATTAATTTTAGCAATTAAAAATCTGAAATTTTATATTGTAGGAGGATAAAAATATACTATTTTATATTGTAGGAGGATAAAAATATAATCTTTCATATAGTAGAAGGGTAAAAATATGATTTTTGTTTAGGTAGAGAATTAAAAATATCATCTTTATATGTATAGCAAAATAAAAATGTGATTTTTATATATTGAATAGCATAGTAAAAATTCGATTTTTATATATTGAATAGCATAGTAAAAATTCGAATTTTTTTTATATTGAATAGCAAAGTAAAAATGTGATTTTTATATATTAAATAACAAAGTAAAAATGTGATTTTTATATATTGAATAGCATAGTAAAAATTCGATTTTTTATATATTGAATACCAAAGTAAAAATTTGATTTTTATATATTGAATTTAATAGTAAAAATTCGATTTTTATATATTGAATAGCATAGTAAAAATTCGATTTTTATATATTGAATAGCGAAGTAAAAATATGATTTTTACATATGTAGAGAATACGGGCAACGAAAGTGAAGAAAGGCGAGAAGGATGAAGATTTCTATCAAAGAAGAGTCGTGGAGTTAGGATAGCTATCGGTGAGAACTTCTTACTCTAAATTCTCTTTTTCTAGCTATATATATATATATATACTAGGATGCAGACGGTGTTTAGTAGCACCCGACACCCGTCATCCACAGACCATGGATGGCTTGTTTGTTTAATTGTTTGGTTGTGTAGTTGGTTAGATTATTTGGTTTGAATTGAATTGTTTGGTGAAATGAAATTGATTTGATTGATGTGTGAATGGCGTGGGCCTTCACTAGACCGGGGATGAGGCTAGGCCTTGTCCCGTTTCTAGTATCGTGCCGTTATGCCGCCGAAATTTTCTAAAAATAAGTTAGAAAAATAAAGATAACATTTTATTTAATAAATGAACCGAATAGAATATTCATAGGTTGAATAAAATAGTTTGATCGTTAAAAATATAATTTTTAACGTAAATGTGAATAAATAAATATTCATTTACAAACCGGACGGTTTGTTTATGTACACCTATTTGAAGGACATTGATTGGGACGATAAATTTTACACATCGCCCAACTGCACAAATAAAATCTGTGTTTGATTGTTTGAAACCCCACACGGGTATTGGGATGATATATGACATACACTAATCCCAATAGTTAGTTGTATGTCGATCGATAGATTGAGAAACTGTTATAAGCGTTGAATATTTATATTTGATGCTTATACAGTGTAGAATGCACTTTGGATGATGGTTGATTATTCATCGTTGTTATTGAATACATGTGTTGTAGAAAATCCATATAATTAACATTATATGGTAATTGATTGGGCCTCATTCCAGTTTAGAAAAAGAAATATTTGAAATGGAAATATTTGAAAAGAAATATTTGAAATAGAAATATTCGAAATGGAATATTTGAAAATATCAATATATGAAGCTGTGTTGGTTAGATTGACGCCATTTTGACGTAAACGACATTTATACCAATTTTATTCATTTTAAAACGAATATTGAAAAGTGATTTCTAAATCGAATATTTTGAAATGAAATTTGATTTGAATTGAATAGAAAACGAATTGAATTCAAATTGAATAGAAAACCAAATTTGAATTGAATCGAATAGAAAACCAATTTGAATTGAATCGAATGGAAATCGAAATGAATTTGAATTGAATAGAAAACCAATTTGAATTGAATTGAAAATGAATTTGAATTGAATTGAAAACGAATTCGAATCGAATGGAAAATGAATTCGAATTGAATTGAAACCGAATTGAAATGAATTCGAATTGAATTGAATAGAAATGAATTTTAAAACAAATTTATAAGGAAGAATTCAATTTTGATTTGAATTGAAATGGAAGTTGAAAATGTTTTTGAAACGAATTCAAAACTATCTATATAATTCATTTTAAATAGCAATCGACGAAATATATATTATATATATTATATACATAATATAATGGCCTGAATAGAACGCGCCGCGGCAGTTCGCGAATTTCGACCATTTATTTCAAACGGACATTACGGGAGATCCGACCGTCGGATTCTCCTAAAACCGGAACCGTTGGGTTCGTATCGAAAAGAGCTTTCTAACGAATATTGGAAATTAGAAATCTAACGGTTGGATTTGGAATTATGTCCAAATCAAATTTGAAAAAGTTCGCTGTAAGTGCAGTTCGATGGCCGTTGATGGAAATCGACTGTACGGGCCTTGATAAAATTATTAAAAATAGTAATAATTTGGGTAGAATCATAAGAAATGATTTGGGAAAAATCGGGATGAAGAACTCCATATTTGAAAAGATAAAAATAGATTTTTATCAAAATGAACTAGTTTTGAACTAGAATTATAATTCTATTTAGTTTTAAATAAATAAATTGAATTTGAAATGGTTTTGAAAATAACCAGAATTTCCAATGATTGCATTGGAATGGATTTGAATCGAAATTGTCTTCGGAATATTTCGATGTTGGATTTCGTGACTATACAGATGTTGTTATGGAAATTTGAAAGATATAGATATATATATCGTTATTTCCAATACGATATTTGTTGGTCGTAGAATTTGATATGGAATATAAGCCGGGATATTTTCTATTCAGAGCCTTGTATTAAACATCAAATGTGATTTGGGTTTGTCGTGAATGGTGTCTTCATTAACACTGTTCTTGAACCCAGTTGAGAAAAGATTAAATCTTTTTATTTAGATTTAATGAAGTGTACCAATTAAATAATATTTAATTGGAATTGAATTGATATTGATTTTTTGGGTTTATCGTGGACAGTGTTTTTAAATAACACTCGTTCTTTAACCCGATAATTAATGGAATGTGATTATGGGTTTATCGTGAACCGTGTTTTAAATGACACTGATTCTTTAACCCAGTTAGCGATTAAAACTAAGTGGAGTTTTAATGAATCTTTAATTAGATTGAAATGATCGAGAATGGAGTATCACCAGTTTTGCTCCAGGCGATAGTTAAATCTTTAATTAGATTTGAACGTGAAATGGTAATTGAATTTACCGATAACACCGTGGTGTTAGATATGAAGTATTACCAGTTTTACTTCATGGGATGAATAGGTTGGGATTGGGAAATTAAAACAAATGATTACTTTGGTAAGGTTCGTTAATCCCGACTAGTTGAATCGAAATTCAAAAGAAAATTAAAGAATAAATTCAAGGAATTTATCTTTGATAAAATTAATGGGAACCTCTCCCTATGAATGTGAAATTTAGAAACTAACTGTCGGTTAGCCAAGCAGAATGGTTTTCTGGATATTGATCTGATGTTGGTTTCGGCCTTCGGGGTTAATGTTTGGGGAATTATTCTCTTGATTAATTTACGGTTAGTGACTGATGAATTGGAATGAGGCGTATGTTGTGTTTGTATAACACTTACTTAAAATATACGTGAGTTATTCGGAAAGACCGGGTTTATCCCATTCTGAATAACTGATACGACGATAAGTCAAAGATGAAGACGATGGTCGAAGACCGGAGGTCTTCACGTCGTTTGGGTGATTACTGGTGATCTTGATTGGGTTGTTCACCCAAGAAGATGGAAACGGTTGGTGATCGTCCAGACGTGCTTGGAGATCGATAGATATGCAGGGTACTTGGTGCCTCCGGTTTCGTTCAGACCTAGAACGGACTTGTAAATGGACTGTGTGTCTGACATTGGATTTTAGTCCGTGCGATTGATCTCTATTAAATATATATCTGTTTGGCGGCGGAGAATTTATTCTCTTGCTTAACCCCCTTCTCTGAGACGTACGAGCTCAGGGGTTATATATTGATGGATATCAAACGCATGGAGTGAATTGCCTGTGTGGCATGCCTAAGTGGCAATTGATCGAGGCTTCTGTTGAAAAGCAAAGTCTTGTGGTGATGATCAAAGCACGGCCTTTGTGGCGTAGCTTTGTGTAACGTTTACTTCGCGAGTTTCGCACCCCGGTTGTGAACCAAAAACGGGAGAGGACCTCAGGGAGGGCATGCGTTTCTTTCTAGCTAGGGTGGTGTCAGTGACCTTCCAGCCCTGACATTTATATACTTTTCACCTGTGTGGTTGTTGCTGTTGCGAGGCGCTTCGGTTAGATCGGACGATCCCGGTCCGATGGAGCCATTCGTTGGCTCATTTACGCCCCAAAGGGCTGGGAAACGCAGTGTTTCAGGCATTTTAATCCACATCGGTGGACCGGCCCTGTCGCTCCAAGGGCCCACCTGAGTCTGGGTCCTAAGGCTCGGGCTAGAGAGTCTCGAATCGGTTGAGGACGATCCCTGGCCTCAGTTCATAGATGGAAATCCAATTTCCAAATACGTGACTTTGCGATTTTGATTGTATAACCTATATATGGCGACATAGTGGTATGGGGCATTCATGCCGCCTATGATTGTTATTTATGATTTGAAGTTGTTTTATACACTATGCACTTATAATAGTATCAAATGATTTGTTTTAAACGTATCAAGCATTCTTGGCTATTATAAGGTAAAAACCCTATCCCCCGGCTTGCGTTGCATTGTGTGATAGGACCTGGGTCTTATAATAGCTTCATTTTTCTTTATTTAGCATCGCGCTGTTGTTTTATGCACTGGTATTCTTGGGAGGAAACCCGTTCCGTGTTATACGGCGTGGTCCCTTGATTTACCGAACTTTAAAAATAAAGATGAATAGCTGTTTTAGTTCTCACACCAGTCACATGACTGACCTGGAGTTTATTGTTTTAACCTAATCTCTGGGTGCCCTTATTTTGACACGGGCAGCTAGTAGTTTTGATTTTGCAGATTTATATTCACAGGATCCTGGTTTACAGCTGGAACGATATCTGGAAAGCTTTGTATCCGTATATCTCTTCTAGTTGTGTATTGTATTATTTTCCGCTGCGATGTATTTAAATGTAATTTAAATCTTTGATATTTCTGTGTAAAATTCATTTATACTCTGTATATTCTTGTATTCTGATGCATTGTTGTAATATACAATGAAATGTTCTTCCGTCTGCGTTCTATTTTGTCGTGTTCTCAAAACAATCAGGCGTTTCGAACGGTCTAGATCGGTTTAGCGACTGGTTCGGATCGAGCGAAATCCCTTTTCGTCACAGTTGGTATCAGAGCGAGGTTTACAAAGCTCAGAGAACAAGGCACATTAGAACCATACGAAAGAATTCATCAGATATTGGGTTAGTAATATCCAATTAGAATGACTCGTTAGAGATGGGATCAGTAGTATCCTAGAACGAGTGTGAAGAGTATATTTTTTAAAGTGAAAACAAATTTTGTTTTGAAATTTAAATCAAATACGTATTTGCATATTTATTTTATATTGATTAGGACAATCCAGTATATAAAGATTTTGCGTATACGCCTTGCAAACGTGTATTTGAAGTTTTAATATACTGGATAGATATAGAATTACACTCTAGTCGCCCGGGGGTGATTCTGATGATTGATATATCATCATCAGAATTTATATTCGAGTGACGAACGTGTAATATCTATATATTTCATATTGACTAGTGTGAGAACCAAAAATTAGATAGGGCCTATTGTTGTGATTTGGTATCAAAAACATGATTTTTGTATATGTATCAAAATTATGAATTTGAAACTCTAATTCACTAATTGATTGATGTTTGTGTTGTTTGTTTATTTGTTTGCTAATTTTTAGCCATTTAGCCTAATTGTATCAAAAAGTGAGTTGTATTGAAAATTAGTCGCATTTACTTGCATATACTTTTACTTACATTGAACAGGTCATAGCAAGGAGGCTAGAGCAGAGAATAAAATTTGTTTGCCCGACAAATAGGTACATGTTTGCTATAATTTACTGTTTTGTTTGGGTGATGATGATTTTATGAGCCGATTGGCTAGCCGCTTGGCTTTTTCGTTTTCTTTTTGAGATCAGAAGGCCTATATGGCATTTTCGGGATTTTCCCGTGGCTCCCGGTACAGGGGAGGTTATGGCGAAATTTTTCGAAAATTTAGGGTGTTAGCCAAATTTTTGAAAATTTGAAAATTCTCAGAAACTGAAAAGTTGGAGAATGAAAGCCAGATCGAACGTAGAGTTGATTAATCAAACCACTTTCAACTTTGTTCCTTTTCGGGGACGAAAAGTTTTAAGTGGGGGAGATTGTAACAACCCGAAAATCTGGGCCAGTTTAAATTTTTTATTTTGGCAATTTTAGCTAATTTTGATTATTTAAAATGAATTATTTTAAATAATATCGCCGAGAAATTTATTTTGAACAGAATTCGAACGTATATATTATATACGTCGTCGTTAGAATATAAAAATTTATATATAATTAAAAATAGAGTTGAAAATGGCCCGGTAGTTCGATAATTCGATTTCAAACTTCAATTGAATGTACCGGGTGCAAAATAAACCGGATTTTAGTGAAACCAAACACATTAGGATCTATTTGTGAATATCTTTCCAACGAATTCGAAAATTCGAAATTTCATAGCGGGAATCAAAAGATATGTCCAGTTGAAAATTCTGAATGGTCGCTATGGAATTCAGGCCCTTAAAAATAGAAATTTTGCAAACGACCTCGGATTTCGAAGAAACCACTTTTGTTGGATCCGTGATGTCAAGTTATTGCTAGGTTTCAAATTTCGTAATTTTTTGAATCAATATGTGAGCGTGGCAAAGGAAAACGCGTTTGCTAGTTTCAGTTGAATTTAATCGACTGGAAAATGGCCATTTTTCAAACGGTCTCAGAATTCGATGAAATTAGTTTTGTTAGGACCGTATCGTCAATACGAAGCTAGAAAATATTTTTCGGGAATTTTTAGAGTTCGTATGTGACCCCAGTAAATTGAAATGCGCGTTCAAATTCAATATATAGAGTTATAATTTGATTTTGACAAAAACTGATCGAAACAATCGAATCAACTTGCGATACATATCCCATTGTGTTCAGAATGGGGGTAAAACGCTATGGACGACAGGCGGTGGACCTCGTTTAGAGCTCGTATGTAAAAGTCAACTTTTTCGTAATAAAATAATTAAATAAATAAATGAAAAAAAAAATATACCTTTCCTCCCCCTTCAAAACCGCTGCCCCCCCCCCCAATTCCGCAAAACCCGATTCAGAATTGAAAAAGAAAAAAAACATCGAACGAAGGAGGCGGAGCCTCGCTCCACCGACCGTCGCACGCCCCAAGGCAGGCAGCCACCACCGCCTGGCCTAGCGCCTTCCCCCCCCTTCTCCTTCCCCTGACCTTCTTCTCCAATCGCTCCCCCCCTGACGCGAAGACCGACGCCGTCGTGGGACCCCCAGCCCCCTCCTCCGCCTGGAACACAACTGCCGCCGCAACCTCGAGTGCTGCGCCACCCACACGACCCCGCCGACCCCTCCAACCTCCGGCAACAGTGAAAACCGGCCCCCCTACAGTCGAACAATGTGAGCCCCTTTTTCCTTTTTATTTTTATTTTGTTTTGTTTAATTAATTTTAGCAATTAAAAATCTGAAATTTTATATTGTAGGAGGATAAAAATATAATCTTTTATACTGTAGGAGGATAAAAATATAATCTTTCATATAGTAGAAGGGTAAAAATATGATTTTTGTTTAGGTAGAGAATTAAAAATATCATCTTTATATGTATAGCAAAATAAAAATGTGATTTTTATATATTGAATAGCATAGTAAAAATTCGATTTTTATATATTGAATAGCATAGTAAAAATTCGATATTTTTTTATATTGAATAGCAAAGTAAAAATGTGATTTTTATATATTGAATAGCATAGTAAAAATTCGATTTTTATATATTGAATAGCATAGTAAAAATTCGATATTTTTTTATATTGAATAGCAAAGTAAAAATGTGATTTTTATATATTGAATAGCAAAGTAAAAATGTGATTTTTGTATATTGAATAGCATAGTAAAAATTCGATTTTTTATATATTGAATACCAAAGTAAAAATGTGATTTTTATATATTGAATTTAATAATAAAAATTCGATTTTTATATATTGAATAGCATAGTAAAAATTCAATTTTTATATATTGAATAGCGAAGTAAAAATATGATTTTTACATATGTAGAGAATACGGGCAACGAAAGTGAAGAAAGGCGAGAAGGATGAAGATTTCTATCAAAGAAGAGTCGTGGAGTTAGGATAGCTATCGGTGAGAACTTCTTACTCTAAATTTTCTTTTTCTAGCTATATATATACTAGGATGCAGACGGTGTTTAGTAGCACCCGACACCCGTCATCCACAGACCATGGATGGCTTGTTTGTTTAATTGTTTGGTTGTGTAGTTGGTTAGATTATTTGGTTTGAATTGAATTGTTTGGTGAAATGAAATTGATTTGATTGATGTGTGAATGGCGTGGGCCTTCACTAGACCGGGGATGAGGCTAGGCCTTGTCCCGTTTCTAGTATCGTGCCGTTATGCCGCCGAAATTTTCTAAAAATAAGTTAGAAAAATAAAGATAACATTTTATTTAATAAATGAACCGAATAGAATATTCATAGGTTGAATAAAATAGTTTGATCGTTAAAAATATAATTTTTAACGTAAATGTGAATAAATAAATATTCATTTACAAACCGGACGGTTTGTTTATGTACACCTATTTGAAGGACATTGATTGGGACGATAAATTTTACACATCGCCCAACTGCATAAATAAAATCTGTGTTTGATTGTTTGAAACCCCACACGGGTATTGGGATGATATATGACATACACTAATCCCAATAGTTAGTTGTATGTCGATCGATAGATTGACAAACTGTTATAAGCGTTGAATATTTATATTTGATGCTTATACGGTGTAGAATGCACTTTGGATGATGGTTGATTATTCATCGTTGTTATTGAATACATGTGTTGTAGAAAATCCATATAATTAACATTATATGGTAATTGATTGGGCCTCATTCCAGTTTAGAAAAAGAAATATTTGAAATGGAAATATTTGAAAAGAAATATTTGAAATAGAAATATTTGAAATGGAATATTTGAAAATATCAATATATGAAGCCGTGTTGATTAGATTGACGCCATTTTGACGTGAACGATATTTATATCGATTTTATTCATTTTAAAACGAATATTGAAAAGTGATTTCTAAATCGAATATTTTGAAATGAAATTTGATTTGAATTGAATAGAAAACGAATTGAATTCAAATTGAATAGAAAACCAAATTTGAATTGAATCGAATAGAAAACCAATTTGAATTGAATCGAATGGAAAACGAAATGAATTTGAATTGAATAGAAAACCAATTTGAATTGAATTGAATTGAAAACGAATTCGAATTGAATTGAAAACGAATTCGAATCGAATGGAAAACGAATTCGAATTGAATTGAAACCGAATTGAAATGAATTCGAATTGAATTGAAATTTGAATTGAATAGAAATGAATTTTAAAACGAATTTATAAGGAAGAATTCAATTTTGATTTGAATTGAAATGGAAGTTGAAAATGTTTTTGAAACGAATTCAAAACTATCTATATAATTCGTTTTAAATAGCAATCGACGAAATATATATTATATAATATAATGGCCTGAATAGAACGCACCGCGCCGTGGCAGTTCGCGAATTTCGACCATTTATTTCAAACGGACATTACGGGAGATCCGACCGTCGGATTCTCCTAAAACCGGAACCATTGGGTTCGTATCGAAAAGAGCTTTCTAACGAATATTGGAAATTAGAAATCTAACGGTTGGATTTGGAATTATGTCCAAATCAAATTTGAAAAAGGTCGTTGTAAGTGCAGTTCGATGGCCGTTGATGGAAATTGACTGTACGGGCCTAGATAAAATTATTAAAAATAGTAATAATTTGGGTAGAATCATAAGAAATGATTTGGGAAAAATCGGGATGAAGAACTCCATATTTGAAAAGATAAAAATAGATTTTTATCGAAATGAACTAGTTTTGAACTAGAATTATAATTCTATTTAGTTTTAAATAAATAAATTGAATTTGAAATGGTTTTGAAAATAACCAGAATTTCCAATGATTGCATTGGAATGGATTTGAATCGAAATTGTCTTCGGAATATTTCGATGTTGGATTTCGTGACTATACAGATGTTGTTATGGAAATTTGAAAGATATAGATATATATATATTGTTATTTCCAATACGATATTTGTTGGTCGTAGAATTTGATATGGAATATAAGCCGGGATATTTTCTATTCAGAGCCTTGTATTAAACATCAAATGTGATTTGGGTTTGTCGTGAATTGTGTCTTCATTAACACTGTTCTTGAACCCAGTTGAGAAAAGATTAAATCTTTTTATTTAGATTTAATGAAGTGTACCAATTAAATAATATTTAATTGGAATTGAATTGATATTGAATTTTGGGTTTATCGTGGACAGTGTTTTTAAATAACACTCGTTCTTTAACCCGATAATTAATAGAATGTGATTATGGGTTTAACGTGAACCGTGTTTTAAATGACACTGATTCTTTAACCCAGTTAGCGATTAAAACTAAGTGGAGTTTTAATGAATCTTTAATTAGATTGAAATGATCGAGAATGGAGTATCACCAGTTTTGCTCCAGGCGATAGTTAAATCTTTAATTAGATTTGAACGTGAAATGGTAATTGAATTTACCGATAACACCGTGGTGTTAGATATGAAGTATTACCAGTTTTACTTCATGGGATGAATAGGTTGGGATTGGGAAATTAAAACAAATGATTACTTTGGTAAGGTTCGTTAATCCCGACTAGTTGAATCAAAATTCAAAAGAAAATTAGAGAATAAATTCAAGGAATTTATCTTTGATAAAATTAATGGAAACCTCTCCCTATGAATGTGAAATTTAGAAACTAACTGTCGGTTAGCCAAGCAGAATGGTTTTCTGGATATTGATCTGATGTTGGTTTCGGCCTTCGGGGTTAATCTTTGGGGAATTATTCTCTTGATTAATTTACGGTTAGTGACTGATGAATAGGAATGAGGCGTATGTTGTGTTTGTGTAACACTTACTTAAAATATACGCGAGTTATTCGGAAAGACCGGGTTTATCCCATTCTGAATAACTGATACGACGATAAGTCGAAGATGAAGATGATGGTCGAAGACCGGAGGTCTTCACGTCGTTTGGGTGATTACTGATGATCTTGATTGGGCTGTACACCCAAGAAGATGGAAACAGTTGGTGATCGTCCAGACGTGCTTGGAGATCGATGGATATGCGGGGTACTTGGTGCCTCCGGTTTCGTTCAGACCTAGAACGGACTTGTAAATGGACTGTGTGTCTGACATTGGATTTTAGTCCGTGCGATTGATCTCTATTAAATATATATCTGTTTGGCGGCGGAGAATTTATTCTCTTGCTTAACGCCCTTCTCTGAGACGTACGAGCTCAAGGGTTATATATTGATGGATACCAAACGCATGGAGTGAATTGCCTGTGTGGCATGCCTAAGTGGCAATTGATCGAGGCTTCTGTTGAAAAGAAAAGTCTTGTGGTGATGATCAAAGCACGGCCTTTGTGGCGTAGCTTTGTGTAACGTTTACTTCGCGAGTTTCGCACCCCGGTTGTGAACCAAAAACGGGAGAGGACCTCAGGGAGGGCATGCGTTTCTTTCTAGCTAGGGTGGTGTCAGTGACCTTCCAGCCCTGACATTTATATACTTTTCACCTGTGTGGTTGTTGCTGTTGCGAGGCGCCTCGGTTAGATCGGACGATCCGGGTCCGATGGAGCCATTCGTTGGATCATTTACGCCCCAAAGGCGGGGAAACGCATTGTTTCAAGCATTTTAATCCACATCGGTGGACCGGCCCTGTCGCTCCAAGGGCCCACCTGAGTCTGGGTCTTGAGGCTCGGGCTAGAGAGTCTCGAATCGGTTGAGGACGATCCCTGGGCTCGGTTCATAAATGGAAATCCAATTTCCAAATACGTGACTTTGTGATTTTGATTGTATAACCTATATATGGCGACATAGTGGTATGGGGCATTCATGCCACCTATGATTGATATTTATGATTTGAAGTTGTTTTATACACTATGCACTTATAATAGTATCAAATGATTTGTTTTAAACGTATCAAGCATTCTTGGCTATTATAAGGTAAAAACCCTATCCCCCGGCTTGCGTTGCATTGTGTGATAGGACCTGGGTCTTATAATAGCTTCATTTTTCTTTATTTAGCATCGCGCTGTTGTTTTATGCACTGGTATTCTTGGGAGGAAACCCGTTCCGTGTTATACGGCGTGGTCCCTTGATTTACCGAACTTTAAAAATAAAGATTAATAACTGTTTTAGTTCTCACACCAGTCACATGACTGACCTGGAGTTTATTGTTTTAACCTAAACTCTGGGTGCCCTTATTTTGACACGGGCAGCTAGTAGTTTTGGTTTTGCAGATTTATATTCATAGGATCCTGGTTTACAGCTGGAACGATATCCGGAAAGCTTTGTATCTGTATATCTCTTCTAGTTGTGTATTGTATTATTTTCCGCTGCGATGTATTTAAATGTAATTTAAATCTCTGATATTTCTATGTAATATTCATTTATACTCTGTATATTCTTGTATTCTGATGCATTGTTGTAATATACAATGAAATGTTCTTCCGTCTGCGTTCTATTTTGTCATGTTCTCAAAACGATCAGGCGTTTCGAACGGTCTAGATCGGTTTAGCGACTGGTTCGGATCGAGCGAAATTTTTTTTCGTTACATAAACTTGAATGAAATGTGAATGAGCAAAGAATTTATGTGTTGATTTATCATTAATTATCATAAACTCCTATATTAAAGTTTTTAACAAAACAATGACTCAACTACTATTTTCTTTTATTATCAATTGTTTGAAGTTAATTATTACAAATATACATACAATTTGATACTAATTTCAATTGTTATAAATCACTATTTATCTAATTATAAATAATTGTTTATTAGAATTAAATTTGAAATCATTCATAAATAACATCATAATTTTATTTTAAAAAACCTTTTTTTTCTTTCTTTTTTAATTCAATAATTTACTTCAAGAGCTGGATTTTTTTTTAAATTCTGACGCATTTTCTAAAAAAAAATTCCTTAAAATGATTTTTTAAATTGGTTCTGGTTTTCCGGGTTGTTACAATCTCCCCTACTTAAAATATTTTCGTCCTCGAAAAGGAACTGAGCTTAAAGTTGTTTAACTAACCAACTCAACTTTCATTCTTTTATTGGATTCAATATAATTTTATTAGTTGAACTAATAATCACATAACACAATCAACAATCAATTAGTTGATTAGCTTTTCAAATATATATAAATTTTATATATTCAAAAATCATATTTTCTAAGATCGGATTATATATATAATAATAAATACGTTAATTATAACTTGTCACTCTCGACTCATTCTGGGGCATTTCTAACCCCATCTCTAACGAGTTTTCTCATTCTAGGTTACTACTGATCCTATCTCTAATGAGTATTCTTTTATAGGATGTTTCTAATCCTACCTCTGATGAGTCTTTTGCTCAGTTCTAACAAGTTGTACCCCAAGATTTGAGTTAACCAAAGCTCTGATACCATATGTAACGATATGGATTTCGCCTAGACCTAATCGATTGCTAAATCGACCAAGACTGTTCGAATCCCGCATACGCTAACTCTATGCATACAACACATCATAACAAATAACAAAAGACTACTATAAACATCATAATAATGTTACATCAGGGTACAAAATATATCAGAGTACATCGAAAAATAATAATACAGTGGAAGATTAATTTACAATAAACTTAATACAATGCAGCAGAACTAATAAACTAACACAGCGGAAGACTATCATTGCTCTGGACACCGCTTTAAGCTTAGATCCAGAATCCTGCTCAATAAATAAATATATGCAAAACAAGCCACTCGACCGCCCGTGTGGAAATAAAGGCACCCGAGTTTGCAAGTGAAACAAACTACGCCGCTAACGCGGATTGGTATGAGAAATCTTTCTTAACTTGTCTAACAATAAGGCTAATCACAAGAACCCGCCGCTAACGCGGAACGGATTTACTCCATTGGATTGCCAGTGCATAAATTAAATAAATCTTCTAAAACAATGCAATGCTTTTTAGAAAAATGAAATGATTATAAGACTCAAGTCCCATCACACAATGCAACACAAACCGAAGGATAAAGTTTTACCTTATAATGGAAAAACATGATTGATACGTATAAAACTTTATATTATTATTGGTGTCTAGTCAACTTAAAAAACTTTCAAAATAAATGTATCAATCCTACACGGCATAGCTATCATATACTATATCGCCATATATAGGTTTACAATCATATCTGTAATGTCATATTGGAAATTGGGTTTCCATCATGAGTCAAGGCTAGGGATGGTCTCCTTACCGATTTGAGACACTCTACCAAATGTCTCAGGATCACACCTACGCGCAACCCTTGGATCCTGTAGGGCCGGTCCACAAATACTTTAGTGGATTGGCAATTCCTGAACACACGTTTCCCTGTCCAATTGGACCTATCACTTGGTCGGTAACGACCAATATATCGAGACCTCGCAAACTGTCATTCACATAAGTAAAAATGTCTGGGCTCCATACCATGACACTACTTCTAGCTAGAAAGAAACATCATGCACTCCCTGCGTTCTCTTATCCCATTTCTGACTCTTATCGGGGTGTGAGGCTCGCGAAGTTACGCTATACACAAAGCTATGCTAATTAGAGCTGTGCTTTGATCGTCAACCACAAGGCTCTGCTTTTCAACAAAAGCCTTGATCTTTTGCATCTTCGCATGCCACATTGACAATCAGCTCTATGCAACTGATATCTATCAATATATAACCTCTGAGCTTGTATGTCTCAGAGAAGGGTGTTAAGCAAGAGAATAAATTCTCGGCCACCAAACAGATATATATTAAATAGAAATCAATTCACACAGAGCGAAATCCAATGTCAGACACACATCCATTTGCAAGTCCGTTCTGGGTCTGAACGAAACTGGAGACACCTTATTCCTCGTCCCGTAAGTCCAATACGAAAGGGAGTTTCTCACATATCCGGACAATCAAAAAGTACAAATGGACAACTACCACTTTAACCCTTTACTTGGAGCTATCCAATGCCGGGCATCAGTAGTCGTCCATTCGATGTGAAGATCGCCGGTCTTCAAACACCATCTTCAATGTCTTTGAATTTAAATCGTCGTATAATTATTTGAAACGAGATTGAACTCGGTCTTTTCAAATAATCCTTGAATATATGTAATTTAAAACATTTCATATTGTTAATATTATTTTATAACGATTTATCACTATTTTTATTTATATAAAAATAGCCCAATTTAATTTAACGACGCTTCAGGTCAATAGGCGACCCTGGCGCTGTTTTCAACCAAATTGGCACTACACATTTCTCGAAATCTAACCGTTGGATTTTAAAAACATAATGTCATTGGAACGATCTTCCCAAAGCGGACCTAACGGTTCCAGTTTTGGGAAAATCCGACGGTTGGATCTTTCGGTATAGTCATTTAAAGTTACGATTGCCGAAACGCGAACTATCGCGCGCGATTTGTTTAATTTTAATATATATATATATATATATATATATATATATATATATATATATATATATATATATATATATATATATATCGTTCAACGATTTCACTAACATATTAAAAGTGATGTTTTCAACAAACTAAGCATATATTAGTATTTAAACATTTTCCTATTTTACTAACATGTAAAATGTAACATTTTGAATTATAAATCCTATTTAACCTATAATCCCTTTTTTCCTAAAGATAAATGTAAAATGTAACATTTTGATGAAACTAAATGTACATTAAAATGTCCCCTTTAATCTCTAAACAATTTCCAATATACTTGTCATTTTTACTTGTGAATCATTTTATACATTAAAAATGTTTCTTTTTAATGTTTACATAATTTGCTAATAAACATGTCACTTTAAATAATGAATCATTTCATACATTAAAAATGTTTCTTTTTAATGTTTTCACAATTTACTAATAAATATGTTACTGTAAATAATGAATCATTACATACATTAAAAATGTTTCTTTTTATTGTCTATTAAATTTACTAATAAACATGTTTCTTAAATAATGAATCATTTTATATATTAAAAATGCCTCTTTTTAATATTTACAAAATTTACCAATAAACATGCTTCTTAAATAATGAATCATTTTATATATTAAAAATGATTCTTTTTCTAATGTTTACAAAATTTACCAATAAACATGCTTCTTAAATAACGAATCATTTTATATATTAAAAATGTTTCTTTTTCTAATGTTTACAAAATTACCAATAAACATGCTTCTTAAATAATGAATCATTTTATATATTAAAAACACCTCTTTTTAATGTTTACAAAATTTACCAATAAACGTGCTTCTTAAATAATGAATCATTTTATATATTAAAAATGTTCCTTTTTAATGTTTACAAAATTTACCAATAAACATGCTTCTAAAATAATTAATCATTTTATACATTAAAAATTGTTCCTTTTTAATATTTACAAAATTTACCAATAAACATGCTTCTTAAATAATGAATCATTATATATATTAAAAATGTTTCTTTTTCTAATGTTTACACAATTTTGACCATTCCTATGTTCACATATATACAATAAGAGAAAGTTTTATTGTCTACACGATTCCTACATTTCATATGTATAAATAAAAAGAAGAATTTTATTTATACAACAATTGCTATGCTTTATACGTATAAAAAGAAGAATTTCATTTTCTACACATATTATTGTTAACATATGACAAGTAAAAAGGAGAATTTTATTGTCTACACATTCCTATATTACATATGTATAAAAAAAGAAGAATTTTATTTCCTACACATATTCTATGTTAACATGTGATAAATAAGAAGGAGAGTTTTATTGTCTATACGTTTTCTACATTTCACATGACAAATAAAAAGAGAATTTTATTGTCTACACATATTCTATGTTAACATGTGACAAATAAGAAGGAGAGTTTTATTGTCTACACGTTTTCTATATATCACATGACAAATAAAAAGAGAATTTTATTGTCTACACATATTCTATGTTAACATGTGACAAATAAAAGGGAGAATTTTATTGTCTACACGTTTTCTACATATCACATGACAAATAAAAGGAGAATTTTATTGTCTATACATATTCTATGTTAACATGTGACAAATAAAAAGGAGAATTTTATTTGCATAACATTTCCTATATTTCTAATGACAGAAAAAAGGGAATTTTATTTGCATAACATTTTCTATGTTTCTAATGACAAATGAAAAGAGAATTTTGTTTGCATAACAGTTTCTATATTTTTAATGACAAATAGGAAGAGAATTTTATTTGCATAACATGTTCTATATTTCTAATGACAAATTAAAAAAAAAAGAGGATTTTACTTGCATAACAATTTCAATGTTTCTAATGACAAATAAAAAAAAAGTAGTTTTTATTTGCATAACATTTTTTATGTTTCTAATGATAAATGAAAAGAGAATTTTGTTTGCATAACATTTTCTATATTTCTAATTACAAATGAAAAGAGAATTTTGTTTGCATAACATTTTCTATATTTCTAATGACAAATAAAAAGAGAATTTTGTTTGCATAAAATGTTCTATGTAATAACCCGCAAATTCTGGGCCAGTTTAAAATTTTTATTTTGGCAATTTTAGCGAATTTTGAATATTTAAATTAGATTATTTTAAATAAAATCGACGAGAAATTTATTTTGAATATAATTAGAACGTATATATTATATACGTCGTCGTTAGAATATAAATAATTATATATAATTATAAATAGAATTGAAAATGGCGCGGTAGTTCGATAATTCGATTTCATACTTCAATTGAATGTACCGGGTGCAAAACAATCCGGACTTTAGCGAAACCAAAAACATTAGAATCTATTTGATAATATCTTTCCAACGAATCCAAAAAATCAAAATTTCATAGCGGGAATCAAAAGATATGTCCAGTTGAAAATTCTGAATAGTCGCTATGGAATTCAGGCCCTTAAAAATAGACTTTTTGCAAACGACCTCGGATTTCGACGAAACCACTTTTGTTGGGTCCGTGATGTTAAGTTATTGCTAGATTCCAAATTTCATAATTTTCTGATTCAATATGTGAGCGTGGCAAAGGAAAACGCGTTTGACCAGTTTTAGTTGATTTTAATCGACTGGAAAATGGCCATTTTTCCAACGGTCTCGGAATTCGACGACACTAGTTTTGTTAGGACCGTATCGTCAATACAAAGCTAGAAAATATTTTTCGGGAATTTTTCTAGTTAGTATGTGACCCCGGTAATTTGAAATGTACGTATAAAATTCAATATAATGATTTAAATGTAAATTCAATGGAAACTGATCGAAACGGTCGAATCAGCCTACGATACATATCCCATTGTGTTCGGAATGGGGGTAATATGCTAGGGATGACAGTCGTTGGGTTCGATTCGGGTTTCGAAAGAAAAAGTTACTTTTGAAATTAATAATAATAATAATAATAATAATATATATATATATATATATTTATAAACTCTCCTTATCTCTTTCCTCCTTCAAGTCAACACAGAAAAAAAAATTAAAACCCGATGCTTTTCACCCGTCGCTCCCATAATCCGCCGACGCTCCACTGCCACCATCGACGTCAGCCCACTGGAACCCTTCCCCTCCCGCCGCCGTGACACCCCGACCTCCTCCTCCTTCAACTCGCCCAAACCAAACCCCGTCCAAATCGACAGCCTCACCCCAAGTCACGCCACCACCAGGCCCACCCGCCGGCGCCGCCTGCTCCCTCTCCGCCACCTCCTCCTGAGCCGACAGTGAGCCCTCCTCTCCCCCAAACTTCAACAGTAAGGTTATTTTATTTTATTTACTTTAATTTATTCAGGAAAATAAAACCGATTTACAAATGTATGATAAGCAAACAAAAATCTGAGATGATTTGATTTTATAAACTGAAAGGATTTCCAAAGGTTTTGATTTTTTTATATATAGTATAAAGGTTTTGATTTTCATGAAAAGAAAAGACATGATTTTTAAAAAAGTAAAAAGATTAAATTTTTAACAATAGAAAGGTATGATTTTTCTATTATGAAAGGATATGATTTTTGTTCATGAAAAGTATAAAAAATATGATTTTTATATTTCTAAAGTATTAAAAATATAGTCTTTACTATATAAATGATGTAAAAATATGATTTTTATTTATGTAGAGAATTAAAAATATAATTTTTACATGATAGGAATATTGAAAATATCATCTTTATATAGGTAGCAAAATAAAAATGTGATTTCTATAGGGATGAAATTGAAAAGGTAAAATCTTTAAAAATGAAAAGACGATATTTTAAAAATAGAAAAGGCGAAATCTTTATAATAGAAAAGGCGAAATCTTTATTTTTATAAAGGCGAAATCTATATTTTTGAAAAGGCGAAATCTATATGTTTGAAATGGAATTTTTATCTATATGGCATCGTAATAAAAATTCGATTTTTATATATTGAATAGCGAAGTAAAAATTCCATTTTTATATATTGAATAGCGGAGTGAAAATTCGATTTTTAAATGTATGAAGCGATTATAAAAATATGATTTTTAAATTGAAGTGAATAAATAAAAATATGATTTTTGTTTTAAAGACATCAAAATATAAAAATGTGTGATTTTTATATATGTAGTGGCTACGGGAAACGAAGATGCGATAACGATGAAGATTTCTATCTATGAAGTGTCGTGGAGTTGGATAGCTATCGGTGAGAATTTCTCACTCTTCAATTTCTTTTTCTAGTTATATATATATACTAGGATGCAGACGGTGTTTAGTAGCACCCGACACAATCGTCCACAGACCATGGACTTGTTTGTTTGATTGCAAAAATTAGTTAGATTATTTGGTTTGGATTGAATTGTTTGGTGAAATGAAATTGATTTGATTGATGTGTGAATGGCGTGGGCCTTCACTAGACCGGGGATAAGGCTAGGCCTCGTCCCGTTTCTAGTATCGTGCCGTTATGCCGCCGAAATTTTCTAAAATAAGTTAGAAAAATAAAAATATCATTTTATTTAAAGAATGAACTGAATAGAAATTCATATGTTAAAATAAAATATTTTATCGTTAAAAATATAATTTTTAACGTGGAAGTGAATAAAATAAAATATTCATTTACAAACCGGACGGTTTGTTTATGTACACCTATTTGAAGGACATTGATTGGGTCGATAAATTTTACACATCGCCCAACTGCACAACTAAAATATGTGTTTGATTGTTTGAAACCCCACACGGGTGTTGGGATGAAATTTGAAGTTCACTCATCCTGATTGATTAAATATGTCGATCGATTGATTGACAGGCTGTTATAAGCGCTAGATATCTATATTTGATGCTTATACAGTGTAGTGCACTTTGGTTGATGGTTGATTATTTTTCAATGCTATTATATACATGAGTTGTATGAAAATCCATATAATTAATTTTATATGGTGATTGATTGGGCCTCATTCCAATTTAGAAAATAAAGAATATTATAAAATAAAGGTTCATGTGTTGACTGTACTCATCCGTTGAGATTAGTCATGTGTTGAACGAAATATTTTTATAATAAAATTTACATCTTTATCAATATAATATAAATGTTCATGTGTTGACTATACTCATCCGTTGAGATTAGTCATGTGTTGAACGAAATATTTTTATAATAAAATTTACATCTTTATCAATATAAAATAAAGGTTCATGTGTTGATTGTACTCATCCGTTGAGATTAGTCATGTGTTGAACGAAATAATTTAACAAAAATAGTCACACGTGGACAGTACTCATTCGTTGAGATTAGTCGTGTGTTGACAAAAATAAATATTCACTTGTTGAATAGAATATTTGAAAATAGAAATATATGAAGCCGTGTTGGTTAGATTGACGCCATTTTGACGTGAACGATATTTATATCGATTTTATTCATTTTAAAATGAATATTGAAAAGTGATTTCGAAAACGCATATTTTGAAATGAAATTTGAATCAAATTGAATAGAAAACGAATTCGAATTGAATATATAACGAATTGAATTCGAATTGATTATAAAATGAATTTGATTTCCATTGAATATATAATGAATTTGATTCAAATAGAAAACGGAAATGAATGGAATATAAAACCAATTTGAATTGAACCGAATAGAAAACCAATTTGAATTGAATCGAATAGAAAACCAATTTGAATTGAATCGAATAGAAAACCAATTTGAATTGAATCGAATAGAAAACCAATTTGAATTGAATCGAATAGAAAACCAATTTGAATTGAATCGAATAGAAAACGACTTTGGAATTGAATCGAATAGGAAACGAATTCAAACTGAATTGAAAACGAATTGAATTGAATTCAAATTGAATTGAACTTTGAATCAAATAGAAATGAATTTTAAAACGAATTTATAAGGAAAAATTCAATTTTGATTTGAATTGAAATGGAAGTTGAAATTCGTTTTAAATAAAAATCGACGAAATATATATTATATATATATATATAATATAATGGCCTGAATAGAACGCGCCGCGCCGCGGCAGTTCATGAATTTCGACCATTTATTTCAAACGAACATTACGGGAGATCCGACCGTCGGATTCTCCTAAAACCGGAACCGTTGGGTTCGTATCGAAAAGAGCTTTCTAACGAATATTAGAAATTTGAAATCTAACGGTTGGATTTGGAGATACGTCCAAATCAAATTTGGAAAAGGTCGCTGTAAGTGCAGTTCGATGACCGTTGATGGAAATCGACTGTACAGGCCTTGATAAAATTATTAAAAACAATAATAATTTATGTAAAATCATAAGAAATGATTTGGGAAAAATTGGGGTGAAAAACTCCATATTTGAAAAGATAAAAAGGGATTTTTATCGAAATGAACTAGTTTTGAACTAAATTTAAAACCCAATTATTTTTAAATAAATGAATTAGATTTAAAAAGGGGTTTTAAATAATCGGAATTTCTAATATATTTGATTGGATTTGAAATGGGTTTATCGTGAACAGTGTTTTAAATATCACTAGTTCTTTAACCCGATAACAAATAGAATGTGATTTGGGTTTGTCGTGAACTGTGTTTTAAATAACACCTAGTTCTTTAACCCAATAAGAGGAGTTTCAACGAATCTGCAATTAGGTTGAAATGTGAATCTAAAATCTAAATTATCAAATTTAGAAATGAGCGAGAATGGAGTATCGCCAGTTTTGCTCCAAAGTGATAGTTAAATCTTTAATCATATTTGAACGAGAAATGGTAATTAATTTTACCGATAACACCGTGGTGTTAGATATGGAGTACTACCAGTTTTGCTTCATGGGATGAATAAGTTGGGATTGGGAAATAAAATAAATAATTACTTCGGTACGTTTCGCTAATCTCGACTAGTTCAGAAAACCATAATTTGGTTTGATATGACATCCAAAGGAAGATTAAAGAATAAATTTTAAAGAATTCATCTTGGATAAAATTAATGGGAACCTTTCCCAAAAGATGTGAATATTTAAATAACAGAATATTCAGAATTGGAATGAGGCGTATGTTGTGTTTTCTAGCATTTGTTTTAATATACGCGGGTTGTTCGGAAAGTCCGGATTTATACCCATTCTGAATAATCGATTCGACGATATGTCGAAGATGAAGACGGTGGTTGAAGACCGGAAGTCTTCACATCGTTTGGATAATTACTGACGATCCTGATTGGGATGTACACCCAAGAGGATGGAAATAGTTGGTGGTCGTCCAGACGTACTTGGAGATGGATGGATATGCGAGGAAAGTGGCTCCGGTTTCGTTCAGACCCAGAACGGACTTGTAAATGGATTGTGTGTCTGACACTGGATTTTATTCTGTTTTGATTGATTTCTATTAAATATACATCTGTTTGGCGGCGTAGAATTTATTCTTTTGCTTAACGCCCTTCTCTGAGACGTACGAGCTCAGAGGTTGTATATCGATGGACATCAGTTGCATGGCATGAATTGCCTGTGTGGCACGCTAAGATGCAATGATCAAGGCTTCTGTTGAAAAGCAAAGTCTTGTGGTTGATGATCAAAGCACGCCTACGTGGCAGCTTTGTGTATAACGTGAATTCGCGAGCCTCACACCTCGGTATGAGTTAAAAACGGGATGCGGACTGCAGGGAGAGCACGACGTTTCTTTTTAGCTCTGGTGGTGTCAGTGACTTACCAGCCCTGACATTTATATACTTTTCACCTTTGTGGTTGTTGGAATGCGAGGCGCCTCGATTATAGGTCTGTAAGGACCGGGAAACGTGTGTTCAGGAATTTCCAATCCTCTAACGTAAGTGTGGACCAGGCCTGAAGATCCAGGGGTTGCCCAGAGTGCGTAACCCTGGGACATTTGCTAGAGTGTCTCGAAAGCGGAGAGGAGCTTGCCCCTTGCCTCGACTCATGACGGAAATCCAATTTTCAATACGTGTATTTCAGCTTTATTTGTAGAGCCTAGTATGGCGACATAGTAGCATGGGATGCTATGTTGTCTATGATTTATATTTATGATTGAAATTGTTTTGACACTATACACTTATTATAGTATCAAATGATTTGTTTTAAACGTACCAAGCATGTTTGGCTATTATAAGGGAAAACCCTATCCTCCGGCTTGCGTTGCATTTTGTGATGGGACCTGGGTCTTATAATAGCTTCATTTTTCGAAAAAGCATTGCGTTGTTTATTCTATGCACTGGTATTCTTGGGAGGAAACCCGTTCCGTGTTATATGGCGTGGTCCCTTGAATTACTCTCTTTTAAAGTCAAGCTTTAAATAACTGTTTTAGTTCTCACACCAGTCACATGACTGACCTGGAGTTTATTGTTTTAACCTAAACTCTGGGTGCCCCTATTTTCCGCACGGGCAGCTAGTAGTTTTGGTTTTGCAGATTTATATTCGTAGGATCCTGGTTTACAGCTGGAATGATATCCGGAAAGCTCTGTATCCATATATCACCTTCAGTTGTGCTTTGTATTATTTTCCGCTGCTATGTATTGTATTGTATTGTAATCTCTGATATTTATCGAATGTAATTTATTCATTTATACTCTGTATATTCTTGTATCTGATGGAATTGTTGTAATAGTGTAACAACCCGTATTTTCAATAACCTGTTATAACGTAAATCGAGGCAGAATTTAATTTATAAATCTGAATCAAGGGAAATGGGCTATACCATCGTGTTCGCCTCGGAAAAATACGCGAAATAGAGTCCGAGTTTTCGAAAATTGGAGTCCGTATGACCCGATTAAGGCCCAACGAAGTTTTCAGAAAATTTCAAAGTAAAAACAGATTTCAAATTCAAGTTTGAATTTGGAAATTAGGGCAATTGGGCGCAGGCGGGAAATTTCCCGCCAGACCACCCATGTCGACAGCCCTGTCGACTGGGCAGTCGACATGGTTAGGCCCAAGTCGACAGCCCTGTCGACTTGGGTGTCGACTTGGCCCAGCCGGGAAGTTTTGCCTGGTGCACCATTTTGGGGTTTTGGTTAGGTTTTGGGGCCAGATTCGGTTTTAAGGGCTGAGATTGGAATTAGGGTTTAATCCTAAGGTTGAAACTAATCCTAATCTCTATAAATAAGCCCCTAACCTAACCCTAAATCATCATTATTCATTCAAGTAACTAAACTATGGAAAAATCATTCCTCTCATGGCCTCCACTCTCTTCATAAAATTTCTAAATTATTTCTATGAGAGATTTTCCATGCATACAAGTGTTTTCAAGCTTGTATGAGTGTCATTAGCTTGCATTCAAGTCAAGTTTCCATATTTGCATCATAAAGCAAGAGTTTTGATCATTTTGGCTCAAGGGTTTTTCTATTGGAGCTTGCATTTTGGGTTTATTTGATTGCATAAGGGCTTTGTCTCAATCTATATATATTTTTGTGTCTTCATAAGAATTTGTAAGCCCTTTTCTACTTTCATATTTAAACTCTAAAGTTAAATGAATGATGCAAGTTTGGTTGATCATTATGATATGCAAGTTTGCCATGATATGCAAGTTTACCATGTCATGATTATGCAAGTTTGATATATTATGATATGCAAGTTTGCCATGCTATGTTATGCAAGTTTGTCATGTTATGATATGCAAGTTTATCATGTTATGTTATGCAAGTATGCCATGTTATGATATGCAAGTTTACCATGTTATGCTATGCAAGTTTTCCATGTTATGATATGCAAGTTTATCATGTTATGTTATGCAAGTTTGCCATGTTATGATATGTAAGTTTATCATATTATGTTATGCAAGTTTGATATGTTATGATATGCAAGTTTGCCATATGATATGCAAGTTATGTTATGCAAGTTTGGGTTGATCATTTTGCTCATGTTATCATGTTATGCAAGCTTATCTTGGGTTTATGAGCTTAAAGCTTCAAGCTTTATGCTAAAGGTTGCATTTTGGCAACATGTAAGTTATCATATCCCTTATGATAACTTGCATGTGAGGCTAAATGCGAACTTATGGCAACTTCTACATGTCATTTATCACCATGTATCACTTATATGCTAAGTTTGGTTTTATGCATACTTTTGAGGCCTAATGCAAGTATATGAACATATGTACATTTCATATGCCACCATGTTAAACTTGTGGCTTCAACACTTTTATGTCATGATTATGCCAAGTTCCCTCTTTCTATCCTTTATGCGCTATTGCGATATGTAAGCGATGGGATTGCGTTTGGGGTTGGGTAAACTTAAAAGACATAAAAACATAAGATTGGGAATTTACCTATTAAGTTAGGTCTACCCATTGGGAATTTACCTATTAAGTTAGGTCTACCCAAATGCTTGAAAACTTGTAATATGTTTCGGAAACATAATGGACATGACACTTAGAAAATATAAGTGTGAACAACTCGAGGTTGGGTTGAGTTTGTAGCGTAAAACTACCCGGAACCGACCGGCTTAACTAGTTGCTACAAACAATAGGACCCAATGTGAGAAGTTGGTCATGTTGTACCTTGAACCCGAGGTTAGACCAAGTTGTGGTGTAAAGCTACCCGGACCCGCCCGGCTTAACTAGTAACCACAAAAAGGTCTAATGTGAGAGGTTAAGGCACATTAATTAATTAATGCCTCATGATTAGGGTTAAGTCATGGTCCACTTAATACTTAACCAATTTGGGCTTGGTAGATTAATCAGGGTTAAGTCGTGAACTCATCGTTACACTTAACCAAGTTAATCCATGATTAGCAAGAGGGTTAAACCGTACTTAACCCACTAGAAAATCCTAGCAATGGGGGTCCACTCCAGCAGTAATCCCAAGTTTGTATCATTAAGACCCTAGGGACTAGGCTAGGGTGGGGGCACGATTACTGGACTTGAGGTAAGTGACCAAAAACGACGGCAGAGTGGTACGCCGGTGTAGTTCCGGGCGGACTATGGTCGTGCACATAGTCCGAAGCCGGGGAAAACATGCACGGGTACCAGTAGATCGAGACTGTGCACTTATGTTTATGGTGTCCAGGGGTTGACACCCTAGGGCTTGATACACCCGACGGGAGACCCTGCACAGTCTGACTACAATTATGTTTGGGTCGTATTGACACCAACACGTGACGAGTTAGGCTTATAGGGAGCCGATCGACTAGATCGTTTGGTTGGACCTCGTATTAGGGTCACTTCATGTTATTGGACCTCGTATTAGGGTCACTTCATGTTATTGGACCTCGTATTAGGGTCACTTCATGTTATTGGACCTCGTATTAGGGTCACTTCATGTTATTGGACCTCGTAATAGGGTCACTTCATGTTATTGGACCTCGTATTAGGGTCACTTCATGTTATTGGACCTCGTATTAGGGTCACTTCATGTTATTGGACCTCGTATTAGGGTCACTTCATGTTATTGGACCTCGTATTAGGGTCATTTCATTTTATTGGGCCAAAGCTTGGGCCAAGGGATCAATACTTGTTTATTCAAGTCATGTTAGTTTGCTAGTACACCTGTGGTGCAAAAAAAAAAAAACCTTAATCCTGATTATGCGATGACACCTTTATCTACCTTGTTAGTTAATCATCATGCTAGTATGTTGTTATCCTTATGTTCATCCCTGCTTCTCATGCCAGTTAACTTTATCAGTTTACATTGATTGTAGTAGGGCTTACTCAGTCTTTTTGACTGGCCTGTTTTTCTTTCGCCTCTTTTCTTCCGTTCCCCCCCCCCCCAGGTTCTCAGGGTGGGAATATTGGAGCTTAGCTTGGATTTCTGATCACTTGCTTGTGGGATTTTAGCTCATGTACGGTCTTGACATGAAGCTAGCTATGGTTATCACTTATTTTGGGGATAGTACTTATGTATTTCAGTTTTTCAGAGATGTTGTTTTTATCTAGACTTGTGTATTTGGAAAGTTGACATTATGTTGTACCAGACTTGTTTTGAAATAGTTTGAAATCTTCCGCTGTTTTATTTATTTTATTTACTCTGTTTACATATATACATATGTTCTTGTTCTGCCTTGATATATCATTATGCATGGTTACCCGGTACAAACGCCCCTCCAAAGTCAGAGTGCTTGCAAGAGCCACCCTGGCGGAGGTGGTGTGTTACATTTGGTATCAGAGCGTATGGTTTACGAGAAGGAACAAAAAGGTTTTTAAAACTTTTGGAAAACTATTTTCAAAACCAAGTATAAAGTATTTTCCAAAGAAAAGTCTAGTTTATTTTAGAGGCTATTCCCCAAAAAGCCATTAGCAAAAAAAAAAAATCCTTCGTTTTTCTCCATTCTGAATCTATCTTTTTCTTCGTTTTCCAGTATGGCCAATAACTTTGCCATTCCGGAGGGAGTACACGTACCTGTTTGGTATAGGAGACTTTTGGAGGCTAGGGCGACCGAAGCCGGCCCCGCCGATGTTCCTCCTCCTCCTCCTCCTCAAGTAGTTAATGTTCCTCCTCCTCCTATCGCTGAGGTTCCTCTTCCTCCTCCCCCTCAGCATCCACAAGAGGA
Organism: Allium sativum; assembly: GCA_030737875.1. Taxonomy (NCBI): domain Eukaryota; kingdom Viridiplantae; phylum Streptophyta; class Magnoliopsida; order Asparagales; family Amaryllidaceae; genus Allium; species Allium sativum. The sequence continues at coordinate 323,119,531 of CM060926.1, read as the reverse complement.
TTTCCCGGAGATTTGCAAAGACTTTAAGGCGATGGGTTGCAAGAATTTCATTGGAACCGAGACTTATGTAGAGGCAAGGAATTGGTTGAAAGAAACCAAAGATCTTTTTGCCTTCTTTGATATAGATGACCGTAGGAAGGTTTTATTGGCAGTGTGGTTGCTAAAGGAAGAAGCTGCACGTTGGTGGGTGGTCACCACCGCTACTAGGCCAATTGAGACTTGGGATGACTTTCGGGGAAAGTTTGGACTAAGATTCCTATCACTGAAGCAAGGGGGCATGACTATTAGGGAATACATAGATAAGTTTAATCAACTGGCTCGGGTCGGTTTAGACTTGGTTAACACAGCTCAGAAGAAGGCCCTATACTTTGCTCTAGGATTAAACGAGCCATTACATGGTTTAGCCATGTCTCATATACCCTTGGGGGAAACCTTCGAGAGTTTGGTAAATATGGCCCTGCTTCAAGAGGAAGATAAGAAGGAAAAGAAGTGCTTTACTTGTGGAAGCTTGACTCATCTAAACAAGGATTGCAGAAAAAGGAAGGGCACTTGCTTTAACTGTGGAGAAATGGGACACTTCACTAGGGATTGCCCGAAGAAGCAAGGGCAAGGCCAGGGTCAGACTCAGCGTGCTGGACCTTCAGGAGGGCAAGTTCATGCTCTCAATGCCGCTCCAGTTCCCGATCGAGGTAGTATTTCTGTTGAAAGTCTTGTTTACATTTCTGATTTTCCTGTTCGTACTTTGTTTGATTCTGGCTCATCGCATAGTTTATTTCATCTGGTTTAGTTGAAAGTTTGCACCTAAGTACTAGTCTAGTTAATGATCCCGTGTGTGTTTCAAATCCAATTGGGGGGTTCCGCCCATTTGTCTATTATCTACGTGGATTTGAAAATCTCTATCTTGAGTATAGAATTCTCGCGTGATGCTTATATTCTCGGTCATGGGGTATGGGTTGATTTTGGGCATGGATTTGTTGTCCAGTTTTGGAGCCATTCTTGATTTTTGAGCATAGGGTTGAGAGGCTCATGACTCGCCTCGGTAATACCCTAAAAATTTCTAGTAACCCTATGAGTCCCGTCAAGTTGTGTTATCTTGAATCCCTCAACTCGTCTATCGATAGTTTGCAATCGGTGAGGGTGGTCCGAGAATATCCTGATATCTTGGGTGAAGTGAAGGGGGTTACCCCTAAACGAGAGATAGATTTCCGCATTTATCCGGTTGATAATGCTAAGATAGTTTCGTGGCCGGTTAGGCACATGGCCCCGCAAGATGAGAGTTAAGAAAGCAAGTCAAGGAGTTGCTTGAGAAGAACTTCATTAGACGAAGTATATCTGAATGGGGAGCGCCTGTAGTATTTACTACCAAGGCAGATGGTTCTCTTCGACTTTGTGTTGATTATCGTGAGTTAAACAAAGAGAATAGACAACCATTGCCAATGATCGATGATTTGTTTGATCAGCTTGTAGGAACATCTGTTTTCTCTTGATCTTGCTACTGGATTCCATTAGCTCAGAGTAGCTGACTATAGTATAGACAAAACTGCGTTCAGAACTCTAGATGGATTCTTAGAATGGCTGGTCATGCCATTCGGTTTGACTAATGCACCCGCCTACTTCGTGGACTTGATGAGTAGGGTGCCTAGGGAGTTCCTGAACAAGTTTGTGGTAGTCTTTGTAGATGATATCCTGACTTTCTTAAAGAACGAGGAAGAACATGCTAGACATCTCAAGGAGGTGATGGATACGCTTAGAGCGCATCAGTTGAAAGCCAAATCCTCCAAATGTCATTTTGGAGAAAAAGGAGTTAGATTTCTTGGGCACATAGTTTCTAAGCAAGGCTTAGTGGTGGATCCTGCTAAAGTGGTCGCGGTTCAAAACCGAAAAGCTCCGACGAGGACAATTGAAGTAAGAAGCTTTCTCGGTTTAATTAGTCAGTTAGCGTCCCTTGAGTTTAGACCTACCCTTCTGGATCAAGTAGGGACTTCACAGAAGGAAGACCCGCAGTTAGCCGTGATCATGGACAAGTTGATTCGAGGCGAGATGATAAGTCACCTCGCTATAGATGACAAGGGATGGCTAAGACGCGATGAGAGAAAGAAGGTTCTTGAAGATGCACATCACCCGAGGAGGTGGCCGAGTTTGTCCCAAGGTGCATGTTGTGCCAACAGGTTAAAGGCCAAGTCATAGAAGCCCGGTGGGCTATTATATCCATTGGAGGTCCCCGCAATGGAAGAGGGAAAAGCGTCACGAAGGATTTCGTGGATGGACTGCCTAGATCAAGAAAGGGAATAAGAGCATGTAGGTAGACCCACGAAGAGTGCTCATTTCACTCCGGTAAAGAGCGAAAGGACTGCATCATAACTAGCGACAGTTTACTTTCAAGAAATAAAGCGGTTGCACGGGGTTCCCTAAAGGATAGTTAGTAACCATGACTCAATTTTCACTAGCCAGTTTTGGGATAGTCTACGGGAAGTCATGGGCAAGCAACTGAATCTAAGTACGGCCTATCATTCGTAGGCGGATGGTTCATTTCGTTCAAGCATGAGTTATAGAAAATCACGTTGGTAAGAGCAATTGGCAACGTGGATTGGTATTTTCAAGAAAAGTTCTGCTGCGTGGAATACTTTATAGTAAGTAAACGAGATCCAGGATTCACTAGTGAATTTTGGAGAGCTTGCAGGAAACCATGAGGTCACAGTTATGTTTAAGCCAAGTATGATAGAAGAAGAGTAAGTGAAAGAGGAAGATGAGAGGCGACAATGAAATGGGTTCCAACTCATATTTGGAAATAAGAGTTAAGAAGTTAAGAAATCATGAGGTAAAAGACGGTCAAAGCACAGTGGAGTTAAGCTCAAGGAAACGTGACTTAGAAGACTGAAGGCTAGATACGCGCATCATATCTCTTTTTAAGAGCATATCCTTGATCCTTGTTTTCCTATGGAACTTACTCGCATGTTATCTTTTTACGTATATCCTCTCGGTCCCATTCTCGGTCCTATTTCTGTCGGGAGGTATGACTTATTGGCTAGTAATACATGTCAGGGTTTGAAGGGGTCCGTTAGGTTGACTAAACCTTTTGGGCTTTTATAGAATATGGGTTGGGTTAGGAAGGGATTCCTTGTAATCCGAAAGGGGTATATCCTGCTTATCTTCCCGATCTCTTTGTAGCATATCTTTTGTTATCCATGTTTGTCTCGATTATCTAGTTTATCATGTTAGTCTTGTCATGAGAACCTTAGGAAGAAACCCTTTGGATGAAACATGTGTTTGAAACATGTTATGCTTGATGTTTGCAAGTGGTTGCAAGTGTTTGCAAGTGGTTACTCGTGGATGCATTATACACGTTAGGCACTAGATCGGCTCACACACTCCTCATATTGCATATGCATGAGTGTTTATGCTTATTCATGGATGAAAATTTTTGTGTTATCACATGGATGTTGCATATGGATGTATGTTATGTGCACACATATAGATGTTATACATTATGTTAGGAATTGCATACATATGGATTCATTTCACTAACATAATTTGCATTGATAATATTTGCATTAGATAAGTACATATACACATACCTTTGCATATGTTCATACAACATTTAGAATCTTATAAGGACAATGATTGCTCGTGGATGATGTTTTGAGTAGATGGATGTTGGACGGTAGGATACGTTCTTCCTAACTTGAAGATTTCGGGGACGAAATCCTTTAAGGAGTGGAGAATGTAACAACCCGTATTTTCAATAACCTGTTATAACGTAAATCGAGGCAGAATTTAATTTATAAATCTGAATCAAGGGAAACGGGCTATGCCATTGCGTTCGTCTCGGAAAAATACGCGAAATAGAGTCCGAGTTTTCGAAAATTGTAGTCCGTATGACCCGATTAAGGCCCAACGAAGTTTTCAGAAAATTTCAAAGTAAAACCAGATTTCAAATTCAAGTATGAATTTGGAAATTAGGGCAATTGGGCGCAGGCGGGAAATTTCCCGCCAGACCACCCATGTCGACAGCCCTGTCGACTGGGCAGTCGACATGGTTAGGCCCAAGTCGACAGCCCTGTCGACTTGGGTGTCGACTTGGCTCAGCCGGGCAGTTTTGCCTGGTGCACCATTTTGGGGTTTTGGTTAGGTTTTGGGGCCAGATTCGGTTTTAAGGGCTGAGATTGGAATTAGGGTTTAATCCTAAGGTTGAAACTAATCCTAATCTCTATAAATAAGCCCCTAACCTAACCCTAAATCATCATTATTCATTCAAGTAACTAAACTATAGCAAAATCATTCCTCTCATGGCCTCCACTCTCTTCATAAAATTTCTAAATTATTTCTATGAGAGATTTTCCATGCATACAAGTGTTTTCAAGCTTGTATGAGTGTCATTAGCTTGCATTCAAGTCAAGTTTCCATATTTGCATCATAAAGCAAGCGTTTTGATTATTTTGGCTCAAGGGTTTTTCTATTGGAGCTTGCATTTTGGGTTTATTTGATTGCATAAGGGCTTTGTCTCAATCTATATATATTTTTGTGTCTTCATAAGAATTTGTAAGCCCTTTTCTACTTTCATATTTAAACTCTAAAGTTAAATGAATGATGCAAGTTTGGTTGATCATTATGATATGCAAGTTTGCCATGATATGCAAGTTTACCATGTCATGATTATGCAAGTTTGATATATTATGATATGCAAGTTTGCCATGCTATGTTATGCAAGTTTGTCATGTTATGATATGCAAGTTTATCATGTTATGTTATGCAAGTATGCCATGTTATGATATGCAAGTTTACCATGTTATGCTATGCAAGTTTGCCATGTTATGATATGCAAGTTTATCATGTTATGTTATGCAAGTTTGCCATGTTATGATATGCAAGTTTATCATGTTATGTTATGCAAGTTTGCTATGTTATGATATGCAAGTTTGCCATATGATATGCAAGTTATGTTATGCAAGTTTGGGTTGATCATTTTGCTCATGTTATCATGTTATGCAAGCTTATCTTGGGTTTATGAGCTTAAAGCTTCAAGCTTTATGCTAAAGGTTGCATTTTGGCAACATGTAAGTTATCATATCCCTTATGATAACTTGCATGTGAGGCTAAATGAGAACTTATGGCAACTTCTACATGTCATTTATCATCATGTATCACTTATATGCTAAGTTTGGTTTTATGCATACTTTTGAGGCCTAATGCAAGTATATGAACATATGTACATTTCATATGCCACCATGTTAAACTTGTGGCTTCAACACTTTTATGTCATGATTATGCCAAGTTCCCTCTTTCTATCCTTTATGCGCTATTGCGATATGTAAGCGATGGGATTGCGTTTGGGGTTGGGTAAACTTAAAAGACATAAAAACATAAGATTGGGAATTTACCTATTAAGTTAGGTCTACCCATTGGGAATTTACCTATTAAGTTAGGTCTACCCAAATGCTTGTAAACTTGTAATATGTTTCGGAAACATAATGGACATGACACTTAGAAAATATAAGTGTGAACAACTCGAGGTTTGGTTGAGTTTTTAGCGTAAAACTACCCGGAACCGACCGGCTTAACTAGTTGCTACAAACAATAGGACCCAATGTGAGAAGTTGGTCATGTTGTACCTTGAACCCGAGGTTAGACCAAGTTGTGGTGTAAAGCTACCCGGACCCGCCCGGCTTAACTAGTAACCACAACAAGGTCTAATGTGAGAGGTTAAGGCACATTAATTAATTAATGCCTCATGATTAGGGTTAAGTCATGGTCCACTTAATACTTAACCAATTTGGTCTTGGTAGATTAATCAGGGTTAAGTCGTGAACTCATCGTTACACTTAACCAAGTTAATCCATGATTAGCAAGAGGGTTAAACCGTACTTAACCCACTAGAAAATCCTAGCAATGGGGGTCCACTCCAGCAGTAATCCCAAGTTTGTATCATTAAGACCCTAGGGACTAGGCTAGGGTGGAGCACGATTACTGGACTTGAGGTAAGTGACCAAAATTGACGGCAGAGTGGTACGCCGGTGTAGTTCCGGGCGGACTATGGTCGTGCACATAGTCCGAAGCCGGGGAAAACATGCATGGGTACCAGTAGATCGAGACTGTGCACTTATGTTTATGGTGTCCAGGGGTTGACACCCTAGGGCTTGATACACCCGACGGGAGACCCTGCACAGTCTGACTACAATTATGTTTGGGCTGTATTGACACCAACACGTGACGAGTTAGGCTTATAGGGAGCCAATCGACTAGACCGTTTGGTTGGACCTCGTATTAGGGTCACTTCATGTTATTGGACCTCGTATTAGGGTCACTTCATGTTATTGGACCTCGTATTAGGGTCACTTCATGCTATTGGACCTCGTATTAGGGTCACTTCATGTTATTGGACCTCGTATTATGGTCACTTCATGTTATTGGACCTCGTATTAGGGTTACTTCATGTTATTGGACCTCGTATTAAGGTCACTTCATGTTATTGGACCTCGTTTTAGGGTCACTTCATGTTATTGGACCTCGTATTAGGGTCACTTCATGTTATTGGACCTCGTATTAGGGTCATTTCATGTTATTGGGCCAAAGCTTGGGCCAAGGGATCAATACTTGTTTATTCAAGTCATGTTAGTTTGATAGTACACCTGTGGTGCAAAAAAAAAAACCTTAATCCTGATTATGCGATGACACCTTTATCTACCTAGTTAGTTAATCATCATGCTAGTATGTTGTTATCCTTATGTTCATCCCTGCTTCTCATGCCAGTTAACTTTATCAGTTTACATTGATTGTAGTAGGGCTTACTCAGTCTTTTTGACTGACCTGTTTTTCTTTCGCCTCTTTTCTTCCGTTCCCCCCCCCCCAGGTTCTCAGGGTGGGAATATTGGAGCTTAGCTTGGATTTCTGATCACTTGCTTGTGGGATTTTAGCTCATGTACGGTCTTGACATGAAGCTAGCTCTGGTTATCACTTATTTTGGGGATAGTACTTATGTATTTCAGTTTTTCAGAGATGTTGTTTTTATCTAGACTTGTGTATTTGGAAAGTTGACATTATGTTGTACCAGACTTGTTTTGAAATAGTTTGAAATCTTCCGCTGTTTTATTTATCTTATTTACTCTGTTTACATATATACATATGTTCTTGTTCTGCCTTGATATATCATTATGCATGGTTACCCGGTACAAACGCCCCTCCAAAGTCAGAGTGCTTGCAAGAGCCACCCTGGCGGAGGTGGGGTGTTACAAATAGCAATGAAATGTTCTTCCGTCTGCGTTCTGTTTTGTCCTGTTCTCAAACGATCAGGGGTTTCGAACGGTCTAGATTGGTTTAACGACTGATTCGGATCGAGCGAAATTCCTGGCCGTCACATTTGGTATCGGAGCTTTGGTTTACAGAGCTCGAGAACAAGGCACATTAGAACCATACGAAAGAATTCATCAGATATTGGATTAGTAAAATCCAATTAGAATGACTCGTTAGAGATAGGATCAGTAGTATCCTAGAACGAGTGTGAAGAGTATATTTTTCAAATGAAAACAATTTTGTTTTGAAAATTTAAATCATTTTATACGTATTTGAATATTTTATTTGTATTGAATATGGACAATCCAATATATAAAGGGTTTGTATATACGCGTCATGAACGTATATTCGAAGTTTTAATATACTGGATAGATATAGGATTACACTCTAGTCGCCCGGAGATGATATTGATGATAGCGATCGCATCATCAATATTTATGTTCGTGTTTCGAAGGTGTGATTTTCTATATATTTCCATTAGACTGGTATGAGAACCAAAACTTATATAGCTAAAACACATTGTTTTGAATTGGCATCAAAAACATGATTTTTGTGTATATATCAAAATTATCAATTTGAAACTCTAATTCACTAATTGATTGATGTTTGTGTTGTTTGTTTAGTTGTTTGAATTTTTTTTTTTTTTTTTTTTGAAACATTTATGCCTAATTGCATCAAATCTTGAATTGTATTGAAAATTGGTCGCATTTGCTTGCATATACATATACTTACCTTGAACAGGTCATAGCAAGGAGGCTGGAGCAGAGAATAAAATTTGTTTGCCCGACAAATAGGTACATGTTTACTACATAATTTACTGTTTTGTTTGGGTGATGATGATTTTATGAGCCTATTGGCCAGCCGCTTGGCTTTTTCTTTTTCTTTTTGAGATCAGAAGGCCTATATGGCAATTTCGGGATTTTCCCGTGGCTCCCGGTGCAGGGGAGGTTATGGCGAAATTTTTCGAAAATTTAGGGTGTTAGCCAAATTTTTGAAGAATTTGAAAATTCTCAGAAACTGAAAAGTTGGAGAATGGAAGCCAGATCGAACGTAGAGTTGATTAATCAAACCACTTTCGACTTTGTTCCTTTTCGGGGACGAAAAGTTTTAAGTGGGGGAGATTGTAATAACCCGCAAATCCTAGGCCAGTTTAAAATTTTTATTTTGGCAATTTTAGCGAATTTTGAATATTCAAATTAGATTATTTTAAATAAAATCAACGAGAAATTTATTTTGAATATAATTAGAACGTATATATTATATACGTCGTCGTTAGAATATAAATAATTATATATAATTATAAATAGAATTGAAAATGGCGCGGTAGTTCGATAATTCGATTTCAAACTTCAATTGAATGTACCGGGTGCAAAACAATCCGGATTTTAGCGAAACCAAAAACATTAGGATCTATTTGATAATATCTTTCCAACGAATCCAAAAAATCAAAATTTCATAGCGGGAATCAAAAGATATGTCCAGTTGAAAATTCTGAATAGTCGCTATAGAATTCAGGCCCTAAAAAATAGACTTTTTGCAAACGACCTCGGATTTCGACGAAACCACTTTTGTTGGGTCCGTGATGATAAGTTATTGCTAGATTCCAAATTTCATAATTTTCTGATTCAATATGTGAGCGTGGCAAAGGAAAACGCGTTTGACCAGTTTTAGTTGATTTTAATCGACTGGAAAATGGCCATTTTTTCAACGGTCTCGGAATTCGACGACACTAGTTTTGTTAGGACCGTATCGTCAATACGAAGCTAGAAAATATTTTTCGGGAATTTTTCTAGTTAGTATGTGACCCCGGTAATTTGAAATGTACGTATAAAATTCAATATAATGATTTAAATGTAAATTCAACGGAAACTGATCGAAACGGTCAAATCAGCCTATGATACATATCCCATTGTGCTCGGAATGGGGGTAATATGCTAGGGACGACAGTCGTTGGGTTCGATTCGGGTTTCGAAAGAAAAAGTTACTTTTGAAATTAAAAATAATAAAATATATATATATATATTTATAAACTCTCCTTATCTCTTTCCTCCTTCAAGTCAACGCAGAAAAAAAAAAACCCGATGCTTTTCACCCGTCGCTCCCCTAATCCGCCGACGCTCCACTGCCACCATCGACGTCAGCCCACTGGAACCCTTCCCCTCCCGCCGCCGTGACACCCCGACCTCCTCCTCCTTCAACTCGCCCAAACCAAACCCCGTCCAAATCGACAGCCTCACCCCAAGTCACGCCACCACCAGGCCCACCCGCCGGCGCCGCCTGCTCCCTCTCCGCCACCTCCTCCTGAGCCGACAGTGAGCCCTCCTCTCCCCCAAACTTCAACAGTAAGGTTATTTTATTTTATTTACTTTAATTTATTCAGGAAAATAAAACCGATTTACATATGTATGATAAGCAAACAAAAATCTGAGATGATTTGATTTTATAAACTGAAAGGATTTCCAAAGGTTTTGATTTTTTTATATATAGTATAAAGGTTTTGATTTTCATGAAAAGAAAAGATATGATTTTTAAAAAAGTAAAAAGATTAAATTTTTAACAATACAAAGGTATGATTTTTCTATTATGAAAGGATATAATTTTTGTTCATGAAAAATATTAAAAATATGATTTTTATATTTCTAAAGTATTAAAAATATAGTCTTTACTATATAAATGATGTAAAAATATGATTTTTATTTATGTAGAGAATTAAAAATATAATTTTTACATGATAGGAATATTAAAAATATCATCTTTATATAGGTAGCAAAATAAAAATGTGATTTCTATAGGGATGAAATTGAAAAGGTAAAATCTTTAAAAATGAAAAGACGATATTTTAAAAATAGAAAAGGCGAAATCTTTATAATAGAAAAGGCGAAATCTTTATTTTTATAAAGGCGAAATCTATATTTTTGTAAAGGCGAAATCTATATGTTTGAAATGGAATTTTTATCTATATGGCATCGTAATAAAAATTCGATTTTTATATATTGAATAGCGAAGTAAAAATTCCATTTTATATATTGAATAGCGGAGTGAAAATTCGATTTTTAAATGTATGAAGCGATCATAAAAATATGATTTTTAAATTGAAGTGAATAAATAAAAATATGATTTTTATTTTAAAGACATCAAAATATAAAAATGTGTGATTTTTATATATGTAGTGGCTACGGGAAACGAAGATGCGATAACGATGAAGATTTCTATCTATGAAGTGTCGTGGAGTTGGATAGCTATCGGTGAGAATTTCTCACTCTTCAATTTCTTTTTCTAGTTATATATATACTAGGATGCAGACGGTGTTTAGTAGCACCCGACACAATCGTCCACAGACCATGGACTTGTTTGTTTGATTGCAAAAATTAGTTAGATTATTTGGTTTGGATTGAATTGTTTGGTGAAATGAAATTGATTTGATTGATGTGTGAATGGCGTGGGCCTTCACTAGACCGGGGATAAGGCTAGGCCTCGTCCCGTTTCTAGTATCGTGCCGTTATGCCGCCGAAATTTTCTAAAATAAGTTAGAAAAATAAAAATATCATTTTATTTAAAGAATGAACTGAATAGAAATTCATATGTTAAAATAAAATATTTTATCGTTAAAAATATAATTTTTAACGTGGAAGTGAATAAAATAAAATATTCATTTACAAACCGGACGGTTTGTTTATGTACACCTATTTGAAGGACATTGATTGGGTCGATAAATTTTACACATCGCCCAACTGCACAACTAAAATCTGTGTTTGATTGTTTGAAACCCCACACGGGTGTTGGGATGAAATTTGAAGTTCACTCATCCTGATTGATTAAATATGTCGACTGATTGATTGACAGGCTGTTATAAGCGTTAGATATCTATATTTGATGCTTATACAGTGTAGTGCACTTTGGTTGATGGTTGATTATTTTTCAATGCTATTATATACAAGGGTTGTATGAAAATCCATATAATTAATTTTATATGGTGATTGATTGGGCCTCATTCCAATTTAGAAAATAAAGAATATTATAAAATAAAGGTTCATGTGTTGACTGTACTCATCCGTTGAGATTAGTCATGTGTTGAACGAAATATTTTTATAATAAAATTTACATCTTTATCAATATAATATAAATGTTCATGTGTTGACTGTACTCATCCGTTGAGATTAGTCATGTGTTGAACGAAATATTTTTATAATAAAATTTACATCTTTATCAATATAAAATAAAGGTTCATGTGTTGACTGTACTCATCCGTTGAGATTAGTCATGTGTTGAACGAAATAATTTAACAAAAATAGTCACACGTGGACAGTACTCATTCGTTGAGATTAGTCGTGTGTTGACAAAAATAAATATTCATTTGTTGAATAGAATGTTTGAAAATAGAAATATATGAAGCCGTGTTGGTTAGATTGACGCCATTTTGACGTGAACGATATTTATATCGATTTTATTCATTTTAAAATGAATATTGAAAAGTGATTTCGAAAACGCATATTTTGAAATGAAATTTGAATCAAATTGAATAGAAAACGAATTCGAATTGAATATATAACGAATTGAATTCGAATTGATTATAAAACGAATTTGATTTCCATTGAATATATAATGAATTTGATTCAAATAGAAAACGGAAATGAATGGAATATAAAACCAATTTGAATTGAATCGAATAGAAAACCAATTTGAAATGAATGGAATATAAAACCAATTTGAATTGAATCGAATAGAAAACCAATTTGAAATGAATGGAATAGAAAACCAATTTGAATTGAATCGAATAGAAAACCAATTTGAATTGAACCGAATAGAAAACCAATTTGAATTGAATCGAATAGAAAACCAATTTGAATTGAATCGAATAGAAAACCAATTTGAATTGAATCGAATAGAAAACCAATTTGAATTGAATCGAATAGAAAACCAATTTGAATTGAATCGAATAGAAAACCAATTTGAATTGAATCGAATAGAAAACGACTTTGGAATTGAATCGAATAGGAAACGAATTCAAACTGAATTGAAAACGAATTGAATTGAATTCAAATTGAATTGAACTTTGAATCAAATAGAAATGAATTTTAAAACGAATTTATAAGGAAAAATTCAATTTTGATTTGAATTGAAATGGAAGTTGAAATTCGTTTTAAATAAAAATCGACGAAATATATATTATATATATTATATATACAGAATATAATGGCCTGAATAGAACGCGCCGCGCCGCGGCAGTTCATGAATTTCGACCATTTATTTCAAACGAACATTACGGGAGATCCGACCGTCAGATTCTCCTAAAACCGGAACCGTTGGGTTCGTATCGAAAAGAGCTTTCTAACGAATATTAGAAATTTGAAATCTAACGGTTGGATTTGGAGATACGTCCAAATCAAATTTGGAAAAGGTTGCTGTAAGTGCAGTTCGATGACCGTTGATGGAAATCGACTGTACGGGCCTTGATAAAATTATTAAAAACAATAATAATTTGTGTAAAATCATAAGAAATGATTTGGGAAAAATTGGGGTGAAAAACTCCATATTTGAAAAGATAAAAAGGGATTTTTATCGAAATGAACTAGTTTTGAACTAAATTTAAAACCCAATTATTTTTAAATAAATGAATTAGATTTAAAAAGGGGTTTTAAATAATCGGAATTTCTAATATATTTGATTGGATTTGAAATGGGTTTATCGTGAACGGTGTTTTAAATAACACTAGTTCTTTAACCCGATAACAAATAGAATGTGATATGGGTTTGTCGTGAACTGTGTTTTAAATAACACCTAGTTCTTTAACCCAATAAGAGGAGTTTCAACGAATCTGCAATTAGGTTGAAATGTGAATCTAAAATCTAAATTATCAAATTTAGAAATGAGCGAGAATGGAGTATCACCATTTTTGCTCCAAAGCGATAGTTAAATCTTTAATCAGATTTGAACGAGAAATGGTAATTAATTTTACCGATAACACCGTGGTGTTAGATATGGAGTACTAACAGTTTTGCTTCATGGGATGAATAAGTTGGGATTGGGAAATAAAATAAATAATTACTTCGGTACGGTTCGCTAATCTCGACTAGTTCATAAAACCATAATTTGGTTTGATATGACATCCAAAGGAAGATTAAAGAATAAATTTTAAAGAATTTATCTTGGATAAAATTAATGGGAACCTTTCCCAAAAGATGTGAATATTTAAATAACAGAATATTCAGAATTGGAATGAGGCGTATGTTGTGTTTTCTAGCATTTGTTTTAATATACGCGGGTTGTTCGGAAAGTCCGGGTTTATACCCATTCTGAATAATCGATTCGACGATATGTCGAAGATGAAGACGGTGGTTGAAGACCGGAAGTCTTCACATCGTTTGGATAATTACTGACGATCCTGATTGGGCTGTACACCCAAGAGGATGGAAATAGTTGGTGGTCGTCCAGACGTACTTGGAGATGGATGGATATGCGAGGAAAGTGCCTCCGGTTTCGTTCAGACCCAGAACGGACTTGTAAATGGATTGTGTGTCTGACACTGGATTTTATTCTGTGTTGATTGATTTCTATTAAATATACATCTGTTTGGCGGCGGAGAATTTATTCTTTTTCTTAACGCCCTTCTCTGAGACGTACGAGCTCAGAGGTTGTATATCGATGGACATCAGTCGCATGGCATGAATTGCCTGTGTGGCACGCTAAGATGCAATGATCAAGGCTTCTGTTGAAAAGCAAAGTCTTGTGGTTGATGATCAAAGCACGCCTACGTGGCAGCTTTGTGTATAACGTGAATTCGCGAGCCTCACACCTCGGTATGAGTTAAAAACGGGATGCGGACTGCAAGGAGAGCACGGCGTTTCTTTCTAGCTTGGGTGGTGTCAGTGACTTACCAGCCCTGACATTTATATACTTTTCACCTTTGTGGTTGTTGGAATGCGAGGCGCCTCGATTATAGGTCTGTAAGGACCGGGAAACGTGTGTTCAGGAATTTCCAATCCTCTAACGTAAGTGAGGACCGGCCCTGAAGATCCAGGGGTTGCCCAGAGTGAGTAACCCTGGGACATTTGCTAGAGTGTCTCGAAAGCGGAGAGGAGCTTGCCCCTTGCCTCGACTCATGACGGAAATCCAATTTTCCATACGTGTATTTCGGCTTTATTTGTAGAGCCTAGTATGGCGACATAGTAGCATGGGATGCTATGCCGTCTATGATTTATATTTATGATTGAAATTGTTTTGACACTATACACTTATTATAGTATCAAATGATTTGTTTTAAACGTACCAAGCATGTTTGGCTATTATAAGGGAAAACCCTATCCTCCGGCTTGCGTTGCATTGTGTGATGGGACCTGGGTCTTATAATAGCTTCATTTTTCGAAAAAGCATTGCGTTGTTTATTCTATGTACTGGTATTCTTGGGAGGAAACCCGTTCCGTGTTATACGGCGTGGTCCCTTGAATTACTCTCTTTTAAAGTCAAGCTTTAAATAACTGTTTTAGTTCTCACACCAGTCACATGACTGACCTGGAGTTTATTGTTTTAACCTAAACTATGGGTGCCCCTATTTTCCGCACGGGCAGCTAGTAGTTTTGGTTTTGCAGATTTATATTCGCAGGATCCTGGTTTACAGCTGGAATGATATCCGGAAAGCTCTGTATCCGTATATCACCTTCAGTTGTGCTTTGTATTATTTTCCGCTGCTATGTAATGTATTGTAATCTCTGATATTTATCGAATGTAATTTATTCATTTATACTCTGTATATTCTTGTATCTGATGGAATTGTTGTAATAGCAATGAAATGTTCTTCCGTCTGCGTTTTGTTTTGTCCTGTTCTCAAACGATCAGGGGTTTCGAACGGTCTAGATCGGTTTAACGACTAATTCGGATCGAGCGAAATTCCTGGCCGTCACATTCTATATTTCTAATGACAAATAAAAAAAAGAATTTTACTTGCATAAAAATTTCTAGGTTTCTAATGACAAATAAAAAAATATTTTTATTTGACAACAATTTCTATTTTCAACATGACAAATAAAAAAGATTGTTTTTATTTGACAACAATTTTTATTTTCAACATGACAAATAAAAAATAATGTTTTTATTTGACAACAATTTCTATTTTCAACATGACAAACAAAAAAGGAAATTTTTATTTGTATACAAATTTCTATATTTAATATGACAAAATAAAAAAAGAATTTTTATTTGTATAACAATTTTCAACAATTCCATTATATTCAATTAAATCAAATAGATCACCACAAACAGCATCAACCAGTTCAAATCAAATCGCGTACAACACCCAACTGAATTTAACAACGTATATGTAAGAATTCCTCAACGCGATAATAATTAAATAAGAAATCTCACAGTGCTTTGGATATTCCCAAAAATTTCAGATCGATCTAAATTCTCTGGTCACTTCTAAAACGAAGTAGACTCCGCTACGATCCAAATGATTCTTGTTTCATGCGATTCCGATAACATATGAACAAGTTACAAATTTTATTGTATTAATAATATTTTAAATTTAATTAATAAATAAATTAAATTAAAATTACCTTCTTCTTCTTTCAGATAACCAAGGCCGCGCGTTTTCTTATTCATTCAAACTTAGGATAACCGTAAGAAAAAGATAATCGTAAGACCAAATCCACACACAAATACGGATGGTTTTTACCTTAAGATAACCCAAAACATTTTTGAAATCAATATCTTTTTTGATATTATAATAGTGTCTAAATACAAATAAATATCAATCTAGCGGAACACTTGCATCTCACGCTCCACATACACAGTATACAATCAAAACCACGAGCTCTTATTGGAGAATGGATTTCCTGGCAAGGTATGAGACCACCTTCACGGCAATGTACCTCCGGAGATGAATAAACTGGGGTTTAACAAGAACATCTTGCAACCCAGGCTAAACATGACCCCCCTCACTTCTCTTGAGAGTACCGAATATATCATTGCCATGGTTGGGGGCCAGCTAACCGCAATGATAGCATATATACAAAAATAAAAAGGGACAACCAAAGGCATTTGATTTCTACAGATCAGGTAATGATATACCCTTTTAATGGGTGCGACCCACATGCCCATGCGACCTACCCGATTTTGTGCCATTTCTCGGTTGATGAGGCTTGAGGTCATGAATATCTTTAGAATATCTGGCCACTGTTCACTTTGAATGCCACATTGTCAGATCCGCCAGATATCACTAATTAACGTCCACAAAAATTCCTAGGGTGTATAAGCTAAGAGAAACAAATTTCTCCGCCACCAACAGAATTACGTCTGCAGAAATTAATGTACTTGATCCTTTCGAAATACTCTATCAAACATCCGTCCATACAAGTCATCCAGGAACAAGATGAACTGAAGGCACCCTCCTACCACATTCTAGGTATCACCCTATAGATCAGTAGCGAGTAGTCCTTGCAATCCATAGATTCCAATCATGATAGAATAATTGTCGAAATATCTCTGGCCGCTAAACCAGAGAAATTCAACAAGTAGTTCTTCCTCTCAGGAAGATCAATGGTCTTCAATTGCTCCATCTTCAATAACCATCTTCTACGTATTCGCTGGTTCGGAATGGTTTTCGAATATAGATTCAATCCCGGTCTTTCCGTACCAGCAATCGTATGGGTCAGATTTGATAGTCAGTTATTTAACTATCAAATAAATAATTGTGAAAATAAAAATGAGTTCACTGATTTAGTGCTCAACATTACTTGGCCTTTTAATTAAAAATAATTAACGAACAGTTAATTAAACTTCTAAATATCTCAATATTTTTAACACAGTATTTACTTCTTATTTTAACATAAGATTTATTTTCGAAACTATTTCGAATACATTAGAATTAAATCATATATATATATATGTGTGTGTGTGTGTGTGTGTGTGTTCCTAACCTTGGTTTTAACAAATTTCTCATAAAACATTATTACATGAAAACAATATCAAATTTCTATTCTTAGAATAAACTCATCCCAAAAACTTAACCTTTTTATTTCCTTTTACTTCTGGAAATATCGTTATATATATAAATGTGTGTGTGTGTGTGTGTGTGTGTGTGTGTATATATATATATATATATATATATATATTCTCAAAGCTTCCTATTTTCATTACTTTGGAAATCTCATTATAAATATTCTCAAATCATGCCATTAACATTACGTTATTATTTCACATATGGAAATAATAAACTATTCTTAACCTCTTTCCCATTACAAAATAATATCATCCTCAGATAATCTTGGAGTCGTTCAAGTTGGGGTATTTATTTACCTCTCACGCCTTGATCAACCACGTTCTTATCTTAAAATAGATATGAATTGTAATTAAAACCCATATTTTATTTTAATATCAAAAACAAATCCCATTTAACTATTTTATTTAAAATATGGTTTTATAAAACCATCTTACTTATGGAAATCTCGTTCTCGAATATAACTATTATTTCTTAATTCATTGATTAAGAAATGAATTACTAAAATATCACTTTCCCTTCTACTTATTTAAACAATTCGTTTATTAACTTGGATTTTTGTTACAAAATCCTATTACTCCCTCCTTTACTAAATTCACTTTTAACACTCTCTTTTTCTAATCCATTCGACCATTTCCCGCTTTGAAAATTTTATTTCAATTTCCCCAATTTTACTTAATTCCATTATAAATTAACGTTAAATCAAAATCAACGATTTAACACCTTATGTCTTTGTTTAAACATCGTTTATATAATTCTGGTTTAAGATAATACCCTTTTATTCTCAATTTCCTTTTTCTTAATTCAAACCTTAAGGCAACATTAATTTAAGCTATCGCTTAAAATTCCTTTTATAAATTTGTTATAAAACCCGGGATTTAATATAAAATCGTTCATAAACTCCTTTCACAATTCAATTAGATTTCATTTCCACTTCGATTACTTTTTAAATGAATTCCATTTAAAAGGTAATCTCTTAAATTATAATTAATTAAAATAATAGTTTACTTCAATCATTAACTACTGTAGCAGTAGTTAACTTCTTTTATTAACTAAAATGAATAGTAAATTCCTTTTTAAAATCTTATTAAAATTAACACAAATATTAGTTAGACTATTTCATTAGATTTATTCAAAACAAATAATTTAATAATTACTCTCTATTAAAAACGGTTGACTTAGTCAACCCAAAACACATTTATCTTGTTAATCAAATTCAATTGGTCCTTCCTTTAAATTAATTAATAGTATATTTAAATAATTCCATTAATACAATTAATTTAAGTAATTCCACTTAATTATTTCTTAAAAATAATTATCAAATTCTTAACCGTTAGGTTAATTTTATACTCTCTTGCTTATAAATCTGATTAACACTAGAATTTACTTCATAAAATCGTTTAATAATCACTTATAAATTTAAATAATAATTAATAACAATTTATTTCTTTTTAATAACTTTTATTCGAGATAATATATTTCAAAACTATCTTCAGTTATAAAATAAAATTTATAACTTCACTTCTATCGATTTACCTGACGGTAAATCAATATTTAGGAAATGGTTGATTTATAGTCCATATACTGCCAATTACTAAACCAATATTACCCATTGGTTTAAACAAAACAATTGTTGAATTTAAGTTCAACGGTCGACAACCAAATCAATCATCTAATCAGAATTGTTCATATAACGATAATATTAGAATAAATATCATTAAACATATTTGAGGAATCCCGTTGGATTCCTCCAACCTCGTCTTCCCTGCATTAAAATAGATTATCTCACATAAATTCATTTCAATTCAATTTAACTGGTAATTTCTGTAACAGTTAACAACGATTATTTAACATCTAATTAACAAAACAATTCAAACAATTAAACATGTTTATTAAATAAACGTGACCCACAAGGTAAGTTACCTTCATTGGTTCCAACCATTAAAATAACGATTTTGTGTTTAACTGAAATTAAACAACATTTAATTTGATCGGTTCAATCAATATATGAATATATATATATTTAACAAACAGTCAAACAATCAACCAATAGCAATCATCACACACAACTATAAAACCCAAGTTATATAAAATATAAGCGGGAAGAACTAGGTGAGTTTAACTCGCCTTGATTTGATTCGCTGTCCGTGGCTCATTTTAATTAAATTAAACAGATGATTAATTTAATTAAAAATTCCTAGTAATTCCAGTTGCGTCTATTTCTATCTAAATGGTTCCAAAACGTAGTGCTCATTGAGATGAGTCCAAAGTCTCTTGAATCGTCCAATTCTGACCATATATGGATAAGTTTTCAATATTTTAAGATTATATAATTTAAATTAAACTAATTTAGTTCCTAATTATTTAAATCAACTAATTTAGTTCCTAATTATTTAAATCAACTAATTAATAAAATTAATTACATCTGTGGCTTAACAAAACATGTCGGGCCCTCTGTTATTTTCACTCAGGCTTGTTCACAAATTACCCCATCAGCCTGCCTACACAAATTAACTTTTAATAGATATATGATTTAAATTTAAATTAACTAATCTTTAATTGTAAAAGTATAAACTTAAGTACTTAGTTTAGACTACCATGTCGAACACATTTAAATCCTTCACTTCTTTGTGTATTCCATTCCTGTTCATGACACACAAGTTATACGTAAATATGATTATAATTAAATAGTTTAAATTGTTAATTAACATTTATATATTAATTACTTTATTAATCATGAATTAGGCCAATCTCCTCCTTCTGTTCTTGCATTTGTTCACTACAGCACTAAATAGTATTCCTGTATCATTTTAAGTTATAGTTTGTACATAAGGAGTCTTATTAAAAATAATAATCCTTGATTAATAACTCATGAATCACTCAGTTACGTTTGCTATACCGATTATTCTTGGTTCCCATCGCACTGCATATATAAATATCGGATTTTAAATAAAGTAATTAACCCTTTTAATCTCATATTAATTAAAGTTTTCTAACTACTGTTAATACTTGGCCACACAGTCCTTGGATTTTAAACTATTTGCACCTCGTCTCCTACGCTAGCTTCCAGGCCGATATTTCCAAACCCATTCACGAACTAAAAGCTTCACCATTGCTCCATCTTCAGGCGATCAGAGTTTGATCGGAGGCTATCACAGCGTGCGCCTATGTGTGCTCTACCATTGCTAGAAGTTCTGGCCAACTCGGTTGCGCCACGTGTCCCCAATGACACTTGAAAAGTGGCCCCTTCCAGCTCTAATTCTCGTCGACTCGGTTCGCAAGAGGTCATCTCTACCGCACAGATCAAAGATCTCACCTAGCTCTATAAACTTTATGTTCAACATTAGATGAAAAGGCGAACGGATTTAAAGTTAAAGAGGGGAAATTTTGAAGGAGGATGATCGTTGATTGACGAAGATGGGGGGCCCTTTCTGGTTGACCACGCAAATGTTAAAAACCTAGGGTTTGGCCAATAGAATGATATTTATAGTGTGGGATGAAATATAATATTATTAATCAAACTTCACCGTGAAGTAACGTTTTAAAACCATCACAAATGATGTCCAATCGAGATGAAACTCCTAATCTTAACATAAAAAATTATTCCGAACCCGATGGGGTAGGTTTCATTGAATTCCGAAGTTGTCTGTAAAAAGCCCTTTATAAATCACAGGCTGAAAATCACGCGTTTAAATTTCCCATGGTCAGAAAATAAATTAAATCAAATTAAGACTTTGATATTATACTAGACCTTTTCCGGATCCAATAAAATTTGTTTCGTTAAAATCGAAGTTCATTTGGTCAGTCGTTTATTCCTTTAAAGTTACCCCTGTCTAAATTGGCCAAAATAATATAAGCGATTATGGCTTTTATCTTTGCCATGATCAAACGGTAAGTCTGATTGACACGAAATTTGAAATCTGATAATAATTATTTAATATGAATCTAACGGCACAAGTTTTGTTGCATTCCGAGATTGTTTCCCGGTACACAATTTTTAGATGTCAAACAACGTTATTTTGGACACCAAAATACCCGATGTCCAAAAATAACGAACTACCTGCCTATTCCGACTCTAAACATTGATACGAACTCAACGAAATTGGTTTTATGGCTTAGTTCAATCTTCTTCTCAAGTTATACACAAATACTCCTCTATGAAATTAATTTAATTTAATTACACGCTATAGAAAATGACTGGGCATTTACGGCTGTCGTTGTCACATACGACATCGGTTTGCCATGAAATTTGATACTGTACAATAATTTAATGTTACGGTTCCAATGAAACTAATTTTGTCGAAAACGGACTCTGTTTGCAAAATGACCATTTTTAACGCTTATAAAATATCAAATAAATATTATAAAAATCCAAAATAATCAAATAAAATAATAATAAATTATTATTATCATAAATACCCAACTGGAAATATCATATAGCTTCAAATATAAATTATACAACTCAACATCATCAATTTCGAGTTAAACGATGTCCAAATTATATAAAAACCCTTTTAAATATATTAAATAAACGTTATCATTTATTAACGATTACCATAGCGACTATTTTAAAATTTGATTTGGACATAACTAACAATCTATAACACGGAATCTGGATTTTTCTCTTCTATATGAAAATTATAATCAACAAGATTCCAATGTTTCTTGTTTCACAGAATTCCGACTTAAAACGGATTTTGTATATTCAATTAAAGTTCAAAACTCAATATTACGAACTACCACGCCATTTTGAGCTCGTTTTAAATTATATAAAATTTAACGTCTAAACTTTGTTTTAATAAACGAATTCAATATTAAAATCCATTAATATGTCAAATATAATATTTAACATAATAAATTAAGTTAAATATTTGACTACCAAAAATATGGGACGTTACATTCTACCCCCCTTAAAAGAATTTCGTCCCCGAAATTACTAATGTGAGAAAATGTTACAAGCCTATTATTTTAAATTATAAATCAATTCAATATCATAAATAAATATTTTCAATAATATTGATATTTTTCTGACACTTTAAATTCCCATAAAAATTCGATAGAGTCTCCCCTGTACGGAGTGACATATCTGCGATCAATTAATTGAATTTGCATTCAATATTAATTCTTACTTTTGGTTTACATATCTGAATATCAATGGGCTAATGTCCAATTGATTTTTTTAATTATAATTCATTTATTTAATTTCCAGATCTATTTAATTTAATTTCGATATCATTCTAGTTTAATTTCACTTAAACAGGTTAAGTTTCAATTCAAAATTTTCAATCCAATTTGAATATTATTCAAATCAATCAACACACAATTATCTCAATAATTTGCGAAAATTATTTCTTTTCTATATAAAAATATATTTTGGGTAAAATTATTACATTTACCCTCTTTACAAAATAATATTATGTTCATTACCGGTTCAATGCTTCTCAACACTTGAACTGATCAAACAACACAATATAAAACATTTGTATATAAAATTTACAAATACACTCTCATGTATATACACTCAACTCAATCTAAGGTATTACTAACCCCATCTCTATCGAGTTATGCCACAGAGCCAAGTTTGTTATTAAACCATTGCTCTGATACCACTGTAACAACCTGGAAAAAGAATTCGACGCCTGAATTCTGACAATAATACATAAACCCGTAATACTTGTCAAAACTCAAGTATCAAAACCACTTGATAGCTAATAGAAAGAAATTAGAGGGTGGGATAAGAAAGAAAGAAATATTAGAATAGAAGGAGAAGAAGAACCCACACAACACAGAGTCTCACATCGCAGCGGAACAAAATATAATATAAAAATAAATCTTTAATGAGAGCTTTAAAAATACTTACAATCATCAGAGTACATCACACATCAGGACAATTATAATAACATGTCCTCATATACTACACACAGCGGAATAGTATCTATATAATATCATAATTCATAAGACCAAATCCACACACAAATACAGACGGTTTTTACCTTACGATAACCCAAAACATTTTTGAAATCAATATCTTTTCTGATATTATAATAGTGTATAAATACAAATAAATATCAATCTAGCGGAACGGTTGCATCTCACGCTCCACATACATGGTATACAATCAAAACCGTGGGCTCTTATTGGAGAATGGATTTCCTGGAAAGGTATGGGACCACCTTCCCGACAATGTATATTTAAAGATGAATACATTGGGGTTCAACATGAACATCTTGCAACCCAGGCTAAACATGACCAGCCCCTCACATCTCTTGAGAGTACCAAATATATCGTTACCATGGTTGGGGGCCAGCTAACTGAACCGATAGCATGTATACAAAAATAAAAAGGGACAACCAAAGGCATTTGATTTCTCTAGATCAGGTAATGATATACCCTTTTGATGGGTGCGACCCACATAGCCATGAGACCTACCGGATTTTGTGCCATTTCCCAGTCGATGAGGCTTGAGGTCATGAATATCTTTAGAACATTTGGCCACCATTCACTTTGAATGCCACATCATCAGATCTGCCAGATATCACTAATTGACGTCCACAAAATACCTTGGGTGTGTAAGCTAAGAGAAACGAATTTCTCCGCCACCAACAGAATTACGTTGGTTGAAATCAACATACGTGATCATTTGGAAATACTCTGTCAGACATCCGTCCATACAAGTCATCCAGGAATAGGATGAACCGAAGGCACCCTCCTGCCACATCCTAGGTATCACCCTATAGATCAGTAGCGAGTAGTCCTTGCAATTCGTAGATTCCAATCACAAAAGAATCACTATCGAAATATCTCTGGATGCTAAAACAGAGAAATTCAACAGGTAGATCTTCCGCTCAGGAAGATCAACGGTCTTCAATTGCTCCATCGTCAATAATCATCTTCTATGTATTTGCTGGTTCGGAATGGTTTTCGAATATAGATTCGATCCCGGTCTTTCCGTACCAAAAATCATATGGGTCATATTTGATAGTCGGTTTTTTAACTATCAAATAAATAATTGTGAAAATATAAATGTGTTCACTGATTCAGTACTCAACATTACTTGGCCTTTTAATTAAAAATAATTAACAAATATCTCAATATTTTTAACATAATATTTACTTCTTATTTTAACATAAGATTTATTTTCAAACTATTTTGAATACGTTAGAATTAAATCATATATATATATATATATATATATCTGTGTGGGTGTGGGTGTGGGTGTATGTGTGTGTTCCCAACCTTGGTTTTAACAAATTTCTCGTAAAACATTATTACTTGAAAACAATATCAAATTTCTATTCTAAGAATAAACTCATCCCAAAAACTTAACCTTTTTGTTTCCTTTTACTTTTGGCAATATCATCATATATATAAATGTATATATATGTATTCTCAAATCTTCCTATTTCCGTTACTTTGGAAATCTCATTATAAATATTCTCAAATCTTGCAATTAACATTGCATTATTATTTCACATATGGAAATAATTAATTTTTCTAAACCTCTTTCCCATTACAAACTAATATCACCCTTAGATAATCCTGAAGTCGTTCAAGTTGAGGTATTCATTTACCTCTCAGACCTTGATCAACCACGTTCTTATCTTAAAATAGATATGAATTGTAATTAAAACCCATATTTCATTTTAAAATAAAAAATATCTCATTTAACAATTTTATTTAAAATACGGTTTTATAAAACCTTCTTACTTTTGGAAATCCCCTTCTCGAATATAACTATTATTTCTTAATTCATTGATTAAGAAATGAATTACTAAAATATCACTTTCCCTTCTACTTCTTTAAACAATTCGTTTAATAACTCGGATTTTTGTTATAAAATCCTATTACTCTCTCTTCTAATAAATTCACTTTTAACACTCTCTTTTTAATCCATTCGACCATTTCCCGCTTTGAAAATCTTATTTCAATTTCCCCTATTTTACTTAATTCCATTATTAACTAACGTTAATTTAAAATCAACGATTTAACACCTTATCTTTTTGTATGAACATCATTTATATAATTCTGGTTTAAGATAATACCCTTTATTCTCAATTTTCTTTTTCTTAATTCAAACCTTAAGTCAACATTAATTTAAGCTATCGCTTAAAATTCCTTTTATAACTTTGTTATAAAACTCGGGTTTTAATATAAAACCGTTCGTAAACTCCTTTTGTAACGACCCACCAATTTGACCGTGCCGAATCGACAAAATATGTAAACTCGAATCGTCCAAAACGACATATTGCTATTAGCTTCTAGGGTAAATAGAATAAATTACAGAACCATAAATTACAGACAAAAATACAGAGCAATATAATATCTCGCAACAAAAAATACAAAATACAATAGTAGTTCCTGAAGCTACTAAATAAATTTTACATTAGAGTTTACATAAATAATGCAATGGAAGTCTAATACAATAAATAAATGATAACTGTTTGAAGTAGAAATGACATAAATAACTGGATGACTGGAACAACAAAACAGGTAGATATAAATGAGCAAAAACCCAATAATCTTCAAACTCCATGTAACACCCCGCATTTTTAACTAAAGATAATAAAATAAGAAAACCTTAATTAAATATTCATAATTAACTAAAACAGACTGTGCCATTGCGTCCGTCTCAAAATTTTGGTTAAGATAGACACCTGGTTTGCATAAATCGGACATCATATGAAGAAGTTATGAGCGTTAGAAGTTTGTATACATATAAGAAGCTTATATGTGTATATATTAAATAAATATATCCATAAAATTCGAAAATCAGTTCAAAATTCAAAATTTGCAAGACGGGAAGTTGAGCGGGAATATTGCCCGTTGGGGGTCGACCCACCAATAGGGGGGTCGACTCACCCACGGATCTGGAACATTCTTTTCTGAAGTGGTCGGTGTTGATGTTTTAGATTTAGATCTAAGGGTCCTGGTTCCTCCACTACACCTATAAATAAGACCCTAGACCCATTGTCTTATTCATATAATTCAATGGCGATGACGAAGTACAGCTCCAACGTAGTTTGTTCTATCCTTTTCTTCTTCTTCAACATATTGGAGTTATTCAAGCTTGGAGATCTGGGATTCTACATCAGCAATCCCTTTTTCTATTTTTCTAGAATGGATCTACGTTAATTTTAGATCTCTTGTTGAAGTGAGGTAATTCCTAGATCTGGTCTATTTTTCAATTCTCATCTCTTTTCTTCCCTTTTTCTTTTAGTAAAAATTATAAAATCCATGGTTTTTAGGTTCTGAATCTAATTTGGGGAAAACCATGGAAGGGTAGATCTGGACTAGATCCAGGATTTGGAAAGCTTACTAGGTGAGTGGATTTAAGCCATATTATTTTAGATAATGATATATTACCGTTTAGCGTTCCCCATTATGGCAAATTGGAATATGACATGTTAAGATGCCTAAACATATGTTAATAATTATTAAAGTGGTATATGACATGCGGAAATAATTAGCATGATATAACATCAAATTGTTAATATGAATCAGTTGAAATGTTGGAATATTTACATGTTATAATATTAATATGAACATGTTGGAAAATTCATATATTGAATTAGTTGAAGTGCTAAAAAGTTTACATGTTATGAACTTGTTAGAATATGGGTATCAACTGTGACTGTTCTTGTTACATGATAATTTGTCCCAAATGTATACATGAAATAATTGGAGTAAATATATGATTATATAGTTTCATGTTAACATAGTATTGAATAAATAAATATGGATTAGGGCATCGACCAAATTATGTTTAAAGATCTTAAATTGGGCTGGTAAATAGGAATTGGAAAAAGGGGCATGAAAACATATAATGAAATCAAGGTTTTAAATCTCGGATATCGGTCGCATTTCGTCTCGGGGATTTTATAGACTCGGTCTCGTATCGGGGGAGATCTCGGACGAGATGAGTCTAACTCGGGAGTTCGTCTCGGATTTTCATCTCGGGTCTGAAAGTTCATATCGGAACAGTCTCGGGGTACATGATATGTTAAAAATGATATTTTAACAAAACATTTTTTATGAATGCAATTTAAAACATAGTAACTTAAACTTAAAATGCAAAATAACTTTATTATTCTTTATTTTGCGAAAGATCATTCATACTCTAAACCGTAATATGCTTAAAGCAGAAATATTGTTAGACAGGAAACATTAAAATGATCCAAAACATTAAAAAATTCAGCATAAATAGACCATAAAATACATAATTTCATAAGTAACATGTATATAAAAAGATGAATATGAAAATTATAAGCATTATAAAACATATACGAACATATAATATAGTCATTTAACATGAAAAATGTAAAATAACAAAAGATTGATATGGCCAGATTTGAGTTTTTTACTTATAGTTTTAGTTCAGGCACAAATTTAAATTTTAACCAAAAAAACTAAGATCTCGGACGATATTCCAGTATTTCGTCTCGGTCGATATATCATTCGATATCGCAATATCTCGGGCGATATATTCGAAAGGAGATTTAGATTGATATTTGCTGTTTCGTTTCAGAAGGAGCCCAAAACGAGATCTCGGAGGAGATCTCGGGCGATATTTGCGAGATTTGAAACAGTGAATGAAATAGGAATAATTATTAAAGAATGAACATGCCAAGAATTATAGTAATTAGAAACTGTAATCGTACTTAGACACGAGGTTAGATTACACTTGTGGTAGAAATCTGCTCGGACCCGCCTGGCATATCCAGCAACCACAAGTGGTGAATCTAATGTGATGGGTTTAAGTGCATAAACATGAAATGTGCCAAGACATGAGGTAAAAATTCCGACTTATGGAAGAAGTCTGCCCGGACCTACCCGACATATCCAGGATCCACAGGTTGTAGGCTTAATGTGAGAGGTCGGGTACATGTGTGTATATATATAAATATATAAATAGCCGAACTGATAAACAGTATTAATTGAAATTAGTGGTAATAAATGGGATTGAATGAAAGAAAGATACAACGGTAAATGATTTGGAGTAAATGGGGAATGATAATAACATATTATAAATTAATAACATTAATGAGAATGTTGTATAATAGGTGGACTTGTCCTAGGGACAAGTGATGATTATAACTCAGGTTATAATAAACTAGTAAGAACGTGATATAACAGGTGGAATGAGATAAGTGACACTTAATTTTAAATTAAGTAATTAGTAATTGGTGGAAAATTGAAACCAGTAGATTGTAATAAACAGGGAAAGGGGGAAGTTTATGGAAAGTAAGAAGTAGTACTTAATTATAAATTAAGTAATCTACAAACTTGGAAATCTGAAATCTGCTGATAAAATAATATGTTAAGGCTTGTCCTAGGGACAAGCGAGAATTATATCTTAGGTTATAAGAAAATAATAAGAAAAGGGGGATAACTTATGTTAAGAGATAAATTGGACTTAATTGTAAATTAAGTTATTGGTGAGAACGGGAGTATGAAATCTACGAATGAGAACAACATAAGTTATGGAAAGAAAAACTTATTAGTGAACCTTAGTTAAGAGAACTAAGTTAATAAGTAAACAATGATAAGTTGTAAAGACGGTGGAAATGGAATTATGATTAAATAAGAAGAATGAGGAAAACTTATGAGATGAAATAAGTTATATTTAATCATAAGTGGTAAGTGACATGTTAATTGGAAAACTTGTGAACTAAGAGATACTTAATAACATATTAGAACATGTTGTTATGAGCTTGAAATCAAACAAGAATAAAAAGGGATTGTGTATTACAGACCTTGGACCACAATCCAGAGAATAACATGTAGTCGGCTTATTAATAAACTTAAATTGGTTAAGTTATATGACTGAAATTAATAAGCAAGAGAAACTTAGTAATTTGAATAAGAATTCAATATGAAAGGGAATAACCAAGTTAAATGGAAACCTGGTGAGGTAAGGCAAGCGCGTAAAAGAATGTTTAGACGTAGGGTCTAACAGCATATTAAAATGAGGCGCTTGGACTAGTTCGTACGTTTGAGGGTGAATAACCCAACGGGGTAGATCATCGAGGTGTTATAAGGCACGAAGGGAGCGCACATTCATCTGATTGTTCTGACAGCACCGAAGGACTGGAAGGGGAAGCACGCGGCTTACTGACGTACGTAAGGTGCTCCTAGTAGTCCTCTGTGTGGAGGAAGATGTCTTATGCTGTGCTCACAGAGGTTGGGTCTGAGCGTAACTACTAGATGGGTGTGCCTTGACTGTAGAAGTAGCTATGCAGTTAGAATGCTATGACACGATGACACCAGGGTGATTCGGCAGTTGCCTCAACGCAAGGCGGAGTCAGGACCAACAAAGATAGTGGATCGTCGGATACTTGTCATCGGCAGCCAGTGAGATGCGAAAAGACTAGATCTAGGCCAAAGAAACCATTCACCTTTTTCTATCGGGGTACGGTGGTTGAGGGGATACGCCAAATGGATGTTTAGATTGTTTGTTGTTAGGGGCATGTCGCTTAACTTTTGTAGTCTTTACTAGTTGAGGGAGGGGCCTAGATGGGGCCATAGCCTCCGTGAAAGCAGACCCTAGGATTATCTGTAGAGGCTCTTAAAGACGGGCCTATATAGATATGGAAAAGCTCTCGACCGAGTTCCATCTTTCTTGTATCGCCCTGCCATGGAACTCAGTGCACATTAGAAGAGGTGTGATTGAGGCATCGAGCTACAATTGACGATATGTATGGTGGACAGTCTAGATACATGCATGTTGGCTCTGGGTGGTGTATCTTTGACTTGAGGTCGTTACTCTGGTATGAATTCTGATTCGAACAAAGGTGGCAGTCCATACGTTTGCGTAGCATAGTAATTACCGATATATGCAGATCGTAACATTGTTATATAGAGATCTGTACGTCACTTCGGCGTAGGATGAGGGACTACGTATATTTCGATATTGTTACAGTGGAGACCATGCGAGTTGGGTACCATGGGGTGTACCTTAATATTGGGGGTAGCTACATATATAATATATTAGGTTAATCCAATCGGAAGTAAATGGGTACGACGTGTGTGTAAGCCTTGAGTGCTGATAACCCAATTAACCTAATAAATAAGATAATATGATTGAACGGTATATGTTGGATTATCCAAAGTGTATAGTTCAAATCCAGTCACCAGAACTTGTGTTCTGACCCCCTCCTCATAACATACTCGCAGGTTAGATTTGTGGCAGAGACATGATAGCTTTGGATACTGGTTAGGCAGTATTAATAATAAGGTAAGACTATGTTTTTGTTATACTATATTTTATCCATTCCGCTGTGAGATATTTTCTGAGCTCTGACATATTTTATGTCTCTGTCTTTTCTGCAGGATACTAGAGCACGACAACTTGAGTTTCGATGGATTGGAATTTGAAAAAAAAATATGGTTTGTCGGAATTCGGGTTGTCACATCTAGCATCAGAGCTTAGGTTTAGGATTCCTATATAAATAGCGAGTGAACGTATTTGTATCTTAAAAATATAAATATTATATATATATATATATATATATACCTAGATCCATAGAGGAACCCACTAAATAGAAAGAGTATAACATGGTGAGACATGGGATGCTTGTTTCGTACACTAAAGGAATGAATAAGGAAATCTGAGACCCTTAGGTAATTTGGGTGGAGAGTGTACAATATACTTTGTATGGAAGGAAAGTGAATCCCATATGATTAGTATTTTGGGTTAGTGGGTTTGGCAGTAAAACCTTATAGATTGGAAAAGGTTAGAAAGAGAAAAATGGATTATGAATATATATAGTTGAGAGAATTGATCTTGGGGAATGTCTAGGAAAGCCTAGAAAATTGGAAACCCAATTTGAGTCTAACCCCATTGTTAACTTTTAAGAACTTGAGATTATAAAAGTTTTGGGAAAATGGTTTATGGTGTTTTCAAGTTTTAATCTTAAAAGTTATAGTTTTAAATATGTAAGGAAGTACACATATTGAGTTTTAAAGAAAAATTCTCTCAGAAAAAGGTGCATATTATAGAGCATGCATAGCTCGCTAGTTTTCTTGTTATATTTCATACAAGAGTTTTTAATAAGAAAGATTTGAAATCTCTATTCTTATGACAATCCTTTTTGGATAAATTATTTTGACAAGATAATTTTGTTGGGTGGACAAAATAAGTGTAGAAATTAGGAATAGAGTGGATGTTTGCACCTTATAGTAAGAGACTAAACCGACCTTATAGGTAAGAACAAGTCATAAACCCGATGGAGAAAATAGTTGTCTGTATCTACTCCAGTTTTGTGATTTGAAAAAGAATGATGATTTAAATTATTAAGATGATATGTGTTTATGGTTTGGCAAAAGAAAGTTTTCATGAGGAAAATAAAGTTTTGGCACTTTTAATTTCTGGAAGGAAAAGGGCCAAACCATGTATGGAGTACGTAAGGATTAGTGCCTAGGAAAGACGGGAAAAGTTTTGAGGCTATAAAGTAAATAGCGAGAATTATCTTGGAGTAATAGTGAGTTCCTGTAGAATGCACAAGCATTGGAAAGCCTTGGATGTTGCTTGAAATAATTGTTGGTAAACAACTAGGACTAGTGGCGACTACTAGATAGAAAAGGGGCAAGTAAGTGTTTAGACCCTGTTACAAATTTTCAGGTTAGGGGTAAAACCCATTACCACATTTTGGTTGGGATCATTCCATTATATTGTTCTTGTAGGGAAGTTAGGGTAACACCTGAACTTGTCATGGATCCAATGGTTTGGACTTTTCTGACAGAGGGGGACATAGTCCCGAGATTCTTGGCCCTTAGTAGTTGATGTGTAGGGTGTCTATTCTCCTGTTTTAGTTGAAAGACTAGAGGCTTATTTAAATTTAAACTAAGATCGGATGATTAAATAAGCTAAGAAAGGAAAAATAGTACAACTAAAAAGGAAACAGAAAATTCAGTAAAGCAACAAAAATGGAAAATTATGGGAAAAGATGGATAAGAATAAACATTTCCAAGATAAAATGAAAAAGAAAATCAGTAACAAAGAAAATTTTCTTATATGGGTTGTGCTTGGATAGAAAAATAAGGAATCTTTATAAATAGTTACATAAAAATCCAAGTACAGTTAGAAAAAGGTTGAAAAAGAAAAACGGAAGATGCAGAGTTTTCCATTTTCCACCTTTTTGTAACATTAGAGGTGGAATTTAGGAAATTAGATTTTTCTAAAATTCGGAAAAGAAAGTTGGTTGGTAGGATTATGGATGCAACAATTGGATGAACTATGCTCTTACTCGGTAAGAGCGTGGGAAAACTTGGATGATAAAAAGCAATTTTGATTTTCAAAATATTGCATTCATGTAGAACTGCCAGTATATTTAGGATGTGAGCATCATATTTTAAAAAGGTATTTTTGAAAAATTTGCATACACATAGAAGGTACCGCTTAGGCATACATGAATTATTACGTTGTACTTCACTTTGCACAAGTGCACAATGTTTGCAAAAATTGGATGCACACATGATGGATGTATATTATGCGAAGGGTTAATTGATTTTACCCTTATTAAATTTCGAGGACAAAATTTACTAAGGGTGGGAGAATGTAACACCCCGCATTTTAAAATTAAGATAATAAAATAAGAATAACTTAATTAAATATTTAGAATTAAGTAAAACGGACTGCGCCATTGCGTCTGTCTCGAAATTCTGGTTAAGATAGACAGCTAGTTTGCGTAAATCAGACACTATATGAAGAAGTTATGAGTGTTAGAAGTTTGTATACATATAAGGAGCTTATATGTGTATATATATTAAATAAATATATCTAGAAAATTCAAAAATCAGATCAAAAATAAAAAATCGCAAGGCGGGAAGTTGAGCGGGAATATTGCCCGTTGGGGGTCGACCCACAAATAGGGGGGTCGACCTAGGGGTCGACCCACCCGCGGATCTAGAACATTCTTTTATGACGTGGTCAGTTTTGGTGTTTTAGATTTAGATATAAGGATCCCGGTTCCTTCGCTACACCTATAAATAAGACCCTAGACCCATTTTTTATTCATATAATTCAATGGCAACGACGAAGTGCTGCTCCAACGTAGTTTATTCCATCCTTTTCTTCTTCTTCAACCTATTAGAGTTATTCAAGATTGGAGATCTGGGATTCTACATCAGCAATCCCTTTTTCATTTTTTCTAGAACGGATCTACGTTAATTTTAGATATCTTATCTAAGTGAGTTGATTCCTAGATCTGGTCTATTTTTCAATTGCCTTCTTAATTCCTAGATCTGGTCTATTTTTCAGTTTCCTTCTCTTTTATTCCCTTTTTCTTTTAGTAAAAATTATAAAATCCATGGTTGTTAGGTTCTGAATCTAATTAGAGGAAAACCATGGAAGGGTAGATCTGGACCAGATCCAGGATTCGGAAAGCTTACGAGGTGAGTGGATTTAAGCCATATTATTTTAGATAATGGTATATTACCGTTTATCATTATGAAAAACTGGAGTATGACATGTTAAGATTCCTAAACATATGCTTATAATGATTAAAGTGGTATATGACATGCGGGAATGATTAGCATGATATAACGTCAAATTGTTAATATGAATCAGTTGAAATATCGGAATGTTTACATGTTATAATTTTAATATGAACATGTTGGAAAATTCATATATTGAATTAGTTGAAGTGCTAAAAAGTTTACATGTTATGAACTTGTTAGAATATGGGTATCAACTGTGACTATTCTTGTTACATGATAATTTGTCCCAAATGTATACATGAAATAATTGGAGTAATTATATGATTGTATGGTTTCATGTTAACATAGAATTGAATAAATAAATATGGATTGGGGCATCAACCAAATTATGTTTAAAGATCTTAAATTGGGCTAGTAAATAAGACTTTGAAAAAGGGGCATGAAAACCTATAATGAAATAGGAATAATTATTAAAGAATAAACATGCCTAGAATTACAATAATTAGAAACTGTAACCGTACTTGGACACGAGGTTAGATTACACTTGTGGTAGAAGTCTGCGCGGACCTGCCCGGCATATCCAGCAACCACAAGTGGCGAATCTAATGTAAGGGGTCTAAGTGCATAAACACGAAATGTGCTAAGACACATGGTTAAGTCCGACTTATGGAAGAAGTCTGCCCGGACCCGCCCAACATATCCATCATCCACAGGTTGTAGGTTTAATGTGAGAGGTCTGGTACATGTATATATATATATTTATTTATTTATATTTATAGAGAGAGAGAGATAGGATGAAAAGCACCTCAAATAGTGCAGCACCCCTATAGCACCCTGATTTCCACCACACAATCCCGTTTCTCTCTCTTCCCACTAACTCTCTCTCTATCCACTAACTTATTTTAATGTAAATACTTGGCTAATATTAAGGGGCAAATGGGGTGCCAAATAATAGGGGTGCCCTAGATCCTCCCCCTATATATATATATATATATATATACATACATATATATATATATATATAGCCGGACTGATAAACAGTATCAATTGAAATTAATGATAATAAATGGAATTGAATGAAAGAAAGATACAACAGTAAATGATTTGGAATAAATGGGAAATAATAATAACCTATTATAAATTAATAATATTAACGAGAATGTTGTATAATAGGTGGACTTGACCTAGGGACAAGTGAAGATTATAACTCAGGTTATAATAAACTAGTAAGAACGTGATATAATAGGTGGAATGAGATAAGTGACACTTAATTTTAAATTAAGTAATCAGTAATTGGGGGAAAATTGAAACCAGTAGATTATAATAAATAGAGAAAGGGGGAAGTTTATGGAAAGTAAGAAGTAGTACTTAATTAAAAATTAAGTAATCTATGAACTTAGAAATCTGAAATCTACTAATAGAATAATATGTTAAGGCTTGTCCTAGGGACAAGTGAGAATTATAACTTGGGTTATAAGAAAATAATAAGAAAAGGGGGATAATTTATGTTAAGAGATAAATTGGACTTAATTGTAAATTAAGTTATTGGTGAGAACGAGAGTATGAAATCTACAGATGAGAACAACATAAGTTATGGAAAGAAAAACTTATTAGGGAACCTTAGTTAAGAGAACTAACTTAATAAGGAAACAACGATAAGTTGTAAAGACGGTGGAAATGGAATTATGATAAATAAAAAGAATGAGGAAAACTTATGAAATGAAATAAGTTATATTTAAATCATAAGTGGTAAGCGACATGTTAATTGGAAAACTTGTGAACTAAGAGATACATAATAACATATTAGAACATGTTATTGTGACCTTGAAATCAAACAAGAATAAAAAGGTTTGTGATTACAGACCCTGGACCACAATCCAGAGAATAACATGTGGTGGGCTTATTAATAAACTTAAATGGGTTAAGTTATATGATTGAAATTAATAAGCAAGAGAAACTTGGTAATTTGAATAAGAATTCAATATGAAAGGGAATAATCAAGTTAAATGGAAACCTGGTGAGGTAAGGCAAGCGCGTAAAAGAATGTTTAGGCGTAGGGTCTAACAACATATTAAAGTGAGGCGCTTGGACCAGTCCGCACGTCTGAGGGTGAATAAACCAACGGGGTAGATCATCGAGGTGTTATAAGGCACGAGGGGAGCGCACATTCATCTAATTTTTCTGACAGCTCCGAAGGACTGGAAGGGGGAGCACGTGGCTTCCTGAGGTACGTAAGGTGCTCCTAGTAGTCCTCTGTGCGATGGCAGATGTCTTCGGCTGTGCTCGTAGAGGTTGGGTCTGCACGTAACTACTAGGTGGGTGGGCCTTGACTATAGAAATAGCTATGCAGTCAGAATGCTGTGACGCGGTGACACTAGGGTGATTCAGTGGTTGCCTCAATGCAAGGCGGGATCAGGACCAACAAAGATAGTGGATCGTCGGATACTCGTCATCGACAACCAGTGGGATGCGAAAACACTAGAGCTAAACCCAAGAAACCATTCACCTTTTTCTATCGGGGTACGGTGGTTGAGGGGAGACACCAAATGGATGTTTTGATTGTTTATTGTTAGGGGAACATCGCTTAGCTCTTGTAGTCTTTACTAGTTGAGGGAGGGGCCTAGGTGGGGCCATAGCCACCGTGAAAGCAGACCCTAGGAATATCTATAGAGGCTCTTAAAGACGGGCATGTACAGATATGGAAAAGCTCCCGACCGAGCTACAATTGAAGATACGTATGGTGGACAGTCTAGATACATGCATGTTGGCTCTGTGTGGTGTATCGTAGACTTGAGGGCATTACTCCGGTATGAATTCTGATTCGAACAAAGGTGGCAGTCCGTACGTTTGCGTAGCACAGTAATGACAGATATATGTGGAACGTAACATTGTTATATAGAGATCCATACATCACTTCGGCGTAGGATGAGGGACTGCATATATTTTGACAATGCTACGGTGGAGACTGTGCGAGTGGGTACCATAGGGTGTACCTTAATAATGGGTGTAGCTACATATATACTATATTAGGCTAATCCACTAGGAAGTAAACGGGTACGACGTGTGTGTAAGCCTTGAGTGCTGATAACCCAAGTAACCTAATAAATAAGATAATATGATTGAACGGTATATGTAGGATTATCCAAAGTGTATAGTTTAAATCCAGTCACCAGAACTTGTGTTCTGACCCCCTCCTCATAACATACACGTAGGTTAGACTTGTGGCAGAGACATGATATCTTTGGATACTGGTTAGGCAGTATTAATAATACGGTAAGGCTATGTTTTGATTATACTATATTTTTCCATTCTGCTGTGAGATATTTTCTGAGCTCTGACATATTTTATGTCTCTATCTTTTCTGCAGGATACCAGAGCACAACAACTTGAGCTTCAATGGATTGGAATTTTGAAGAAAAAAATCGGTCTATTGGAATTCGGGTTGTCACACTCCAAGAGTGGATCTCGAAAGTTGTGATAATCGATCTGACCCGAGCAATAATGCAAAACAAAACAACTCGGATCAGGACCAAAATTCTCATACTATCTTCTAAGGATCCGTCAAACTAATACTATATAGTATAGTATACTATATACGATAGTGTCTATCAGTAAAGTAAAATATCAAAATAGAGTAAGCGGGATTACCATTATTACCCTTACACTGTTTATATATTCCCGTACTATATACCTTACCGTAATTCCTCCGTAAACTGGAGGTTGATCAGAGGTCACTCCATATAAAACAGTACAAAACAAAGTCGTAGTGGGCTCGTATATGGCGTGTGACCAGGCACGCAAGGAATACCAGGGTGGATTCACCATTTGTAGAGATGGACTGGTGGTAACACATAGCAGCTACTACCACCCACCTCGAGTCACACTCCCATAACCAAATCAGAGGGTGATCACCAAACACATAAAAAAATAGAATAGTACCGAAGAAGTGCACTCGATAGTAGGTATGACCTCACTTGGTGTCAGCGTAGCTCCTGTTTTAGTCACATCAAGCTGACTCAAGGTAGTAAGGGTCTCGTAATTAATATGAAGTATAAAAATAGAATCGATCGCCATCCATCCTACTTCATTCTGGAACTCCACCGCGTACACAGTTGTTAAAGTGGTTCTCGATATTGGCAGAGACTATGACAATAGCCAATCTCGGTCTCTTTAACAACCAATCGTTTACCTTTTTCACACCATGGCCATTATTTTATAAATCACTCTATAAAATAGTTTTTATGAAATCTCAGTTCAAACTTGAAATCAAAACTAAATATCTAACTTCGAATATATTCAATTTTGAAAACAACTCATTTATATCGCTTAATCAAATCGATTTTGAAAACATATCGAAAAATCTCAAAATATAGTATAAACGAATAGTATGCTATTTAATTTCGATTATATTCGATTTTGAAAATATTCACATAACGACTTTCAATTCAAAACGACTTACATTAAAACATATCTTAAAGGTCACAATTATCGTTTAAATCAAAACAAAAATATTTAACTTCTAGAATATTTCGGTTTGATTTATATTCGTCAAAATTCCGAGTTCAAACAAGTCCGTAGATTCAATTTTTACCTTAATAAGAATTCGCTTAAGTCAATTCAAAAATTACACTATTTCTGTTCAAATTTAATATATACAATCCATTTCAAAACTAATTCAACTGAAACAAGTCATATTATAAAAAATTCAAATAACTCATATAATTTAGTTTTCCTTTATAAGATTCGATTGAGTAGATTCGAAATTCCAGTACTTATGTTCAAATTTAGTTTATTTAATTCAAAACGAATCTCATATTTAAATTTAAACTAAATCGTATCATATCTTATAATTCAAGCCATACAATTCAAAATTATTACATATAAATTTGATTTAACTCATTTCTTAAATTCAAACCAAATAATTCATAAAACTAATTCAATAAAAATTATCATATTCATTCTATGTCAATTTTATATTCAAAACGAACTGCAATTCAAGATTGTTTCTTATAAAAGTTCAAACCAAAATTCAAATTTGTATTCAGTTGATTTATAATCAAATTCATTCCTTAAATTTGGAAATTCAATTTCAAAACATATTCATTCCTTAAATTTGGAAATTCAATTTCAAAACAAATTCAAAATTCAAGTTCATCTCTCATAATTCTATTTCAATAAGAAATCAAATTCATTTCTTATGTGCATTCATTCATTAAGTTAAATATCATTATATAATTTTTTATCTTTAAACCTCGAATTCGAATCGCGAAAACCTTAACTTATCCAACTTTTAGTTTATTATTAAAGTTTGTAAAATATATATAAAAGAAAAATATAATTTTGAAAATAGATATATATATAAGTTTATAAAATTCTAAAATAGATTAGAAACAGATTATAAACATATATAAGTTTAAAATAATATAAAAATAGATCTAAAGAAATGTTTATAATAGTATAAAAAGTTTTAAATACTTATAGGAATAAATTATAGGTTTAAAATAAATAAAATTACAAGTAAAATCTTAAATAAGTATTTAAATCTATATTTACATATATAATCATTTTAAAATTTATAATTTAAAATCTACAAATTAATTTAAATTTAAAATATAATATAAAAATATAAAATCTTAAGTAATTATTTAAAAATCAAAATTTCCAAATCCCTTTTCTTCGAAAACATGACCAACGATGTCCGTATATAGTTTTCTACCCTATGATCAAGTGATACGGATATTTATCATTTCAACCTGTAATTTATAAAATTTCTACGGGGCTATCATTTCAACCGCGATCCCGAATTCAGTAAAAATGGTTCAGGTCTATCATTTCAACCCATAATATTTTTCCCTATTCTAATGTCCGTTCGGGTATGTATCATTTCAACCCTTAGTGATTTTTCCTAAACTAGGGGTATCAACAATCACAAACAACAATCACATCATATATATCATCAGTGCAACTATGTGTCATATGAATATATCGTGTCACATATGAAATGTGCATATATATATATATATATATATATATATATATATATCAAATCAAACAATTTCTATCAGCAATCCTATATATTTCATATAACAGTTCATTATTGATCTAACATCAATGAAAAAATGTAAGTTAGGTGTGAGATAAAATCAGCTTTCATGGCACAGATTGGAGAGAGTAGACGAACTGACACTGAATCAACCAACGACTTCCAGGCACGATTCTGAATGGATCCAACTCGATGATCGCTTAACATTAATTTATTTTTGTAACAGGAGGCAGAGGAATGTCTAAATGGATCGGTACGGCTATTTGATTTTGGGACAGTTTCAAATTCTTAACACCAAACCTGACTCAAAATAAACACAACAAATTTGTATAAAATAATATTTATTTATTTATTTAAAATCAATACGACGTTGAACGCACACCCAAAAAAACTATTATATAAATATACATATATATATATATGACACACGCCATACGCTCAACACACAACCACTCACACACAACACATGCATGTACACACCCACATCCACACACTCAAACTCACGCCACCTACACAGTATGTACATACACACAATATTACACAAGAACACACATAAACAAACATACCACAAGAGAATGTAAGATTTGTAGACAATTAATGTAATATTCCTAATAACTTGTAATTGTATTGAATAGAACTGAATAGATGCAATGTACATAAGGTACCGCTGTATATATAGGGATAAAACAATTATATGGGCTAAAACAGGCGGCCCATTATATAATTAGTACAAGCCCATGTCTTTACACAAATACATTGTTGGTTTGTATGTGGAGATATCCATATGTTAATACCCCCTTCAAACCAAGCTAGGGTTTCAATGTCATTTGCTCTGCGCCGCCACTGAAAACTCTCAATTCTCCTCTTAATCTTTCAGAATTACTTCTCGATAATGCTTTAGTTAGGATGTCAGCCTTCTGGTAGAAGGCTGGTATGTGATTGATTATATGCTTCCCTAATTCATTTTGCTCTCTGATGAAATTGAGGTCGATCTCGGTGTGCTTCATCCTCGAATGTTGTATCGGGTTGATGGATAAGGAAATAATACTCTTATTATCACACCAAAGGACTTGCTTTTTCGTAAATGATAACCCTAATTCACTGATGATGGTTTCCACCCAAATAATTTCAGCGGTGGCCAATGCGGTAGCTCTGTACTCTGCTTCAGTGCTCAATTTGGAAATCGTTGGCGGTTTCTTTGTATACCAAGAAATAGGGTTTGGTCCCATAAACAAATAGTAACCAGAAGTTGATCTCCAATCATCTGGATCGTTGGCCCAGTCAGCATCATTGTAAGTGCTTAAATTAATGTCTTTAACAGTTTGATTGTTAAACCATGCTCTATATTTCCCTGTAAGTAACGTAGGATCCTCTTGACCGCCCTCCAGTGCTCACTTAGGGGATTAGCCATGAATTGACAAACCTTGTTCACGCTAAAACAAATTTCCGATCTTGTAATAGTTAAGTACTATAGAGCTCTAACCATACTACAATATTGTATACGGTTGTTAATTGTATCACCCCTATGCTTGGACAGTCGTAAATTGCTTGTCATAAGTGTGGAGATAGGTTTGGCTTTGTCCATGTTTTCTTTGACAAGTATTTCAGATATATATTTCCTTGTCCTTAATAGCAAATGTTTTGTCCAAATAGGATATAACTTTGTTAATTTCAGCACTGTCATTTCTTGTCATAAGAATGTCATCAACGTAAACAAGTATGTAGACACTTCCTTGATTCTATGTTCTGATGTATAGTGAACTGTCTAACTTTGTTGTTGTGTAACCCAGACCACCTAGTATATCCTTTAGTTTAACATACCAAGCTCTCGAGGCTTGCTTTAGGCCATATATAGCCTTGTGCAGCTGGCATACATAATTCTCTTTACATTTGTATACATACCCCTTTGGTTATTGCATGTAAATAGTTTCATGTAGATCCCCATTTAAAAATGCATTACACACATCCAACAGTCTTATGTTCCAGCCATTGTATAGAGCTAAGGCTAGAAAAATTCTGATGGTTGTCGGCTTGACCATAAGGGAAAATGTTTCATTAAAGTCAAAACCATAATATTGTGAGAAACCTCTTGCAACTGATCTGGCCTTATGCTTGCATATGTTTCATTCTACATCCTTCTTTAGCTTGTAAGTCCATTTACATGACACAACATTCTTATCCTTTGGTGCAGCAACAAGACTCCATGTTTTATTTTTTATTAATGCATCATACTCTTCATTCATAGCTTTGCACCATGATTTATGCTTGACAGCCTGTTCATATGTAACTGGTTCAATGGTATCTGCATTTTCTGCAGTTCCACTATATATTTTTGGCTTGAATATGCCACTTTTAGCTCTTGTGGTCATGGGATACCCAGTTGGTTGATTTTGAACATTGTTTTCTTCATTGTCAGTATCAGGTGTATCTTTCTCACTGCTTTGATTCTGATTATTGCTGTTATGGCTGTCATAGTCTTGGGGTTAATCATCATCCTCACTTAAATGCACACTTGAGTTGTATCTAGACCTAGTGCTGGAAACAGTTGGAGTAGCTAAAGTTTGTTGTGGTGTCTCATTGCCATCTGTTTGCATAGTCCATTATCTTAGTGTAGGAATAGCTCCCGTGGTAGTTCTGTACTGATCATATTTTTGATTGCTATTTTTTTCTTCTTATCTACAAAAGGAAACACACACTTATTAAAAATCACATGCCTAGACACAATAATCTTTCCCTTATCATCCAGACACTTGTACCCTTTTTGATTACTTGCATATCCTATAGAAGTACATGGGTTAGATCTTAATGAAAGTTTGTGGTTGTTATAAGGTCTGAAGCATGGGAAACATAAGCACCCAAATGTTCTCAAAAAAGTGTAATCTGGTTTATTCCCAAACAAAACTTCATGAGGACATTTGTGTTGAAAAACTTTTGTAGGCATTTTATTTATTAGGTAAACACCTATGTTAAATGCCTCATTCCAATATTTTAAAGGTAAGGAAGACATTGACAACAATGTTAATCCCGTTTCCACTATATGTCTGTGTTTTCTTTCTACAATGTCATTCTGTTCAGATATGTATGGGCAAGTGGTTCTGTCAATAATACCTCTTTGATTAAAACATGTTTAAGTGGTAAAAACTCACTGTCCCCGTCTGTTTGTATAATTTTGATGCTGTAGTTTATTTGTTTTTCTATGAAACTTATAAAATGTAGCATTGCATTATATGTTTCTGACTTGGCCTTGAGAAAGAAAATCCAGGTGTACCTGGTACATGCATCCACAATAGAAAGATAA
The DNA here is from genome assembly GCA_030737875.1 of Allium sativum. Classification (NCBI taxonomy): domain Eukaryota; kingdom Viridiplantae; phylum Streptophyta; class Magnoliopsida; order Asparagales; family Amaryllidaceae; genus Allium; species Allium sativum. The sequence goes on along the minus strand of CM060926.1, from coordinate 323,076,475 downwards.
TACATGTGTCCTTGCCTTGAGCTTAATGTTGCAGGGCCCCATAAATCTATTGTAACTAATTCAAGAGGCTTAGAGTATACAGTTTCAGATTTGCCAAAAGGCAATTTGTGACTTTTTGGAAGTTGACAATGTGTGCAAATATTAGGAATAGGTGAGTGTTTAAAAGAAATATTATCGCTTTTCAATATTTGCATTACAATGTCAAAGCTTGGGTGTCCAAGTTTACAATGCCAAATATTTAAATCATTTTGGATACAAGTACTATGATCAATATTATCAGAATTATTTTCATTGTCATTGCTAATCTGTATGTTAGCATTACAACACCAAGTGTTCTTCTCATTGCCCAACCTTGATTGCATGTTGCTGAATCTGTAAAGACCATTATTCAACCTACTTGTGATAATATATCCTTGCTTAGCAGGTCTCTAATTAGGCAATATTTGGGATGGAAGTCAAAGTACAACTTGTTATCATTAGTAAATTGAGACACACTACTCAAATTCTTCTTTATAGTAGGAACTCTAAGAAGATTATTTAGATATAATTTTCTTTTACACTTAACATATCCTACCTCAATATGTGATATATTCATGGTTTCACCATTACAAGTTTGAATAACTTGCGTACCTGAATAATTCTTGTTACCAAGATTTAGATTCTGAAGATTATTACTAAGATTATTAGTTGCCCTTGAATCTGGAAACCAGACTTCAATATTTATATCAACAGTCTTGACATTATCATCACTGCTAATAGCTTGTGACGTTGAACCCTCTGTATTTGACCTTCCTTGGTAGTTAGCTTGTGCCAAATTAACATTTATGCCTCTCTGTCCTCCTTGGCCTTGTTGATCATTGTTAACATCAGTATTAAATCTAAAATAGCATTTGTTTGCTGCATTCCCTGGATTAGCACATATCTAACCTTTTATTTTGTTTGTTTTGTTGGATCTACCTCTTCCTCTGCCTCTTCAATTGGGGTTGCCTCTCTGTCCTTGTGGGTTTCCTCTGCCATAGCCAGGTACATTTCTTGGTTGATTTGCATTTCTTGAGTTTGAGGATAAATTTATGTTGTATTCACTCTGAATGGTTTTTCTTTGTTCCACTCTACCCTCATGTGCCAATAAAGCTGAATATAAAGATTGTATGTCTGGTAGGGTAGTTTGTGTGGCAATATAGGTGACAAGAGACTCATATTCTTTATCTAATCCATTTGTTAGTGTTAGGACTTGCTTATTATCTAAAATACGATGTCCAATAGCCTTGAGTTTATCACATAGGGTTTTTACCTTAGAAATATATTTACGTATGCTCAAATCACCCTTTCTTGCATTCTGAAATTCTCTCATATAGTGCATGATCCGGACTGACGACTGAGAATTGAAAATTTATTGAATAGTGGACCAAATTTCGTAAGATGAATTGCACCCTATAACCTGTGACAAAAAATTTGCTCTAATTGCGGATAGAAGCCAAGAAGACAGTAAGTTATCTTGCTTTTGATGATGAATGAATTCTGGGTTGCTGACCATTTTGTTTTGCGCATCTGTTATCACTGCAGGTGGTGTTGGTTTGATTCCTTTGACATAATCTTGAAGGTCGTATCCCTTCAGGGCTGTTTCAACTTGGAATTTCCACACTAAGAAATTGTCTTCATCGTGGGGAATTGTAATGACTTGGCTTATTGGCTTCACTAGAGGCAGAGGAAAGGTTGGTGGTGGTCCATTGTTATCTGCCCTTGAGGTTGCTGATGATTGATCAACACTACCTCCTGCCATGGTGATGGAGGTTTATGTATCAAAGGTTGATGAAGAGTGTATATGGCGAGGTCGTCGCTCGAGAAGGTGGCAGCCTGTACAAGAACAAGCGAGGGTATCAGGGAAAACTCAGTGGTTCTTGTTTCGTTTCAAGATTCAAGAACTACTAAATTACACGGTAGGTAACAACCAGATGACAAGATCAACAATCTCTGATGGTCAGGAAATGAACTTTTGCAGCCGCTGCGAACTCTGATTCCAGCAAGGCATGGAATGGTTCAGAACTAATAAGAACGATCGCTACACGATCAGAAGCGGTTGATATGTGATGATGAAAACACCTCTGAGGAGACCTAACACATCATCATTTCCTTCTGAATCATAAAAAGATGATCATAGACTGTCGTTTGGCTATCTTTTTCTCTGATACCATGTAAGATTTGTAGACAATTGATGTAATATTGCTAGTAACTTGTAATTGTATTGAATAGAACTGAATAGATGCAATATACATAAGGTATCGCTGTATATATAGCGATAAAATAGTTATGTGGGCTAAAACAGGCGGCTCATTATATAATTAGTACAAGCCCATGTCTCTACACAAATATATGGTCGATTTGTATGTGGAGATATCCATATGTTAATAGAGATCACTGCACTCTCCACTGCAAAATGCACAGTCATTCATACTCACGCTCACCTACACACCGTATATATACAGACGCACCCACGCACCCTCAAACACTATAAAAGTCACACACGCCATGAAGGAAAGAACACACGCAGGGGGGCTTCAGGTGGAGCTCGACAATGGTTTGGGAAGGGTCAATAAAAGGGGAGGAGGGCTTGCGGGTAGTCAGGAAACTAGGGTGAGGCTAGGAGGAAAAGTAGAGCAGGTAAGAGACTGTGGTGGTCATTCGAGGTGGATGGGCGGACTGGTGGAACGTGGGGAGGAATACAGGCGGTCACCAGAGCCGGAAGAAGGCGCGACATTGTGAGGGGAGGTCGATAGCGATTTTTGGTCGGAAGAAGAACTGATTAGGCTGATCATCGGCAGTTGGGTTGTCTCGGCAAGTAGGGAGGCTCGGGTTCGCGATGAAGGTTTGCAAGCTTCAACTAGAGGTGGGTGGAGCTCAAGGGGAAGGCGAAAGGGGAAAACGCATGAAGAAGAAAATATAATAGTGACCCCTTTTCTTTTATAGCATTCGAAAGAAAACTGTTTTGTACAATAGAAGTTTGAACAATCGGCTTTGGAAAGATACAAAAATAAAGCTGCTTTGGGAAGAAAATAGGAACTGACCCTTTTTATTTATTCGTTCATATGTATACGAAGCATTGCATTGGAATGAACAACATTGGAAATTTTGAAGGATGCATTTAGTAATCAAAATGGAGTGTAGAAAGATGCCTGGCGCTTGGAAACAAAATGGATGGAAGCAAAACTAACGCATGTATGCAAATGGCAAATGGAAAGGTTACATAGGTTAGTAAATAAATAATCAAAGGGAACATGGCATGTTTATGTAACATACACTAAGCCTTCCAAACAAACAAACAAAAATTAATGGATAGTTTAGTAAAATAAAAGGGAGAGTTTTACAGACCCAAAAGGTCTAGAAAAATATAAAGGATCCGAATATGGACACTTCGAATTCAAATGGCTATTTTTCAAAAATAAAGCGCGCAAGCTTTTTAGCAATTTCAGCACGAACCGAACACTAAAACTGACAAATGAATATACTGCGCAAATCAACACGACGAGACGGTCACAATATATAGTTTGCAGTGTCAGGATGCTCTGTTCAAAAAGGCGTTACGGACCCCTTTTAACGTAAAAATGCGGACGAAAAACGAATGTCAAAACGTCCGATTTTCGCGAAATGAATTCCGTCGTTGTATTACTGACAACGAATAGAGTATTTTTCATGTTCGTCCAAACTGGATTTGGAGAGATTATAAAATCATTAAATTTTGAACTATTATATGCGGCTTTGCACTGAAAATTGCGCGACCGGCAAATATTCAAATTTCCTGATGAAATTTTCACAGCTGCTACATCTCACTATACGTATTTCAAATTTTAAATTCCCATTATGAAAAATTATAGAATGTTTCAAAATAAAAATATTGATTTAAATCAGAATTTAAATCGTTAAAAATAGCGGGTTATTACACTCTATCCCACTCAAACTTTTCGTCCCTGAAAAGGAATGAGGCAAGGATATACTAATTAAATAATATATTTAAACCAAATGGTTCATATTTATCCTCATCCATATATATTAATTTTGAAATATATACATAAATCAAAAGTTAAAATATTTTCAAACATTTCAAAATAGTTTTAAATATTCACTCGACGTCTCGATTGGCGCTATATATATATATATATATATATATATATATATATATATATATTAGGGTCACATCCCTATAACATTATATAATAGAGCGAACATCCTTCCCTTTTGTTCAAAAGTTTCCGCCCCCTATTTTTTGTTCCGCCTCATGCATTTTGAAAGTTCCGCCACCTGCTCTTTTGCCTTCGCCTCCTCCATTTCCTATTAGAAAAAAGTGCAGCAATGCATAAAAATAATAATCTAAAATCATAAAATAATCTCAGAAGTCCACGCCAATCAAAAAAAAAAGTTGCATACATGTATGCAACTATTGCCAATTGTTGCACACATGTATGCAACTATTGCAAAGGAAATTCAGCTAATGTTTTAGCCTGCAGATATGTTGCACGCACACATGTGTGCTTGTTTTCGGGTTATTTGCATAGTTGAATGCAAATAAAACTGAACTGAGTTGGACTGTCACGAATTATTGCATACTTCTATGCAAGAAATATGAAATACATGCACAGAAATATGCAAATAAATCAAGGCGGATGGAAGAACTGGAATACATGCACGTATGCATGCAACAAAATCAAATATGTGCATAATATGATGCATTTAACTATTGTTTTTTCTGTTTTTTTTGCGTGTTTTTTAACTTTTTTTGATTGATTTTTTGGTCGAGACCATGTTTTATCTCAATATTAATTGTCGTATTTTTTTATTTTTTTATTATTTTTTTAATGTATTTTTGAAAAATAGGGACCTAATTTATAATAAGTTTATGACCGGATGTGAGCCTAATTTTGAAACTTAATAGGGACCTGTAAAAAATGCACCTATATATATATATCACACTTTCGAAACTTGAAAATAGATATCGATGATGATGCAGTCATCACCAGAATCATTTTCAAGCGACTAGAGTGTGACTCTATATATATGTAATGCATATAGGATTTAACATATACGTTGATCAGACGTATACCCAAATCACTAAGCATCCGATAGACCATTTTAACGTCAAGTAAGTACTCAAAACATCTTTTCTATATTTAAACAGAATATATACCAAATTTTCAAATAATATATTATAAATAATATATTTCAAATCATTAAAAATTTAAGTAGGGAAAATTTATATCTCTTCCCACTCATTTATTTATTAAAATTCAACTCAATCCATAACAAATATACAATAATATTATTATTGAATCAAATACATAACAATATTATTCTATACAATACCTAAATATTTTCAAAACTTAAGTTTTAGTATTTGAAACTTATAAAACTAGTTTAATTCCATAAGTTTAACATATATACACATCACTAATTAAAACCTTTATAAACCTATTTAAATTTTAAATTCTTATATATACATATATACATTTATAAAAAATACCATATAGATTTCAACCAAGAAAAAAAATCATATTTTTACAAAATCTACATCTTTAAATCTCATTAAAATACATAGTTTATAAAATATAAAATCTTAAAGTATAAACATCAAATAATTTCAAAATATTGGTATTACAAAAAAAATATGATATTTACAAATATATATCAGAATTGTATCAAGAAAACTTATATTATAATACCTTTCAATATACCAATTCAAATTAATATTAAATAAGAATGAAATCGCTTGAAGAATTATACTCTTCTTCTACCTCTTACCTTATTATGAACAAAGATAAGTTATAGAATTCGAGTCAAAGCTGAACGAACGAAATAACCTAATCAAAGAGATTCTACGAAGGAAGATGGGTTCGAATGGAAAGAAAAATTCAGAAAAGATTTAAGTACCAAACAAAATTTTATATCCGAAATATTTGTTTGAAACATTTCAAAACTATTTAAAAGAACATTTATACTTCTAAAATACACTCTCTCTGAAGAAGGATTCTGTGAATGATTCCGCCCATTTAAGGTATCACTACCCTATCTCTAATGGGCTTTTACCCCATAGGCTATAGCTTTGGTAAACCAATGCTCTGATACCAACTGTAACAACCCGCCAATTTGACCGTGCCAAATCGACAAAACATGTCAAATAGAACCGTCCAAAACGAAAGATTGTTACTAGCTTCTGGGGTAAATAGAATAAATCATAGTATCACAGATCACAGACACAAACACAGAGCAATATAATATCTCACAGCGGAAAATACAAAATACAATAGTAGTTCATGAAGTTACTAAATAAATTTTACATTAGAGTTTACATAAATAATACAGCGGAAGTCTAATACAATAAATAAATCATAACAGTCTGAAATAGAAATGATAGAAATAACTGGATGACTGGAACAACTGAACAGGTAGATATAAATGAGCAAAATCCCAATAATCTTCATATTCCAAGAGTGGATCTCGAAAGTTGTGATAATCGATCTGACCCGAGCGATAATGCAAAACAAAACAACTCGGATCAGGACTAACATTCTCATGGAAGTAAATCAACTCAAATGAAATGTTCGATGAAATGAAATCAATAACTTAAAGGATGTTTGGGATCACCATCCTCTAAGGACCCGTCAAACAAATACGATATAGTATAGTATACTACATATATACAATGGTGTCTATCAGTAAAGTAAAATATCAAAATAACGTAAGCGGGATTACCATTATTACCCTTACACCATTTATATATTCCCATTGTATATACAGTACCGTAATTCCTCCGTAAACTAGAGGTTGATCAGAGGGCACACTATATAAAACAGTACAAAACAAAGTCGTAGCGGGCTCATATATGGCATGTGATAAGGCGCGCAAGGAATGTTAGGGTGGATTCACCGTTTGCAGAGCCGGACTGGTGGTAACGCATAACAGCTACTACCGCCCACCTCGAGACACACTCCCATAATCAAATCGGAGGGTGGCCACCAAACACATCAAAAAAAACATAGAATAGTATCGAAGAAGTGCACTTGATAGGAGTTATGACCTCACTTGGTCTTGACGTAACTCATGTTTTAGTCACATCAAGTTGACTCAAGGTAGTCAGGGTCTCGTAGTTAATATGAAATAGAAAATTAGAGTCGATCGCCATCTATCCTACTTCATTCTGGAACTCCACCGCGTACAAAGTTGTTAAAGTGGTTTTCAGTATTGGCAGGGAGTATGACAATAGCCGATCTCGGTCTCTCTAACAACCAATCGTTTACCATTTTCACACCATAACCATTATTTTATAAATCACTTTATAAAATAGTTTTTAAGAAATCTCAGTTCAAATTTGAAATCAAAATTAAATATTTAACTTCGAATATATTCAATTTTGAAAACAACTCATTTATATCGCTTAATCAAATCAATTTCGAAAACATATCGAAAAGATCTCAAAATATAGTATAAACTATTATTATACTATTTAATTTCGATTATATACGATTTCAAAAATATTCACATAACGACTTTTAATTTAAAACGACATACGTTAAAACATATCTTAAAGGTCATAACTATCGTTTAAATCAAAACAAAAATATTTGGGTTTGATTTATATTCGTCAAAATTCCGAGTACAAACAAGTCCGTTGATTCAATTTTTACCTTAATAAGAATTCGCTTAAGTCAATTCAAAAATTACACTATTTCTGTTCAAATTCAATATATACAATCAATTTCAAAACTAATTCAACTAAAACAATTCATGTCATAAAAATTCAAATAACTCATATAATTTCGTTTTCCTTTATAAGATTCGATTGAGTAGATTCGAAATTCCAGTACTTAAGTTCAAATTTAGTTTATAATATTCAAAACGAATCTCATATTTAAATTTAAACTAAATCATATATTATAATTCAAGTTGTACAATTCAAAATCGTTACTTATAAATTTGATTTAACTCAATTTTTAAATTCAAACAAAACGATTCATAAAACTAATTCCATTAAAATTATCTTATTCATTCCGCAATTCGAGATCGTTACTTATAAGAGTTCAAACCCAAATTCAAATTTGTATTCAGTTGATTTATAATCAAATTCATTCCTTAAATTTGGAAATTTAATTTCAAACATATTCACAATTCAAGTTCATCTCTCGTAATTCTATTTCAATACGAAATCAAATTCATTTCTTATATACGTTCATTCGTTAAGTTAAATATCATTATATAAATTTATATCTTTAAACCTCGAATTCGAATCGCGAAACCTTAACTTATCCAACTTTTAGTTTATTATTAAAGTTTGTAAAATATATATAAAATAAAAATATAATTTTTAAAATAGATATATATAAGTTTATAAATCTCTAAAATAAATTAGAAATACATTATAAACATATATAAGTTTAAAATAATATAAAAATAGATCTAAAGAAATATTTATAATAGTATAAAAAGGTTAAAATACTTATAGGAATAAATTATATGGTTTAAAATAAGTAAAATTATAAGTAAAATCTTAAATAAGTATTTAAATCTATATTTACATGTATAATCATTTTAATACATATAATTTAAAATCTACAAATTAATTTAAATTTAAAATCTTTAAAATATAATATAAAATCTTAAGTAATTATTTAAAAATCAAATTTTCCACATCCCTTTACTTTGGAAACATTACCAACGGTGTCCGCATATACTTTTCTACCCTATGGTCAAGTGATACGGATATTTATCATTTCAACCCGTAATTTATAAATATCTACGGGTCTATCATTTCAACCCACGATCCCAAATTCAATAAAAATCGTTCAGGTCTATCATTTCAACCCATAATGATTTTTCCCTATTATAATGTCCGTTCGGGTACGTATCAACCTTAGTGATTTTTCCTAAACTAGGGGTAACAACAATCACATCATATATATCATCAGTGCAACTACGTGTCATATGAATATATCGTGTCACATATGAAATGTGCATACATATCAAATCAAACAATTTCCATCAGCAATCCAATACATTTCATATAATAGTTTTTTATTGATCTAACATCCATGAAAAAAGTAAGTCAGGTGTGAGATAAACTCGGCTTTCGTGGCACAGATTGGAGATAGTCGACGGACTGACACTGAATCAACCGACGACTTCCAGGCACGATTCAGAATGGATCCAACTCAATGATCGCTCAATATTAATTTATTTTTGTAACAGGAGGCAAGGGAATGTCTAAATGGATCAGTACGGCTATTTGATTTTGGGATAGTTTCAAATTCTCAACACCAAACCGACTCAAAATAAACACAACAAATTTTTATAAAATAATATTTATTTATTTAAAATCAATACGATGTTGAATGCACACCCAACAAAACTATTATATATATATAACGCCATACGCTCAACACACACAACACATGCATGTACGCACCCACATCCACACAATCATACTCATGCCACCTACACAGAATGTACATACACGCAATATTACACAAGAACACACACACAAACAAACATACCACAAGAGATCACTGCACTCTCCACTACAAAATGCATACCCATTCATACTCACGCTCACCTATACACCGTATACATACAGACGCACCCATGCACCCTCAAACACGATAAAAATCACACATGCCATGCAGGAAAGAACAAAAGAAGGGGGGCTTTCGGTGGAGCTCAGCAATGGTTCGGGAAGGGTCAGCAGCAGGTGAGGAGGGCTTGCGGGTAGTCAGGGAAGCAGGGTGAGGCTTTGAGGAAGAGTAGAGCAGACCAGAGACTGCTATGGTCATTTGAGGTGGATGGGCGGACTAGTGGAACGTGGGGAGGAATACAGGCGGTAACCAGAGCCGGAAGAAGGCGCGACATTGTGAGGGGAGGTCGACAATGATTTTTGGTCAGAGGCTGATCATCGGCAACTGGATTGGCTTGGCACGTAGGGAGGCTCGGGTTCGCGATGAAGGTTTGTGGGCTTCAACTAGAGGTGGGTGGAGCTCAAGGGGGAAGGCCAAAGGGGAAAACATGTGAAGAAGAAAATATAATGGTGGCCCCTTTTCTTTTATAGCATACGAAAGAAAACTGTTTGTACAACAGAAGTTTGAACAATCGGCTTTGGAAAGATACAAAAATAAAGCTGCTTTGGGAAGAAAATAGGAGCTGATCATTTTTATTTATTCGTTCATATGTATATGAAGCATTGCATTGGAACAAACAACATTGGAAATTTTTAAGGATGCATTTAGTAAACAAAATGGAGTGTAGAAAGATGTCAGGCGCTTGAAAAAAAAAGGATGGAAACAAAACTAACGCATGTATGCAAATGGCAAATGGAAAGGTTACGTAGGTTAGTAAATAAATAATCAAAGGGAACATAGCATGTTTATGTAACATGCACTAAGCCTTCCAAACAAACAAAAAAATTATTGGATAGTTTAGTAAAATAAAAGGGAGAGTTTTACAGACCCAAAATGTCTAGAAAAATAAGAAGGATCTGAATATGGACACTTCGAATTCAAATGGTTATTTTTCAAAAATAAAGCGTGCAAGCTTTTTAGCAATTTCAGCGTGAACCGAACACTAAAACTGACAAATGAATATATTGCACAAATCAGCGCGACGAGACAGTCATAACAGTATATAGCTTGCAGTGTCAGGATGCTCCGTTCAAAAAGCTATTATGGACCCCTTTTAACGTAAAAATGCGGATGGAAAACGAATGCCAAAACGTTCAATTTTCGCGAAATGAATTCCGTCATTGGATTACTGACAACGAATAGACTATTTTTCATGTTTTCCGAACTGGATTCGGAGGGATTATAAAATCATCAAATTTTGAACTGTTATGCGCAGCTTTGCACTGAAAATTGCACGACCGGCAAACATTCAAATTTCCCGACGAAATTTTCACAACTGCTACATCTCACTGCAGGTATTTCAAATTTTAAATTCCCATTATGAAAAATTATAGAATACTTTTAAAAATAAAATTATTGATTTAAATCGGAATTTAAATTGTTAAAAATAGCGGGTTATTACACCTTTCACAATTCAATTAGATTTCATTTCCACTTCGATTACTTTTTAAATGAATTCCAATTAAAAGGTAATCTCTTAAATTATTATTAATTAAAATAATAGTTTACTTCAATCATAACTACTGTAGCATTAGTTAACTTCTTTTATTAACTAAAATGAATAGTAAATTGCTTTTTAAAATCTTATTAAAATTAACACAAATATTAGTTAGACCATCTCATTAGATTTATTCAAAACAAATAATTTAATAATTATTCTCTGTTAGAAACGGTTGACTTAGTCAACCCAAAACACATTTATCTCGTTAACCAAATTCAATTGGTCCTTTTAATTAATAATATAATTAATTCAAATAATTCCATTAATACAATTAATTTAAATAATTCCATTTAATTGTTTCTTAAAAACAATTATCAAATTCTTAACCGTTAGGTTAATTTTATACTCTCTTGCTTATAAATCTGATTAACACTAGAATTTACTTCATAAAATCATTTAATAATCACTTATAAATTTAAATAATAATTAATAACAATTTATTTCTTTTTAATAACTTTTATTCAAGATAATATATTTCAAAAACTATCTTCAATTATAAAATAAATTTTATAACTCCACTTCTATCGATTTACCTGATGGTAAATCAATATTTAGAAAACGATTGATTTATAGGCCATATACTGCCAATTACTCAACCAATATTACCCATTGGTTTAAACAAAACAATTGTTGAATTTCAGTTCAACGGCTGACAACCAAATCAATCATCTAATCAGAACTGTTCATATAATGATAATATGAAAATAAATATAATTAAATTTATTTGAGGAATCCCGTTGGATTCCTTCAACCTGTATTAAAATAGATTATCTCGCATAAATTCATTTCAATTCAATTTAATTGATAATTTCTGTAACAGTAAACATCAATTATTTAATATAATCCAATTGACAAAACAATTCAAACAATTAAACACGTTTATTAAATAAGTTTGACCAGCATGGTAAGTTACCTTCATTGGTTCCAACCATTAAAATAACGATTTGGTGTTTCACCAAAATTAAACAACGTTTAATTTCATCGGTTCAATCAATATATGAATATATATATATTTAACAAACAGTCAACCATTAGCAACCATAGCTTACAATTATAAAACCCGACTTATATGAAATATAAGTGGGAAGAACTGAGTGAGTTTAACTCACCTTGATTTGATTCGCTGTCAACGGCTCATTTTAATTAAATTAAACAGTTGTTTAATTTAATTAAAAATTCTGGGTAATTCCAATCACGTCTATTTTTTTTATAATGGTTTCAAAATGTAGCGCTCATGGAGACGATTCCAAAGTCTCTTGAATCGTCCAATTCTGACCATACATGGATAAGTTATCAAAATTTTAAGATTATATAATTTAAATTAAACTAATTTAATTCCTAATTATTTAAATAAACTAATTAATCACTTAATTACATCTGTGGCTTAACAAAATGTATCCGACCCTCTGTTATTTTCACTCAGGCTTGTTCATCAATTACCCCATCAACTTGCCTGCACAAATTAACATACAATAAACATATGATTTAAATTAACTAATCTTTAATTATAAACTTAAGTATTTAGTTTAGACTACCATGCCTAACACATTTAAATCCTTCATTTCTTGTGTATTCCATTCATGTTCATGACACACAAGTTATGCATAAATATGATTATAATTAAATAGTTTGAACCATTAAATAACATTTCTATATTAATTAATTTGTTAATCATGAATTAGGTCGATCTCCCCCTTCTGTTCTCGCATTTGTTCACTGCAGCCCCAAGTAGTATTCTTGTATCGTTTTAAGTTATAGTATATGTATAAGGAGTCTTATTAAAAATAATAATCCTTTATTATTAACTAATGAATCACTCAGTTACGTTTGTTATGCTGATTAATCTTGGTTCCATCGCACTGCATATATAAATATCGGATTTTAAATAAAGTAATTAGCCCTTTTAATCTAATATTAATTAAAATTTTCTAACTATTGTCAATACTTGGCCACGCAATTATTGGGTTTTAAACTATCTGAACCTCGTCTCCAATACTTGCTTCCAGGCCAATAATTCCAAACCCATTCACGAACTAAAAGTTTCACCATTGCTCCAGCTTCAGGCGATCGGACTTAGATTGGAGGCTATCACAGCGTGCGCCTACGTGTGCTCTACCATTGCCAGAAGATCTGGCCAACTCGGTTGCGCTGCGTGTCCCCGATGACGCTCGAAAGGTGGCACCTTCCAGCTCTAATTCCCGACGTCTCGGTTCGCCAGAGGCCATCTCCACCGCATAGATCAAAGATCTCACCTAGCTCTGCAAACTTTCTGTTGAACAATATTAGATGAAAAGGCAAACGGATTTGAAGTTAAAGAGGGGAAAATTTTGAAGGAGTCTGGTCAATGATTGGGGAAGATAGCAACCCCTTTCCGGTTGACCATGCAAATGTTGAAAACCTAGGGTTTGACCACTAGAATGATATTTATAGTGTGGGATGTAATATAATATTATTAATCGAACTTCACCGTGAAGTAACGTCTTAAAACCATCACAAATGATGTCCAATCGAGACAAAACTCCTAATCCAAGCATAAAAAATATTCCGGACCCGATGAGACAGGTTTCGTCGAATTCCAAGGTCGTTTCTAAAAAGTCCTTTATAAATCACAGGCTAAAAATCACGCGTTTAAATTTCCCACGATCAAAAAAAAAATCCAATCAACTTAAAACTTTGAAATTATACTAGAACTTTTCCTTACAGATCCAACAAATTTTGTTTCGTTAAAATCGGAGTTCATTTGGCCAGTCGTTTATTCCTTTATAGTTACCCCTGTCTAAATTGGCCAAAATTATATAAACGATTAAGGTGTTTATCGTTGCCACGATCAAACGGTAAGTCCGATTGACACAAAATTTGAAATCTGATAATAATTAATTATACGAATCCAACGACATAATTTTCGTCACATTCCGAGACTGTTTCCTGGTACGCTATTTTTATATGTCAAACAACGCAATTTTGGACACCAAAATACCCGATGTCTAAAAATAACGAACTACCTGCCTATTTTAACTATAAACATCAATACACACTATAGAAAATGATTGGGCATTTATGGCTGCCATTGTCACATATGACATCGGTTTGCCATGAAATTTGATACTGTACGATAATTTAACGTTACAGTTCCAATGAACCTAATTTCGTCGAAAACGGACTCTATTTGCAAAATGACCATTTTTAATGCTTATAAAATATCAAATAAATATTATAAAAATCCAAAATAATCAAATAAAACAATAATAAATTATTATTATCATAAATACCCAATTGGAAATATCAAATAGCTTCAAATATAAATTATACAACTCAATATAATCAATTTCGAGTTAAACGATGTCCAAATTATATAAAAACTCTTTTAAATATATTAAATAAACGTTATTATTTATTAACGATTTCCATAGCGACTATTTTAAAATTTGATTTGGACATAACTAACAATCTATAACATGAAATCTGGATTTTTCTCTTCCATATGAAAATTATAATCAACCAGATTTCAACGTTTCTTATTTCATAGAATTCCGACTTAAAACGGATTCTGTATATTCAATTAAAGTTCAAAACTCAATATTACGAACTACCGTACCATTTCGAGCTCGTTTTAAATTATATATAAATTTAACGTCTAAACTTCATTTTAATAAACAAATTCAATATTAAAATCCATTAATATCCCAAATATAATATTTAAAATAATAAATTAAATTAAATATTTGACTACAAAAAATACGGGATATTACACATGCAGAACCTTCGTATCTCATATCAGGATCTCATTTTATGTCCCCTGAGGGAATACGAAATTCTAAAAAATCGAGGATACGAAAAACGAGATCATGTCTCATGCCTTGACCGAATGAGTCATCAAAGCATGCAATTTTTTTAATAGGATTGAATGATAATAAGAAACAAACATTACTACAACATTTCTTTATCAGGGTAGACTAAAGAAGGGACTAAACGTGTTAAAATGTTATAAACATGTTAAAATGTTATAGGTTACGTTTAGTTTGATAGAGTTAAAATCATAAACTTATGTATATAGAATAAAACACAACAAAAGTTCAAGCATCAAGCATTAATAAACATGAACCATATCACTATAAGTGCACACAGTACATCTGTATGGATATCTTACATTTTGCTATTTTTCTATGTGTAGGTAACCAAAAGACTGTTACATGTCCAGGAAATAGAAACAACATTTGTAATGAAGTACTGAATATTGGTATGTAGTAGTAACACAAAATATTTTCCACCATGTGAGGTGTATGTGCATTATCCAGGTTAGCATAAACAAACAAACCTAAGGTGTTCAATTGAATAAAAGCAAATTCTATTTGAACTCAGCTAATTACTGAGTAACCCTCTAAAATTCAACAAAACGAGAAAATCCAGCATAAACAAACAAAATTAAGGTGTTCAATTGAATAAAAGCAAATTCTATTTGAACTCAACTAATTGCTGAGAAACCCTTTAAAATTCAGCAAAACGAGAAAATTCATCATTTTGCTGAGTAGCCTTCCATTTAATTAAAAAAAACAATAATAAATTTTCTCGTAGTGACTCTACATGGTTTTGTAGACAACACGTAGGGGCGCTGCTTGATATTATTAGGAATCACGCAGTACCCCTGCTTGGTTCCCTACTAAACCATGTAGAGTAGACCTGTCAAAATATGACCCTACCCATTCACCCAACCCATTTTACCCTAACTACAACCATGTTGGGTCAACCCATTTATATTTTTTTATTAAATGGGTCATAAAAAGGTTGACCTATTTTTAAAAGTGTTATAAATGGGTAACCCACTTACCTATTTTACACTACCTACATACGATGTCGCTATTTTTTTTTTTTTTTGTAAAACCTGCAGAAACTTTTTCATACGGCCTAGAAATGGATGATACTTCGTAGATTCCCACCAAAATTACGGACAGTGCGAAGCACTCGAACATATTGCCCTATGACCGAACACTGTAGGTCTCCAAGGTGACTACCAGTTGTACTTAGAAAATAGCAAGCTTTATTCCCATATTTGAACTCTGCCTAGATATAGAGTCGCTATTTGTTTTGTAAAAACTGCAGTAATTTCTTCATACTGCCTTGAAACCGGATGTGACTTCGACTGATAGATTTCCACCTAAATAACGGATAGTGTGAAACGCTCGAACATATTGCCCTATGATCGAACACTATAGTTCTTGTAACACCCCACGTCCATTAATGTCACTCACAAAGGGAATGCATTAACTTCCATGGAGGTTTTAAGTGAATATAGAACAGTAAAATTACAACAAGACAGATATAAAATAGTACTTGGAAATTCAAAAACTTTATTTCATTGTAGCAGAAGTCAAAACATGTTTGATTACATCATAACACCATATTCAATGTCAAGTACAATATCTATCTTGATAAAACAAGTACATAATCCCATTACATGAATAGCCATTAAAAAGAAAGATAACAAGCTGGACTTTACTTCAGCAGTCCAAGCTTTCCAGAAGATAAGCGATCCAACTAGACTCCACTAGAACTTAGCCCAACCTACGGACCTGAAGGGAGAAAAAGGATGGAAAAGAGGGGGTCAGACATAAAGTCTGGTGAATATGATAATTCTACAATACTATTACCAAAATAACTGGACTAAGGCATAAGCTGGAAAACAAGAAAATGTCTATGAAGAGCAGATTAAGGACATAGACAATCGCTAAAGGCAACGTTATAGGCGTTCCTAAATACTAAAGGATAAACACTATACTGCACCACACCAGTCACCCTAAAGATTCATCCCACTTAGCTTCACTTAGAAACTTTCCCAATGGCTTTACGTACCCCTAGCTGACTACATAGGTGCCGCCTGCCCCTATCTCCACTATGTGTACCCTACTTCCCATTATTCGATCGGCTCCCTAACTCGTAGATACCCGTGCTGGCCCCACAGTGGGGTGTATCACTCCCCTAAAGTGGCAACCTGATACAACGGACATGCACGGCTTATACCTACACGATGCAACAACGTCTTACCTACCAGCCCGGGTCCACACACGCATATGAAACCCGTTGGACTTGCGTTGCCACCGCTCCCTGTTTTGGCCTCTTATAGTCAAACCCAGTATGCGTGTCCCGTCCTCGACTTGGGTCGAGCCCACAAAGATACGTTTTGGGATACTGGTTGAAATGGGCCCCCACTATTTACCACAAGCATTCCACCTAAGCTTGTCCCCATTAGTCCATCCCACTTAACCCACTTAGTCATGTTCATTTACATGTGTGTTTGGTTAAGTCTAATCGTATTTCAAATGCCTCTAAAGGCAACCACCAGATTCCTCATGCCACCCAAGGCACCTACTTAACCCCCATGTCCCACCTTACATGATTATCTGGTTAAGTATTTCTTAGTTCATTAAGGCCATAACCTCATAAAGACCTCTCACACTAGACTGGCATTTATGGCAGCTGGATTTGCCGGGCGGGTCCGGGCAGTCTTACACCATAAAAGAGTCTAACCTCGTGTCTTTACAACTGTTATGCTTTAGTTTGGGCCTAGGACCTCTCACATTGGGCCGACATTTGTGACTACTGGATTTGTCGGGCGGGTCCGGGCAGGTTTACATCACAAACGGGTCCAACCTCGTGTCCTAAGCATTGATTATTAATAATAATCCACTTTCCCCCAATTTTAATAATTCCCTACTTGAATTATTAATTACTTCCAACTTTTAACAATGTCCATAATTGACTCAATTATGGACATCCATTCATGGTATGCAAAATCTTACAAAATTGCACCCAATTTATTAATTCCTAATATTACCCCTACCCCACGTTTGAACGTTTATTCGCAAAATATATGTTAGACTCGAATAGCCTAACTCATAGCATAAAAGAGATTATCATAATAACAACATGTATATGTGACCAAATGAATCATAATAAGGGGTGAAACTTGCATATGTCCAACTTGCGTAGATTATACATTTCATGGACCTAAAGGTGTCAACTTGTTCAAAATTCACCTAATATAATCTCAATCAATTTTCATAAACTTACATATGAACATGTGTGAATCAACATCATCTAATTTTTTTAACAACATGGTTTTATATTGGTACAGCTAACTCAATAGGCAAATTCCCATAATCAAGTTTTATTTAATTATAGTTTCAAGTTTATGGGTACACCTAACCTAATAGGCAAATTCCCATAAACAAGATCCATTTAAATTAAGAAAAAAAAACATAACTTTAAGCATGATCCAACAGCATGATTTTTCAACATAATATAGCATGATTTATAACATGGCATAGTATGATAGTATAACATAGCTTGACATGATTCTCAACATAGCACGACATAGCATAAGAGAATTTACAACATAGCATGACATAGCATATATAATTTACATCATACGACAACATAATAACATAGTAAGAGATCCACAATATATAGAATTTACAATTACAAATCACATCACTTTCTTGTGATCCATTCATAACTGAGTCAAATTAGTTTGTAATAGTCTTGTGAGAATCATCATACTCACCAACAAAAGAAAAGAATTAGAGAAAGAGAGATCTTTTGATTTGATTTGTGTAGATTTAGTTGTAGATGATTAGGCTTCCTCTTCTTAGTTTGTGACGGCTACGCTGAACTCCATGGCAGCAGCATGACGGCAGCTTCTCTAATTTTACAAGTGATTTAGGTTTAGGGTCTACCCACTTATTTATAGATTTTAGAATGCATTTAGGCCATTAGATTTAACCTAGAAATAACCGCAGCCGTTCAGACAAGATGGGGTTTATCTTGTTGACTCAGCAATGAGTCAGAAGTGACTCAGCAAACACTCAGCAATATATATATATATATATATATATATATATTCTACAATGTACACATTAGATACATCCCCCCCCCCCTTTTACACACTTATTATTGTTTTTATATACATATTAGATACATCCCCTCTCTTACACACTTATTAATATTCTTATATTCATATTAGATACATCCCCTCTCTTACACACTTATTAATATTATTATATTCATATTAGATACATCCCCTCTCTTACACACTTTTATATTCATATTAGATACATCCCCTCTCTTACACACTTTTATATTCATATTAGATACATCCCCCCTCTTACACACTTATTAATATTTTAGCAACTTTAGTGTTAATAGAAAATTCGGGGTGTTACATTCTCCCCTCCTTTTAGGATTTCGTCCCCGAAATCTTCAAGTCTGGAAGAATGTATATCCTACCATCCAAACGTCCATCTACTCATCCATCATACACAGGCATCCATTGTCCTTACAGACTTCTAATGCTTTCATGTTTAAATGCACAGTGTGTGTATATGTCCGTATCTAATGCAAAATCAGGCGGTCCACTGATTCAGTTGACCTCCTTAATGCAACTATGATCGTGCCATGCATCCATTATGTATGCAAAAGATTCTTAATGCTACATAATACTTCTATATGCGTGCACAACCATTATCTGAATGCAGCATCCACATGATAATACAACCATCGTTCATCCATTTTACTAAATACATCCATATATATGCAATATGCAATATGTAGTGACTGAGCCGATCTAGTGCCTAAAGTGTGTGTATATATGCATCCACGAGCAACCACTAGCAAACACTTGCATCCATTTTGCATCCATCATACATAACATGTCTCAAACACATGTTTCAACCATAGGATTATCCTAACTAAAGGTCAAAGATACTAATGAGAGGACATACTAAAGATAAGATAAGATAAGCTAAGCGATAAAGGAGAAATTAAAATATATACCCTCAAAAAGAAAAGGGTACAACGAACGCATCTTCTCTTCTGTCTCCCAAGTTGCGTTGCTCTCATCATCTCCCCATTGCACTTTAACCAGTCTGACCTCTCGATTCCTCAACTTTTTGATCTCCGACCCAAGAATGCATGTAGGAGCTCGTCTAATTGTTGCATCGCGCTCTATTTCCACCTCTTTAAGCAAGCTCGGCTCTACCACCTCCGCGGTCTTGTGCAAACACTTCCTCAAATGTGATACATGGAATACGTCGTGTACCCCACTAAGTTTCTCAGGCAACTCCACCCTATATTCCATCTTCCCAATCCTGTTTTTTTTTTACAGGAAACGGCCCTACAAACCTTGGTGCTAATTTCCCCACGGACCCAAAGCGAACAACATTCTGTAACGGAGATACTTTGATAAAAACCATGTCCCCAATGTCAAACTCAAGATCTGTCCTCCTCTTATCAGCATACGATTTTTGCCTATCTTGTGCTGCTTTCATCCTCCTTCGAATCAACTCAATCTTCTCCGAGGTTTCCCTAACCATATCGGGCCCAAGTAGGATTTTATCGGTAAATTCCCACCAACATGTAGGCGAACGGCAAGGCCTTCCATAAAGAGCTTCGAAAGGTGCCATGCCAATACTAGACTGAAAGCTATTATTATATGCGAATTCTACTAACGGAAGGTGCTCTTCCCATGTACCCCCAAAGTCTAGGATACAAAGCCTTAAAAGATCCTCTAGAATGCGATTCACCCTCTCGGTCTGGCCGTCTGTCTGAGGATGATATGCGGTGCTCAAACATAGCTGAGTCCCTACCGCCTCTTGTAAACTCTTCCAAAATTCGCTAGTAAAGATGGGGTCACGGTCGCTTACTATACTAGAAGGAATACCGTGCAAACGAACTATCTCCTTAATGTATACAGAAGCCAACCACGGAGCAGTCCTCTTACTTTTCACGGGAATAAAATGGGCGCTTTTAGTAAGTTTATCTACTATAACCCAAATCCCCGTGTTACCCTTCCTTGATCTTGGTAATCCATCCACAAAATCCATTGAGATGCTTTCCCATTTCCATAGTGGAACTTCTAATGGGTGAAGCAACCCATCGGGTTTCTTTTGTTCTGCTTTAACTCGTAGGCACACCAAGCATCTAGCGACGTACTCGGCCACATCCTTTTTCATACCGGCCCAAAAGAAAACCCGCTTCATATCTTTGTACATCTTATCCCCGCCGGGATGAATGGTCATTTTTGAGCGATGAGCATCATCAAGAATGGCCTTCCTTAAGTCTTCGTCTTGTGGTACACAAAGTCTATTATCCCTTCGTAACCAACCCTTATCGTCTAGGGTATACCTACGAAGATGGCTTGACGACTCCCCCCCCCCTTTGAGCTTTTCTACTATCTCAACCAACTGTGGGTCGTCTCGCTGTGCCTCACCAACCCATCCTAGAAGTGTAGGTCTAACCTCCAAGGATGCTAACAGACCGGCTACTAAGTCAACGGAGGGTCTAAAGTCAAACATAGAGATGAATTCTAAGCTTTGTCGTTCAACAAACAACGGACTCAAGGACAACCTTTTCCTACTTAAGGCGTCTGCCACCACGTTACCCTTGCCCGGGGTATATGCTATTTCAAAATCGTAGGAGGCTAAGAATTCCATCCACCGTTGCTGCCTTAAATTCAAATCCTTCTGAGAGAATAAGTATTTTATTGATTTGTGGTCAGTGAACAGTTCGAATTTCTCACCAAGAAGATAGTGACGCTAAGACTTAAGCGCGAAAACAATTGCGGCTAGCTCTAAGTCATGCATGGGGTAATTCTTTTCATGAACCCTCAACTGCCTTCCACCATAGGCTATTACTCTTCCCTCTTGCCTGAGGACCGCGCCAAGTCTCGTCCCACAAGCATCAGTATAGATGGTAAACGGTTTATTCCCGTCTGGCAGCACTAAGACTGGGGCTGAAGTTAAGGCTCTCTTTAAACGTTGGAACGCATCATCGCAATCTTTGTCCCACGTAAAAACCAGGTTCTTCTTCGTTAACCGTGTTAATGGAGCTGATATTTTTGCGAAGTCTTTGATAAACTTCCTATAATAGCCAGCCAACCCCAAGAAACTTCTTACTTCGGTTGCATTTTTAGGGACCTTCCAATCTTGGATGGCCACCACCTTTGCGGGATCCACTGCTATCCCTTCTTTGGAAACCACGTGCCCTAAGAACCGTACTTCCTTCCTCCAGAAGTGACACTTAGAAAATTTTGCCTTAAGGTTATGCGCTCGAAGGGTTTCCAACACTTCCCTAAGATGTAGGGAGTGCTCTTCTTTATTCTTAGAAAAGACTAAGATGTCATCCACAAAGACTACCACGAATTTGTTAAGGTATTCCCTAAACACCCTACTCATCAAATCAACAAAATATGCAGGGGCGTTTGTCAAACCAAAGTGCATCACTAGCCATTCATAGAATCCGTCAGGAGTCCTAAAAGCAGTCTTATCTATACTATCCTCAGCCACTCTCAGTTGATGAAAGCCAGTGGCTAAGTCCAACTGCGAAAACACTGAGGCGCCAACTAACTGATCAAAGAGATCGTCAATCCTCGGCAGTGGGTATCGGTTCTTTTTAGTAAGCTTGTTTAGTTCTCTATAGTCCATACAAAGTCTAAGAGACCCATCCGCCTTTGTGGCAAAAACTACTGGAGCACCCCACTCCGATATACTACGTCTTATGAACCCCTTCTCAAGCAACTCCTTTACTTGCTTATTGAGTTCCCTCCTTTCACGAGGAGCCATGTGGCGCACTGGCAAAGATACGGGTTTAGCATTATCCACAAGATAAATTCGAAAGTCTATCTCCCGCTTTGGAGGTAAGCCCTTCACCTCCTCAAACACATCCGGATATTCCCGGACCACTTCTACCGATCGCAGGTTCTCTACAGACGCGTCAAGCGATTCAAGATAACTTAGCATAACGGAATTTATGGGATTACAAAAGATGTCGAGAGCATTACCAAGGCGAGTCACAAGCCTAACTACTCTCCTTTCACAATCAAGAATGGCCCTATTTCTAGACAACCAATCCATTCCTAAAATTAGCCCATAGCCCGTGAAGCCCAATACATAAGCATCACATCTAAATTCAACGCTAAGTATAGAGATTTTCAAATCCAAACATATCATGGTCAAATGAGCCGAACCCCCAATTGGATTTGAAACGACCAAGGGATCCTCTACTAAACTGGTGTTCAAGTGCAGTGATTCAACTAATGATGCAGAGATAAACGAATGAGATGCGCCAGAATCGAATAAGGTACGGACATGATGATCAAACAGAAAAACTAAGCTTTCAACAGAAATTGTTCTACCTCTTTCTTGCAGCGGTGGGGCCGCAATAGCCTGAACTTGCCCCCTTGCCTGCCCTGGTGCCATAAGAGCCTGCACCTGTCCTCCCGAGGTAGACCCTGCCCTCTGCCCCTTCTTTGGACAGTCCTTCACTAAATGTCCCGCACCTCCACAATGAAAACAACCAGCCTTCTTTTTCTTTCTACAATCTTTGCTGAGATGGCCAGGCGTCCCACAATTGAAGCATTTCTTCTTCCCTTTGCCATTATTGTTTTTACCACCCTTCTTATTTTGCTGTTGGGGTTTCTTCTGATCCCCTTTCTTTTCAACTGCCTTATCCTCATGCATAAGTGCCATTTCTACTAGCTTTTCAAAGGTGGCTCCCATAGGGATGTGGGTCATAGCCAACCCTTGCAACGGTTCATTCAAGCCTCTAACGAACCTCAAAGCTTTCTTCTCTGGCGTGTTCACCAACTCCAAGCCAAACCTTGCTAACTGATTAAATTTATTGACATATTCCTTTACTGATGAGCTCCCTTGCTTTAGTTCCAGGAATTTTTCCATATTTAAGTTCTCCTCTGCCCTTGAAAGAAACTTTGCCTCAAACCTTCGTCTGAAATCCGCCCATGAATCAACTGGACGTTCCCCGTTAGTGACCTCCCACCAAAACGAGGCCTCTCCCTTCATTAACCAAGCAGCTAAACGGACTTTCCTCCCATCTTCCACTTCAAAGATATCCAACAATTCCTCAGTCTCCTTAAGCCAATCTCTGGCCTCCACAAACGTCTCAGTCCCTTGAAAAGTTTTTCCTCCCATAGCCTTGAATTCCTTGCACGTCTTTGCAAAAGTGTCAACACGAGGAGGAGGAGGAGGAGGAATGGGTGCAACTAGGGGTGGAGGAGTATCCGCTGGGCCTGCAGTGGTGGCCCTAGCCTCCAAGTATCTCCTAAACCACCCTGGAATCGTCACACCTTCTGGGAGATTAAGATCTTCAGCCATGCTGAAACGAAAAAGGAAAGATTCAAAATGGAGAATTCTAAAGATAAAGATAAGGATGTGGCTATTTGGGATTATGTTTTTCATAAAAACTCTCTTTAAATAACATTTTTTTTTTTTTTTTTTGAAAGCACTTCTTCCAAAAATACTTTAGAAAAAAAAATATTTTTCTAAAATTTTTTTTTATCTGTTCTGGTAACCTTATGCTCTGATACCACGTGTAACACCCCACGTCCATTAATGTCACTCACAAAGGGAATGCATTAACTTCCATGGAGGTTTTAAGTGAATATAGAACAGTAAAATTACAACAAGACAGATATAAAATAGTACTTGGAAATTCAAAAACTTTATTTCATTGTAGCAGAAGTCAAAACATGTTTGATTACATCATAACACCATATTCAATGTCAAGTACAATATCTATCTTGATAAAACAAGTACATAATCCCATTACATGAATAGCCATTAAAAAGAAAGATAACAAGCTGGACTTTACTTCAGCAGTCCAAGCTTTCCAGAAGATAAGCGATCCAACTAGACTCCACTAGAACTTGGCCCAACCTGCGGACCTGAAGGGAGAAAAAGGATGGAAAAGAGGGGGTCAGACATAAAGTCTGGTGAATATGATAATTCTACAATACTATTACCAAAATAACTGGACTAAGGCATAAGCTGGAAAACAAGAAAATGTCTATGAAGAGCAGATTAAGGACATAGACAATCGCTAAAGGCAACGTTATAGGCGTTCCTAAATACTAAAGGATAAACACTATACTGCACCACACCAGTCACCCTAAAGATTCATCCCACTTAGCTTCACTTAGAAACTTTCCCAATGGCTTTACGTACCCCTAGCTGACTACATAGGTGCCGCCTGCCCCTATCTCCACTAGGTGTACCCTACTTCCCATTATTCGATCGGCTCCCTAACTCGTAGATACCCGTGCTGGCCCCACAGTGGGGTGTATCACTCCCCTAAAGTGGCAACCTGATACAACGGACATGCACGGCTTATACCTACACGATGCAACAACGTCTTACCTACCAGCCCGGGTCCACACACGCATATGAAACCCGTTGGACTTGCGTTGCCACCGCTCCCTGTTTTGGCCTCTTATAGTCAAACCCAGTATGCGTGTCCCGTCCTCGACTTGGGTCGAGCCCACAAAGATACGTTTTGGGATACTGGTTGAAATGGGCCCCCACTATTTACCACAAGCATTCCACCTAAGCTTGTCCCCATTAGTCCATCCCACTTAACCCACTTAGTCATGTTCATTTACATGTGTGTTTGGTTAAGTCTAATCGTATTTCAAATGCCTCTAAAGGCAACCACCAGATTCCTCATGCCACCCAAGGCACCTACTTAACCCCCATGTCCCACCTTACATGATTATCTGGTTAAGTATTTCTTAGTTCATTAAGGCCATAACCTCATAAAGACCTCTCACACTAGACTGGCATTTATGGCAGCTGGATTTGCCGGGCGGGTCCGGGCAGTCTTACACCATAAAAGAGTCTAACCTCGTGTCTTTACAACTGTTATGCTTTAGTTTGGGCCTAGGACCTCTCACATTGGGCCGACATTTGTGACTACTGGATTTGCCGGGCGGGTCCGGGCAGGTTTACATCACAAACGGGTCCAACCTCGTGTCCTAAGCATTGATTATTAATAATAATCCACTTTCCCCCAATTTTAATAATTCCCTACTTGAATTATTAATTACTTCCAATTTTTAACAATGTCCATAATTGACTCAATTATGGACATCCATTCATGGTATGCAAAATCTTACAAAATTGCACCCAATTTATTAATTCCTAATATTACCCCTACCCCACGTTTGAACGTTTATTCGCAAAATATATGTTAGACTCGAATAGCCTAACTCATAGCATAAAAGAGATTATCATAATAACAACATGTATATGTGACCAAATTAATCATAATAAGGGGTGAAACTTGCATATGTCCAACTTGCATAGATTATACATTTCATGGACCTAAATGTGTCAACTTGTTCAAAATTCACCTAATATAATCTCAATCAATTTTCATAAACTTACATATGAACATGTGTGAATCAACATCATCTAATTTTTTTAACAACATGGTTTTATATGGGTATAGCTAACTCAATAGGCAAATTCCCATAATCAAGTTTTATTTAATTATAGTTTCAAGTTTATGGGTACACCTAACCTAATAGGCAAATTCCCATAAACAAGATCCATTTAAATTAAGAAGAAAAAAACATAACTTTAAGCATGATCCAACAGCATGATTTTTCAACATAATATAGCATGATTTATAACATGGCATAGTATGATAGTATAACATAGCTTGACATGATTCTCAACATAGCACGACATAGCATAAGAGAATTTACAACATAGCATGACATAGCATATATAATTTACATCATACGACAACATAGTAACATAGTAAGAGATCCACAATATATAGAATTTACAATTACAAATCACATCACTTTCTTGTGATCCATTCATAACTGAGTCAAATTAGTTTGTAATAGTCTTGTGAGAATCATCATACTCACCAACAAAAGAAAAGAATTAGAGAAAGAGAGATCTTTTGATTTGATTTGTATAGATTTAGTTGTAGATGATTAGGCTTCCTCTTCTTAGTTTGTGACGGCTACGCTGAACTCCATGGCAGCAGCATGACGGTAGCTTCTCTAATTTTACAAGTGATTTAGGTTTAGGGTCTACCCACTTATTTATAGATTTTAGAATGTATTTAGGCCATTAGATTTAACCTAGAAATAACCGCAGCCGTTCAGACAAGATGGGGTTTATCTTGTTGACTCAGCAATGAGTCAGAAGTGACTCAGCAAACACTCAGCAATATATATATATATATATATATATATATATATATATATATTCTACAATGTACACATTAGATACATCCCCCCCCCTTTTACACACTTATTATTGTTTTTATATACATATTAGATACATCCCCTCTCTTACACACTTATTAATATTCTTATATTCATATTAGATACATCCCCTCTCTTACACACTTATTAATATTATTATATTCATATTAGATACATCCCCTCTCTTACACACTTTTATATTCATATTAGATACATCCCCTCTCTTACACACTTTTATATTCATATTAGATACATCCCCCCTCTTACACACTTATTAATATTTTAGCAACTTTAGTGTTAATAGAAAATTCGGGGTGTTACAGTTCTCCAAGATGACTACCAGTTGTACATAGAAAATAACAGGGTATATTCTCATGTTTGTACTCTGCCTACATACAGAGTCGCTATTTGTTTTGTAAAAACTGCAGTAATTTCTTCATGCTGCATCGGAACCAGATGAGACTTCGGTCGATAGATTCTCACGTAAATTACGGACAGTGTGAAACACATGGGGGTTTTGCTGTGTGACCGAACACTGTAGTTTTCCAAGATGATTACCAGTTGTACTTAAAAAATAAAAGGCTATATTTCCATTTTTGAACTCTGCATACATACAGAGTAGCTATTTTTTTGTAAAAACTGTAGTAATTTCTTCATGCTACCTCGGAACTGAATGAGACTTCGACCGACAGATTCCCACCTAAATTACGGATAATGTGAAACACTCAGGCATTTTGCTTAGAAAATAACAGGCTATATTCCCATATTTGAACTTTTCCTACATCCAGAGTCGCAATTTTTTTGTAAAAACTGCAGTAATTTCTTCATAATGCCTCGAAACCGAATGAGACTTTTACCGATAGATTCACACCTAAATTACAAACAATGTGAAACACTCGGACGTTTTGCCCTATGATCGAACACTGTAGTTCTCCAAGGTGACTACCAATCGTACTTAGAAAATAAAAGACTATATTCTCATATTTGAACTCTTCCAACATATAGAGTAGCAATATTTTTGTAAAAACTGCAATAATTTCTTCATATTACCTCGGAACCGGACCAAACTTTGACCGATAGGTTTCACCTAAATCACAAACAATACAGAACACTAGGATATTTCGTTCTATGAACAAACACTATAGCCCCAAGGTGAGTAACGTTTATACTTAGAAAATAACATACTAATTCTCATAATTGTATATAAAAAATAGCAGACTACATTTAGATGGATCAAATGGGTAACCCACTTACTAGGTGAGTCGGGTTAGATAAAGTTTTGCGTTAAATGGATCAAAATAAATGGACCGTAAATGGATTAGGTCAAATTTTGGTTAACTCTCATATGACCCTAAATGACCCATTTGACACCTCTAATGTAGAGTCACTACGATTTAGACTGAAAATAAAAAAATAATGTATAACTAAAAAAAAAAAGGACATTTTCATCCTTAATTTTTTTTAATAAAAATGGGGCTATCCAGCTGGACTGATATAGAATTTGCTTTGAAAGGGTAAATGCTGGTAAGAAATCAGCTAACAGGAAGTGGAAGGATCAAACATGTCTAAAACAGGCGGACTATAAAATGCGACTGGCAAGAAAACAATTCATCAAGACAAGTTTTTAAGACCATAAAGGAAACTTCATCATTGATTACTAAATAAATTTTCTTCTTAAATGAGTTAAGATCATTAAAAGGGGAGAGACGAACAAATTCAAACCCAATCTATTACATTATCAACTAAAGAGCCCTAATTGTCTTATTTAGTTAAAGTAAATGAAATCATGGTTTTGACTCTGAAATCAAAAGTTTGAAATGTTGAAACGGTAAGTACTCACTATTCACAGGCATATTCAATGACATATGATAATAGTTATCCTAATCATTCAATAATTAATTTTTCTTATACTTGTCATGTCATTTATAGGTCCATTTGTACACAATTTCAAACCATGGGTACCATGACTTCTATAGACATTGTTCAAAATTGTCTTACTAGCTAATTGCACTACTAATGCTTACCATGTTCACTAATAGTATTGATTTAACGGTTATTAATATTAATTGATGATTGACCAACCGAAAATATTAATCGATTGGTGCGGTTAACCGACCATGTCCACCTTTAAGTTGATATTAACGTAGCATATTGGTGAATGGTTTCTGTCCACAGTATTATAATTATATGTTATATGTATGCATACAGTACATGCTACGTGTAATTTTCCATATGCTCATATGTCAGTTTCAGACCTTGTCATTGCTTCCATTATAACTATATTACATAACGCTATTTTAGAAGCGTTCTTACATGCATACAAAAAATGTTAAAAAAAATAATACTTTCTTGCATGAATTTTCTTGACTGTAGTTTCGCTTTACTACTGTCCCTTCTTCATGTGTTTGATCATAGCGTTATTTTATGTATTTTCTGCACGTTCAGCACTATGTATTTCTGTTCCATGTTAGTACCATTTCTCTCTTCTACTGAAATTAACAAAACTACGTTGAAGAAAAATCCACGCCAACTTTTACCTATGCCGCACCTTATGTTTACTTATTTTTCCTTTCCTCTCTGATGTACATTCACATATTTTCTTATAAAGACAAAAAGCTAAAAATTTAGGTTAAATAACACTTTTTAGTGTGAAATAGAAAATGATAGTGAACCCCTGAATTTTTTGATTCACACAAGTATTCTTATAGCTAAATTTTCTTTCACTGTCTACATACAAGATGGGAACATATGATAAAGTCCTTCCTTTCATGCTCAACACTTACAGGACGACTGAATATCCAAGGAATGATATTACAAAATAGTAGCCTTAATCAGTAGTATGTTTCATTATATTTTTAATACCAATGTGAATTTATATTAATTGGATTCTAATGTACTTCTGTTTATTACATGTTATCAAAACGAATGATTCGTACACTAATGAACTTGAATGGTAGTTTAATCGAGATTCGTGCATATAAAGATGCAGATTGTTACATTTAGGGCCCGTTCGCAGTCGAAAGGTGTCACATTCAAGATGGCGTTCGCGTCGGACGCATGACAACTTTTGACTGTCCAGAAACAACGATTGTTGAACGTTGGAAAATGAACCGTTGACCTCCGACGTTCTTATTCGAGCTGTATAAATTCAGCACCCCTCCCCTATACTTTCTCCATTTCCAACTAGCATCACACCTCCTCCTTCCATTTTTAATTTTTTTTCGTTACTTTTCATGCTGCAAAACATGTTTTATTATATACCGTTGTGCTTAATTTTCTTAATTCTATAATATATGTTTTTTTTGGAATTTTTCCGAATTTTTTTCTGTTTTGTAGTATGTCTTCAAGTTTTGTCTCCGCTACTTCTCAGCCTTTCGCTAATTGGACAGACGAACGGGAAGTTGCTTTTATTGATGTGTGTATTGAGTTTCTGAAGAAGCGAACACGTGGCGCCAACAATTTTTATGGGACAGTCGCGACGGCTCTGGACGACCGTTTCAATATGGGTTACACATAAACCTAGATAAAAAATAAGTGGGATAATATGAATCGGTCTTTTCGCGATTGGGATTCGGTGCACAATATGTTGGACTGTCCTGACGAGTGGTAGGCTAGCGGCGCTGGCAGCTATTTAGGCGATTCAGAAGAAACCCCCTGATGAAATTCCGAGAGCAGGACATACTATTTGGCGGTTGTTTGTGCACGCCTCATTGCATGTATCTGATCCCTGCTACTGCACCTACACCTCCTGCTGCACCTGCGCCAACTGCTTCTTTCACCGCTATCGACGCCGGTTGCTATTCGGGTTGGATGACTACTGGCAACTCGCCTTCTGGTCAGCCTCTAGGCACATACACACAGAGCGTGACAGTTCAAGCCGCTTTTTTGTGACCCTCACGTGTCGGATCTTGCTACCCATTGCTACAATATTGTTCGAGAAGTGACAAATGTCGAGCGATGAGATTATGATGATTTTTCGCAATGATCCGCGGAATGTAGAGATTGTCGAAGATCTTACCGACGATAATATACGGGGGTTTATTTTAGCGAAGTTGAGAAGATTGGAGCATCGTCACCATATGTAGTATTTTATTTCGCTTTATTTTCAGTGTACTAGTTGTATTCATGTTTGTTCAATGAAATGTAGCCGTTTTATTTTGTGCAATTAGTATTTAATAACTAAAAACAAATAAATTAACATATAAATACTCTGCTCAAACACCACGCTTAATTACCCTCGTTCGTAGAAAAAATGCATTCTCCGCTCACAGTGTCACGCTCAAATATCGCATTACCGTTCGTAAAAAAACGCATCCTTGGACCAAAGCATATATTAGTCAATCATAAAAATTAGGATGGGCTCAGAAAACATATTTGTACTTTTATCTATAAAAATATTTATATCATATGCCCAACTCTGTAAATTTCGAGTTAGTTGCAACTTCTTTGAGTAGCCAATTTAAATTTTATACACCTCCATTGAATCGAAACACTATCAAATAAATTGTTGAATTGCACTCATCAAGTTCCACATACTTTTGACTAGTGGACAACTATTAGTCTAATACTAGTGGACAACTATTATAATAAACTTTATTCAAAACACCCACCTTCACAAGATCAAATAGGATGGTTGGATTGTACTCGTGAAGTCTCACATATTTTTGACAAGCTACACCATACTACTGTTTAAGAGGAACATGCCAAGTAGACTTTATTAAAAACATAGTATCTTCTAAAGTGAACAAATTACACAGTGATCGACTAATTAATGAATACAAAAGCATCATCACTTTCACATAAAAGCAATGTATGAGTTAATTAAAGCTTGATCATGACACTCTTCATGTGTTCCCTCGGTCGATACATGGCCTCCAGAGGAATTTGTTTGCCCATTGTGATGGCAACGCTCTCCGTCAAGTCTATCGTTTCCTCTCCAGTCCTCTTCCAGTCGAAACACTGCACCACCGACCCCAACACCGAACCCACCATTCTCCTTGCAAGAATTTCTCCAGGGCACTTCATCCTCCCCATTCCAAATATCAGCATTTTGCTTATATCATGCTTCCCACTTTGGAACCTTTCCGGTTCAAATTTCAAAGGCTCCACCCAAGTATCAGGGTCCCTATGGATCCTGTACGCATTGACCAAAAGCATAGTACCTTTTGGAATATTGTACCCTCCTACTACACAGTTTTGCGACGCTTCATGCGGCACCATCAGCGGGCCTGCTGGCTTTAGTCTAAGGGTTTCGTTTATGACACATTGTAGGTATGGTAGATTTTGGACATCTGATTCTAGCACTAGTCTTTCACTTCCTATCTTCTCATCGATCTCCGCTTGTAGTTTCTTTAGTTTCTCTGGATTGTTCAAAAGCAATGTCAGCGCCCATTCGACCGTGTTTGCTGACGTGTCTGTTCCGGCAGCCAGCATGGTCTGCAATTCGTTATGATTAATCGTTAGTCTATAACTCTGAGATACTTATATCACAAATTAAAGAACTGATCATCTAGCTCGGTTAGTTAGTATGTATGGACTTACAATGGCGAATCCTTTGATGATTTCATCTGTGTAGTACTTTGGGTCTGTCTTCTGAAGCAAAAGCATGGTTGCCATAATGGTTTTCTTCTTCTGTTCGTCTGTGCTGCTATGTCTTATATCATCTAGCAGTTTCTGGAAGAACTCATTTCTGTACTCGGCTATTGATGCCACCTTCTTCTTCCATCCGTTTAGGTTCAACCATCCTAAGAAAGGCAGGTAATCTGCTATGTTTGTACGGCCCCCTAGTATTGAAAAAACGTCTTCCACCCAATCACGGAACGCTTCTTCCTCATTCGTCTCTGAACTTACTTGTTCTTTGTCCGAGAACGTCTTTGCAGCCATCATTCTCATTATGTCATTCAGTATTATCGTCAAAATTTTCGACTTCATCTCAACCTTTGTAAACTCCCTGAATTGTACAAATTCATCAATGAAAAATCCATCAGATTTCTACATAAATTGCAAGTGTGAATACGAATATCTGGACAGTATTTGCTATGCTTTTAATTCCGACTTACCCATCGACGTTGGACTCCTGAAAGAGTGTTCGAACCAAAGCCTGCAATTCTGCAGTACGAACATCGGCAGACACATTAAGAGAATGAGGGGCCAAAAGCTCGGAAGAAGCAAGCTTTCTCATATTGCGCCAGTGATCCCCATAGTTGGTTGTTCCCAAAACGGTGAAATCGTATGAAAATTCCTTAAGCGAAGGAAACTGAGGACGGTTAGCGAATATAGGGCCATGAGAAAGAAGACTTTCTTCAGCCAAGGCCCCTTTGGCTACTACTAGAACTTTG
The DNA here is from genome assembly GCA_030737875.1 of Allium sativum. Lineage (NCBI taxonomy): Eukaryota > Viridiplantae > Streptophyta > Magnoliopsida > Asparagales > Amaryllidaceae > Allium > Allium sativum. The sequence continues at coordinate 323,042,920 of CM060926.1, read as the reverse complement.
CGGTTGCCAAAACGAAGGGAAAGTATAGGTCCAAGTTTATCATGCATTCGGTTTACGGTGTGGTGCAGGGGCTCTTTGATGCTTAAAAGATGAAGATGGCCTATTATTGGAAGAGCTAATGGACTTGGCGGGCTTTTGCCTTTGTTCAAGAATTTAGAGAAGACTGCTACTACTAAGATAGCAGCTATGGCTATGTAGACTGTAATGAGCTCCATTCCTGTATTGGTGAGCTTTCTGTGAATTATTGGTGTGATGTTCAGCAGTACAGATTAGGGCATTATTTATAGGGAGATATATGAAGCTTGTTGGAAGATTCATTCCTTTGTCGCATATTCATGTGCATGAACATGTTGACTATGATACGTTAAAGAAAAAACAGTTGCCTTTTTTTGTCAAGGCCATGTTACAGTTGATTACTCAAGTACAAGTTGCATTAATTTGACTCTTCAGTCAGTGCTTGCTTTAATATCTCCAATTGATTCTTAACCATCGTTGGCGGCCCGATTTATCTTTCCTGCCCTCTTGTCTTCAAACATGGTTTACAGTGACATATGGATGATGTAAAATTCCAGGCAGTTGTCATGGCACGTTACCTTCCACAAGAAAAAAAGACGACTAACTTGAATACAACGCACCATATACTTGACAGAAACTGAGAAATGCAAATAATATTTTCTACACATTTATGGATAACTGGAACGGAGATAAGTCCGCAAAAGTTTGCAAATGTATAATTCCAAAAATAAAGATTAAGGCAGTGTTTGCCTTGAAAACTTCAGATCCAATGGCAGCAAATGAGAGGTTTAAAATTATTGCACACATAAATTACTCCGTTCAAACTTTTTTATTCTAAAGTTTGTCAGTGTTTGCCTTAAATTACTCCGTTCAAACTTTGAGTATCACATACATACATTAGTTTCGATAATAATTAAATAAATAAAATTGGTTCTGTAGAATTCGCAGATGTGTTTTAACAATCATAAAAGTTACATGAATAAATTTCAAATTTTTTTTTTTTTATGAAAATCGTGAACTAGTAATAAATTTGTTACTAGTCAAGTCAACAATATATTACTATCAATCAACTGAGTCTACAATGACATTCTTACGTGGAATATACACGTCAGTATGACACTTTTAGACTTAACTACTACTCAAAAATGGTATGGAAAACTAAAAAATCATCCATCATATTCATTGGGACATGGTAAAATCAAAATTAGACATAAACTTGAACTGAAACTGATAACTAAACTCTTATTCCAGCTTACATGAATATATGATTTCAATGTACATACTAGGGTACATTTCATATTTTGAATCTTGATATAAATAAAGGTGGATATAAGATTTCAATGTACATACTAGGGTACATTTCATATTTTGAATTTTGATATAAATAAAGGTGGATACCCAATGCCAAAGGCTCCCGTACTCAAGCGCGAGGACTTCCCAGGTCATTCTCCCGTCCTGGTACTGTTCACGGCTTTTCGGGCTCTGGTAATGGTCGATTAGCGCGCGTAGCCTTTCCCTCACATTTTGTGAAGAGGTCGGGGCTCGAACCTGTGCGCTCCAGATTACCGGTCGGGTAACCTTACCGTTGCGCCAGGCACCACCTTAATCTTGATATAAATAGCATAAAAAATATTTTTGTTATCATACAAATAAACTTTCTTATCGAACATGATGTGTTTTGAATATTACCAAAATTTATCATTTTTCATTTCACAATAATTCAGCACAATCTGGCAATTAACATTTCTGGTCAAAGACTCAAAAATGGTAGTTTATCTTCATGTATAAACAACCTCACATGGATAAATGGCAATTAACATTCTAAAGGCGACGACTAACTTGAATTATCTTCATGTATAAACAACCTCACATGGATAAATGGCAATTAACATTCTAAAGGCGACGACTAACTTGAATACAACGCACCATATACTTGACTGGAACCGAGAAATGCAAATAATATTTTCTACACATTTAGGGATAACTACACAAATGCATATTTGCAGAGATAGGTACGCAAAAGTTTGCAAATATAAAATTAGAAAAATACTAAGATTAAAGCAGTGTTTGCCTTGAAAACTTTAAATCCAATGGCAGCTAATGAGAGGTGTAAAATTTATGCGCGCGCGCACACACACCAAGGTTATTATGACGCCAAGTCGAGCCACTACCGTCTAGAAGACTAGTCGACAAGTCATCCGACTAGACGTGGCTAGTCGACAAGTCTTTTATATACATATATTTATTAGACTTCAATATATAATATAATTAGATATAAAGATAATATAATAATAGGTTCAAATTCAACAAAGATAACATAATAATAGTTTCAAATTCAACAAATCAGTTAATTATTTAATTAGGTTATAAACTTATTAGTTAATTAAAAAAATTCAGTCACTTAAAAACAAATCAGTTAAACCTAGGGTTAACTCTTATGAACAAATCAGTTAATTAAAAACTGATCGAGTCTTCTGAAATAATTTTTACGATGAAAAAAATAATCATAACATACTTGGGGCTGGCGGCGGAGGAGCAGCGGCAAGGCAGCGGCGAGATCACGAGATGCAATTAGGGTTTTTTTATTTTTAAATTGATGCTCAATTTAGTGATCGATGGATTAATCGATCAGAATATGGATGTCGACTCGGCTCAATTAGGGTTTCTGGGCTCGAATTAGGGTTCTGGGCTCGAATTAGGGCTCGATTTGTCCCACCATCGTCGAAATGCACAAGTCGAGAGTCGTCGAATTCCTCAGAGCGACTTCTCGACTAGTCGTCGACGTGATAACACTGACACACACACATATGTGTGTATATATATATATATATAGAGAGAGAGAGAGAGAGAGATAGGATCAGGAGCACTCCAAACAGTGCAGCACCCCTTTAGTTCCCTGATTTCCACCACATATTTCTGTTTCTCTCTCTACCCACTAACTCTCTCTCTCTCTCCACTAACTTATTTAAATATAAATGGATGATCTAGGATTAGGGGCATTTGGGGTGCCATAGAACCTACCTCTCTCTCTCTCTCTCTCTCTCTCTATATATATATATATATATATATATATATATATATATATATATAGACACACACACATGAGGGGGGTTACATGGCATCCCAAATTCTTGGCATCCCTTTTACACCTGCACCAGAGTCACTCATTTATAGTTAAATAAGTTAGTGGAGGAGAAAGAATTAGTGGAAGGAGAGAGAAACTGAAGTGTGTGGTGGAAATTAAGGGGGCTAAAGGGGTGCTACACTATTAGGAGTGCTCTCTCTCTCTCTCTCTCTCTCTCTCTATATATATATATATATATATATATATATATATATATATAGGGATAGGATCAGCGAGCCCCCTGAATTTCAGTCCCCCATTTGCATCTGAATCACAGCCACTCATTTATATTAAAGAATGTGAGTGGGAAGTGAGAGAATGAGCGGAAGGAGAGAAGGTGTGGAATACTTGGTTGTGGTTGAGGGGCTTTTGGGGTGCTGCACTGTTTGGGATGCTCTCGAACCTGTCCCACATATATATATATATATATATATATATATATATATATATATATATGCGAGCGTTCAATGACACTCCCTTATTCTGCACCCCTTATTAGCCCTTTTGTTTTCCACCTCTCGTTTATATTATTTTAAGGTGAGTGAAAGGTGAGAGAGTTAGTGCAAGGAGAGAGGGAGGAAATGTGTGGTGGAAAACTGGTAGGCTAAAGGGGTGCTCACTATTTGGGGTGTCATTGAATGCTCCTCATATATATATATATGTGTGTGTGTGTGTGTGTGTGTGTGTGTGTGTGTGTGTGTGTGTGTGTGTGTATTTGTCCTTATGCCTATTTTTCATTTTAAATATCATGTATATACATTAGTTTCGATAACAAATAAACAAAATTGGTTCTGTAGAATTCCCAGAAGCGTTTTAACAATCATAAAAGTTACATGAATAAATTTCAATAATATATTTGTATGGAAATCGTGAATTAGTAATAAATTTGTTACTGGTCAAGTCAACAATATATTACTACCAACAAATTGAGTCAACAATGACATTCTTACATGGAATATACACGTCAGTATGGTACTTTTAGACCTAACTAGTACACAAAAATGGAATGGAAAAATAACAAATCATCCATCATATTCATTGGGACATGGTAAATCAACATTAGACATAAACTTGAATTGAAATCGATGACTAAATATTTATTCCAGCTTACATGAATATATGATTTCGATGTACACTCTAGGGTACATTTTATATTTTGAATCTTGAAATAAGTAGCACAAAAAATATATTATTGTTATCATACAAATAAAATTTCTTATCGAATATGATGTGTTTGAATGTTACCAAAATTTATCACTTATCATTTCACAATAACTCAGCACAACTAAATGTTGACATCTGGCAATTAACATTTTATAGACTGGTCAAAAATGGTAGTTTATCTTCATGTATAGACAACCTCACATGGAGAAATAATAATATTTCTACAAGAATCATAGTTTGTCAATTGATATAGAGTGCATTTTAAGGTAATAATGTATAACAATAATATCTATGGTTAAAACCATGTCCGAACCTTAACTATTTCATCACTATCCATATGTGTAGTGCATCGTATACTTAACATGAAACAATTTGTTAATTTATTTACTTGTTCTTGACCGCAAATACTGACAAAATTGTGTACATTTATTGAAAAGTCCTGAAAGCATGCTTCCGTTATTCTTATCGGGGATCACATCTTTGAATAAGAACTCCGGTGGTAAGCAATGCACATCTTAATTTATTCACTATAGGATACTGGCATACTGCACAAAGATACTTATTTGAAAAACTTTAATTGTTGTATATTGTATACTTGTGCATCCCGCACACCGGTATAGACCATTTTAAATAATTAAATATTACATAACAGCAGCTATAAATACAATACAACATGCATGCCTCTCCAATATATCATTCTATTCTTGCTGCGTTTCCAAATCACGAATTAATCCTCTCAAATAATCTCTAATTAAAGCTTAGTAAGAAAAATGGAACTAACTCCTGGGATGTCAGTCCTAGTCACTGGAGGTGCTAATGGAATAGGTAACCGTTAATAACATAATAATGCAGTTCATTGTATGTGTAGTTGTTATAAGTAAAATATGAAACAAAAATATGCATAGTTTGAAACATATTGCAATACAAATACTTACTTGATATTAACTTCTGTTTCAGGCAAAGCTATCGGCCTGGCTCTTGCCAAAAATGGTCTCTTTGTAACTGTTGTTGATTTCTCGGAAGAGAGGGGAACTGAAACTGCTTCCTTGTTCGAAAAGGAGAACAAAAGGTTCCATCCTGACATAGACCATCCTTCTGCAATGTTCATCAAGTGTGATGTTACTGATACTGGTATGTAACATAATATTGTATCAATTATAAGATTTCACTGTACCGTATGACAAGAAATAACTTTGGATAAATTTTGTGTAGGTGATGTATCTGCTGCATTTGAGAAGCATGTAGACATATATGGAGGTTTAGACATTTGTGTAAACAGTGCAGGAGTTGGTACTACAGTAAAACGCTTTGATGAAGATGTATCTGATGGCATCAATACATGGAGGCGTATCATAAGTATAAACTTTGTTGCTATTATCGACTGCACTAGAATCGCGGTAGGAATTATGCTTCAGTCAATAAAATTGAGAAAGTTTAGCAGCTACTGCAAGATAAACAATTTTGCTGAATTTCATGCTAATTTATTTACTTTTTTATAGATTCAAACGATGCGAAAAACAAAGAAGCCTGGGGTAATTATCAATCTTGGATCAGCATCGGGTCTTTACCCCATGTATGTCGATCCAATCTATTCAGCCAGTAAAGGTACAAATTCGATGCATTTCTATATTCCATGTGAACTTTAATACATACATGAGGTTCATACTTTAGAATAACATGTGTATGGTAGTCATTGAAAATTATATGATTGTGTGTAGACAAATACCATTATAAAGCAAGGAGTAAAGAACTGATTTAATGCAAATAATGAACTGTTTTTAATTATTTCATTCATTTATTTGCAGGTGGGGTTGTTCTATTTACCCGATCGTGCAGTACATTAAGTCGTGAAGGGATCCGTGTTAATGTCCTTTGTCCTGAGGTAGAATTTGATAAATTTATTTATCATTATTCTTTTTATGAATCAAATAACTTCATGCTTAATGAATATACCTAGTACCTGACACAATACATAATGCACTGATTTCATGCAGTTCGTCGATACTGGCATAATATCCGAGAACAATTTGGCAGATGTTAAAATGGTTGGTGGATATTTGCCAATGACAACGATTGTAGCAGGTATAAATCACAGCTAAATTATTTATTTATTGACATATTGATGATATACAACCAAAACCACAAATGTCTTATTCATCTACAGCTTTCCTTAATACCCTAAATTCTACATCTATAAATCTCAGGTGCATTTAAACTTATAAAAGATGAAAGTAAAGCCGGTGCATGTTTATGGATCACTAACCGTAGAGGCACAGAATACTGGCCTACTCCTGAAGAAGAGAATAAAATATGGGACAATTTAGTAACAAAATGGCAAGGGAAAGTACAAACAGAGCTTCCAAGAACAAAACCTGATCAAGCGTGGTCACTGCTAAAAGACTTCTGCGACCTCCATAAATATCTACCTTCATTGTCCGTCTGTGAAAAAATAGAGGGTGAAGATGAAATTCCAGGCTGTGTACGGTATTGTGCAGGTACAATGCAACCAAGTGGAGTGAACTTTTGGGCAAAGGAGAAGTTGATATCATTTGATAATACAAATAGGAGCTACAGTTACGCAGTAACAGAGAGTGGCATAGGGGTTGAAGGGTATGTTGCAACCTTACAAGTAGTCGAGGGAGGCACTGATAATAACGGTGGGTGTAAGATTGAGTGGTCTTTTGAGTTCAAACCTCTAGAGGGTTTCAGTGAGGAGGGTTATATTGAAATTTTGCAACACTGGATTAAGGAGATGGCTAAGAAAGTTGAAGATGGTTTAGCAATGAAGGGTCACTGATGATTTGTTTGATGTGCCACCTCTGTCTTTCAAATATATGTTTTATGCATTTGAAAAATAATGCACCCTCTGCTTGTAATGAAGGAATGTTGCTATACATATATGAATAATAAGGATTTTCAGTAAGATGGTACCTGTCTTAACAGTACGATTCCATATATTCTATTGTTTACCTGGTGATATATCTAAGTTCAAACTTGTGGCATCATCCACCAAATGTCTCATATAGGCATGGTGCATTCATAAAAACCATTACATATATGGTCAGTCTGAATTCCATTACTGAGAAAATCAGCTATCTTAAAATATAAAGAGCAACAACAAATCCTGGAAGTTGTGGAAAACAAACTTCTATTCCAGTTCCATTAAGAATTTGACAAGAATTAATGGGAAAAATCAATAACACACACACACACACACACACACACACACACACACACACAAAAAAAAAACTCTGCAAGCTTTTAGATTAAGCTATGCAAATTCTAAAGGTAATTAGAAGCACTCAGCATGTGTTAAATCTAAATATATAATTACTTACATAAAATTATCTTTAGTGGGTGGTGTTAATTTATTAGTGGAATAGATACAATTATTAGATGTGAGCAAAATACATGTACATAATTTATAATGAAACTGTCTAATATTCGAAATTCCGTTTTCTATTTCTTGCTAATAAATAAATTTCAGTTTTATTTTACAATTTTCAAATTTCCGTTTAAATTCTGTATAATCGAATTAACAGAGAGCGAGTGAAAGAGTTTATAAATAAATAAATAGATAAATAAAAGATATATAATCATACAGTAAATGCGGAGACAAAAATGACATACAAGTTTACCCAGCTTCGGCAAAACCTGTCAACTGCTACGATCAAGGTTTCTACTAGAAATTAAACTGTGTGACGCTTAAAGACCCTATAAACTCGTGAACCTCGCTATCCTAATTGTTCTAACTTTATGTTCAAAACTCTGTCACTAAGTTGCGAATTCAACTATGCTCTGTAGATTGTAACCTACTTAACACTAGAGTTCAACAAGTTTTTAAAAGGAAAGCTACAATACAAACAAACTTAAAAAATGCCTGGGATTTATTCCATTCTGTTAAATTGGAAGTAATCTGGTGCATGAGGTCCGCCTCACCATTCCCCTTCGCCAAAAGCAATCAAAAAAGATAGATGCAGCCGATGGGGTAGAAGGTCTGCAGATACTCGTCGACCCCCCCCCCCCCCCCCAAACCAATCTTTCCTGTAGGCTTCCTGCTCCACCAGCATGACAACTGTTCGGGAGGGACATCGGCTCCTTTGCCGCCACAAGGCTGACTAATTGTACGCAGCAGGAGCAAGGGAACTCCCCTGGTTCTGAAAGGAATTGTGGCCTACCCGTAGGTCGACTCCTAGACAATCAGTAACTTACCAATACAGCCACCTACGGTTTTCGCTACCGATATATATATATATATATATATATATATATATATATATATATATAGGGGATTGTCTTCCCCTGTGTCAAGTAGAGAATCAAGTAATCAATATTCAACTTATTAAGATGGAATCAAGGGGCCTAAAATGCAATTATTTGGTAGATCAACGCGCTTGGGGATGCAGAGAAGCTATTATCATATCGCCCAGCTCCCTAACGGTTGACAATCCTTCAGCAACTGGTGCGGAGCGAAAGATCATATCCATCCCTTTTTGGCTCAAGTTCGTCCCACTCGACTCGTCTGAATGAAGCTGATGCTCATTGTTCTCATAGTAAGAAGAGTCAACCAGGGAAAGTCCTATTAGGAAGTGCAAGGGGCACAACAGATGACTTCCTTAGTCTATTTCTGTGATGTTCTGGACAAGGCCCCAGTTTTCTAGGATTCGGGAGATATCGATTGCGGTAATCGAGGCGGTCTTCGTGCATTCCAAGTCGAATAACATGTCTTTTTATCATTAAGACAACGACGTCTAAGTAGGTAGCGTCGGACGAGTGGCTCACTCCGCCCTAGCTACCATGTCACTGGCTCTAGTATCCACGTCCCTAGGAAAGGGCTTTCTTTTCAATCAATTTTTGTTCAAGGTCTTAACTTTCTTGGGTTGGAAGTGGGCGCATCCATATCTCTATGTGCTATGTTCCCCCAGCACCTTGTGAAACTGACAACTCACGGATTCCATCGGAAACCTTCAATCAAAAGGTACAATGGCCCGAGCGACCAGGGCGTAGCTAGGAGAATGCCGACAATGGCTACTTTTAAAAATGAGAAACTCTATTTGCACACAAAATTGAACACAACAAATATCAACCATTAGATCTCCCCATAAATTTCATCTTCCATATAAAGACAAAGAAATTCAACGGTTCACGATTTTTGTGTCTTATATTGTGTTTAATTTCATGTTCCAATAGTCATTCCCTTTAAAATAAGCTTATTTTGTTTTTGTCATTCGCCCAAAGTAAAGGAGGAAGCAGCTTTAAAAAAAATTATCCTCCTTCGATTCCTCCAACCATTTCTTTTTCTTCATATATTCAATCAGGTCGATCTACAAATTAGAGTTTTCCCAATTGATGGTAGCGGAATGAAATTCAAAGTTCAAATTGTATTTATCCTTATTTCATGCTTGCAAACTTTGAGTGGCAATGCTTGATTGCACGGTTGCCTACGTGTGTCAAGTTGATTTTGATGGTGATAGTGTGGTAAGAATTATGCCCCCTTTTTATTTTACGCTTGAATTTGAATCTTCGACTTGTACCAATGATGATTTTGGTGAATATATAGGGATTAAAATCCTATATTATCGGCTTAATCTTTTCTCCATTTTTAAATGTTGGTTATGAATTTTTGATCGTAAGATTTTGACATTTTTAACTTGTTCATTTCAGATGCATATATTCGAATATATTTGAGATATATATTTTAACCCTTGATGGAATTCGATTTCAACATTGACTTGTTTACTCCTTACTGATATAATATTGATTTCTGATTTGAGACATTCAATGTATGAATTTGATTTTGTTTGATAACTTGAGCTTGGAAAGAATGTGACTTTTGAATTCGTTCAGATCAGTTCAAATTATGCTCTTGACTTGAGTCTTAATTTTGAATTGCAATTTTGAATTCTATATTTCATGTTTTGTTGCGTGCATCTCCACTTGTGTCAGTTAGCTTTTTTTAAGCTGGGTACTTATATGCAAATCTAGGTAGTATGCAACAAATTACATGACAAGTAGGTTCTGTGACATCTCTTATCATGTAGGAATGCCTTAACCACTTGGTTGTTTTCTAGCATTCTACTCTTGTTGTACTATGTGCATGTTAATTCTTTTTTCCCTCCTCTACATGCTTAGGTTTAGCAACCATACTTTGATCTTGTCTGGTTGATTGTGCGAGTGTGCACAGGTATTCATTTGCATCTGATACGTGTGGAACCTAGTTTATCCACTGGCCTAAAATAAACATGTTGATGCTTTGAATTTTGAGGCCTTGTCCATGTTGATCTGATGTAGCTTGTATATTGCTTATGCAAATGTATAAGCTACAGACACTTGCACTTTTGACCAACTTGATCTAGGTGCATGTTGAATTATCTTTCTGCTTACCATGTACATAAATACATGTACGTACATATATGTGTATGTAAATATGTATATTAGTGTGCAGTCATCTTTGTATTGATTGTGCACTGCTTGGCCATGTGCATTTACCCCTCTTAAACTGCACTACGTAGTGTTGCTGCTCTTATTTGAACTTGTACATACCTTACAACCACATATGTTGGTACTTGAAAGTGTTTGTGTAACATCCCGAAAATTAAAATTATAAGATTAATAAAGAGAAAAGAATTAAATAAGAAATAATTGACTTAGATAAGAAACAAATTAAAAAGAAATCTTTTTTAGATGTTTGAATTTGGCTATGGAAACTCCACTATTGTATTCGTGGCGATTTTCTACATAATATTCATATATAGCTCATTAATGATCTGAGTCAGAACAGAGAAAATATGAATGAAAGAAGATTCCATAAATTTAGGAATTTAAAATTCAGATTTTTGAACTTAAAATCAATGATAAGTAAAAAGTGTGATAGATACACACACACGTTGACCGCCCTCAAGGAGCAGTCCACCCATATGTAGTGAATCTAGCCATTAACTTGACCAAACATGCGACAAGCTCGAAGGAGATTTTAGCTAGATTCGAATCTAGTTGATTGGAAGATCATATTTGATCTTGAGATAGAGACGAGTGGTCAAATTTGAACTAAAATTTAACTGAAGGCCAGATTTAAATGTAAAAATTAATCTAATGGCTAGAATCAGGGTTATGACATAGCAGCACCAGATTAGATCAAGCTAGATTTTCAACTAAAACTATAAATAAGAGGCTATACCTAACCCTTATTTCATTCCAAACATTTTTTTCTTCCTCCATACTTGGTTTTCCTATGAATTTTAGAGGTTGAGACTGAATAAATATTTTCAAGAGAAAGAAGATAAAATTAAAATTTTATTCAAGAAGCTAGTATAATGATGATTTGTGAAGGCCAAGGGACAAAAAGCTAGGACCTCAGATGAGTGAGAAATTTAGTGTTTTTGGAATCAAGAAGATTAATATAATAGCCTTAGAAATACTTCAGTTTTCATATGCATACAGAAATAAACACATTTGTAAAAATTAGGTTTAAGTATAATTTTCAGGTTTATATGTACTTTTGTTTAAAAGATGAAAACGATATACTCCCTCCGTTTCTAAATATAAGATGTTTTAAGAAATTTGATTTGTTTCAAAATATAAGATGTTTTAAGGTTTTAATGCCCTATTTATCCATTATTCATAATAAATGATGTGACTTTTTATGCATTTATTCATGTTTCAACCAATAAATGCGCATGAAAAGAAGTTAATTTAAGAGAGAGACTTATTTTGAGTATGAATTCAAGCACCATTAATTGATTCCTTAATTCTTGTGCAAATAAGTAAAACATCTTATATTTAGAATCGGAGGTAATAAAAGACTTACATGTAGATTTAGATTTGCAAATAGAATGGAGTAGACTTAATTAACATTAATTAGCCATTTAATATGAATTAAATCTACATGCAATATATTTAAATTTGCAAGAAAAGGAAGGAGTAAGCTTAATTATGAGACATTAATAAACCCTATTAATATGAATAAAACCTGCTTTAACGAATCTAAATAAAAGATACATGCTTATTAGCTAGATATTGGTTAATTCATTATGTGAATTAGATCTGCACATGATAAATGTGAATTTTTAGAATAGAACAATGACAATTATAAAAAGTTATAATAGAAAAGTAAAGACAAGTTTTACACTTGAAGTTTGAATTATAACATTAGTTATGATAAGAAAAAAAAAAGACCTATAATATTGATAGGAAAAGATTATACAGACACTTTCATGGTAAGTAGATGACTATCAAGTTAGGTAAAAGATATACATGCACTTTCATAATAGATAAATGGCTATTACAACTGTGGTAGATAAAGAGTTTACAGACATGTTTGTCATGATAAGTAGAGAATTTAAAAGACAAACTATTATAATAATAATAATAGAAACATAAAAGTAGCAAATACTCGGTAAAGTTAGGGACATCCTAATGACGAATGGACACACATTGACGTTGGAAATAAATGACCAAAAATCTAAAGACTCTGTGTGGACTGAGATAGGAGTGCAAAAATGATTATTATTTAAAGGCTCATCCTAACGATGAACATACATGCACATCGACATAGTAAATAAGTGGCTTAGTAGAGAAGACGAGAGTTGAAGGAAGTACGTCCTAACGATGTCCGGATGTACGTGCATCGGTGCAAGAAATAAGATTTTTTGGGGTTCTCAAACGTTAACAGATAGATGTTCATTTGAAAGGATACACATACGACTTCTAACCAGGAGATAAGAGACCACAATAGTGGGTGACCCACCCTAAGGATGATTGTCTAAGCGAATTCTGGTTAATGTAAGGAGCATCGACTGTCATGTACAAGCGTGGTAGAGAGTAGTCAGACCGATTACCGGGTAGACCGACATAACTTTTAAAGTTAGAACTTACGGTGCAAGACTATCGCTTTAAGAAAAAAAGCACGAACACAGAGCCTTTATGACTCCTAGAATAGGTTCGAGACTATTTGCACTTGGTATTCTTCATTTTCATAATTTACTTCTCATTCACTAAACTTTTATATTTGACTCGTTCTTTTTCTCTTCTCCACCATAGGCATGCAGGAAAATAGCTGATTCTTAACAGGCTTGGAGTATTGTTTGGTCGCTCCATTAATGTATTCTGACTTTCATTATATCTTCATCTTAATGTATTTGGATATGAGATAGAAATGTTTTGATATATATTTCATACTCTGTTATTATAGAAACTTTGAAACTTGAATGTATTATGACAAATTAAAATGGCACTTTTCTAAAAAGTTTTAATTATGTAATTTTGTCTCCATCGTGACATTTTACATTTATGTCATGTTATATTAGTCTTAGTACGCTTTAATTATACTTAAATGACCTCCGCTCTTTGACATAACTTGCTAGGGCTATACTAAAAGGTGTGGGTTGTCACGTTCATCTTCCTATGCATCTATGTTCAGTTGCATGATGCTTACTTTTGTGTAGTACGATGTTGTATCCGAAACATGGTTGCATCTATGTACACTGTGTGATGTGCTTGAGTTAAGTCCGGCCTTGCTTGGATTTGACATCGTGCACACTTGCACTATATTGAGCCTTCGGACTTGAATTTTGCAAATGTCCATGATATTTCATTTAGGCTCGACCTTGTAACATCCATTTTATTGCGTTGTTTGTTTAACAGATATAGGAGATGATTGGATTTAAGTTGGAGCTAGAAGATTGCAAATCAAGGTCAACATCAAAATCAAAATCAAGTGATTAGTGAGTGAGAGCATAGAATTGAAATTGTGTATACTAGAGTATGAAAATGCGTGTGGTGAGAGATTTTTTTGAAAACTTAAAGATAGTGGAAGCAAAAAATGTGTACTATACGAATTTATAATAAAAAAAATTGCTTGATTAAAATATTTGTTCAAACAAAATTTTTATCTAATTATTTTATTTGCAAATATTTATTTAATTTTGTGAAAAAACATAGTGCAATAACAAACACATTTAAAGAATATATGTGTGTGTGCGCCACGTTTTTATTATCATCAAACAAAAATAGTAAGCGCTACATTCAACAAATTCTAGTTTGTGAATTCTAGTATTTTCTCTATAAATAACCAAATAAATATGTAATACTAATCGGTGATGGGCCACAAAATTTGTTGCCTAAGCTCATCTAGTAAATATAGAAGAAGCCAGTAGCAAAAACATACCCTGCACAACTTCAAGCAGCTTTGAACCCGCATATCATCCTACACGTCCTTATCCTCTTTCCACCAAGCTACACTTCCTTTTGTTAAACAATTGGTTTACAGTTTATATAATAAATATTTAAAACAAAATTTACAATTTTGTTGCCCTGGCCCAGTGGGTTGTCCCCTGGGATGGGGCTGATACTAATAGTCAATACGAGAAAAGCATACTATTACATCTTATCTGAACATAAAAATATCATTACATTATCAAAGCGTGAGGGTTCATCTTGACAACTTAATGATTCAGCAATATACGGTTGATTCAATCCACAAAACGAATAAACTCCTGTATAGTCAAATATAGAATCTTTTAATTAAAGACATTATTAGAAGTATATTTGTCATCATAATTATGTAGACCTCCATGTTTAACGTTCAAATCTTTATCCTGTCGTTCACTGTAGTCATCTATATATGTCCCAACGTAACTTTAGATGTCTTTGAGAATCACTAGAAGTGGAACCAACAACATAACCACTAAACTAATACCATCACCATCAGCATTACCAAAATCATCATTTGAGGAACTATCATTTTCAACATTTTCCATAGATACATTCTCGTTGTCGAACCAAGGATTATCGATTGTATCATCAAGTAGTGAATTTTCAACTTCTTTAATCCATTATACAAGTAGATCCTCCTCATGAAAGATGTAACTTAGACCAATAAGTAGATCAACAGTTTGTTGTCATTTAATGTGTCATACTCTCAACGCATATTATAATGTACAAATATCAATTTCTATAAGATTTCATTTTTATTTTGTTTCTTAACTTCACGTGAATATTCATACGAGTTGTCCAGTTTGTTTCATAATTTGAAGAAAAAACCATTCAGCCAATAATACGTATTTTATGCATTTTAAATTTGGATCAATAGTTTTCTTTTTCCTTCCTTTTTTGTCATTCTAAATGTTCTTTTATATGTGTTCTGTTATAGGCTGAATGTTTGTCTTGCCAAACATTTTTCATGTGTTATACCGTTACCAAAAATTACTTTGTGACAATAATTACATTTCCTTTTTCAGCAATAATTACCTACAATAATTTAGAACGATATCAATATTTGTCATAATCAACTACCAGAATGAGAACAAAATAATTTAACATTTAATTACTCAACATTAATACATTTTATGCAATCTAAATGATATACTATTTATCTTCCATTCATAGTTGTTCAATTATCAAATTAAGAATAAGTAATATAGTTTTCTCTGTAATGATTTTTATCACAATTGTACTTATTGTGCAAGACGTTTTTTATATAGTTTTTATCACAATCTATCAAATTACAAACAAATGAAATGGGTACTTTACAAGCCTAACCATTTTTAACATCAATTATTTATAAACTCACCTATCAACTACTTCATTATCCACTTATTTAAAGTCGGCTCGTTATTCTACATCAACCCCATCTTTCTCATTAGTCACATGCAGTAGAAGTATTATGCCCTAGTTCACATTGATACGCATGCAAAAACCAAGACCAAAAAAACCCGTGTCCCTAATAAATTTTGGATGATGTCGCCAAAGTTGATTTGAGACCGATGTTGCCAAGGTCGATCGATGATGCTGTTATGGTCTACCGATGATGCTATCAAGCTCGAACAAGAAGAAGACCCTACAATGAAGCAGAGGCAAAATTGAGTGAATAGAAAAATGATTATTTTGTATTTGGTATAAATTTATTCTACTTTTATAGAGCAATATAGAATTGTAATCACGTGAATTTTCTTTTCCAATTTTGATGACAAAGGCAGACAAGAACTGATTAAGAGAAATAAACTTAAATTGTTCTACGTTGCTTTATGATTTGCTTCACATGATATTGATGTACAAATTTACAACCTATTATTATTATTATTATCAATTTTTTTTTTTTTTGAATGAATAGAACCGAGTTGGTTTTCTGGTGACATTTCAGTTTGATCCAAGCTGGAATCTAGCTGAGATGGTCGAAACTCCGACGTGTCAATCGGACTTCAGACCATGGAAACAGCATTGAAATTTAATAAGGGATCTTATTATTAACACTCATCGATTATACCACTATCTCCCACTTAACCTCACACCTACTAATCTACTCCCCCACATACATAAATCACCAATTTGTCTATTAAGTCATTTCCTATTTGTATTGTTAAACAAAAAATATAGATAATTACTTACTTTTTCCATAGAGAAATATTCGATTAAATCAATTTTCTATTTCTTTGCTCTGATTTAATTCTTTATTGTTGATTTATGGATATTAAAATCACTTCAACCACATCTTCTATTTTAATACCTTGAAAAATGCTAACATTTCCATTTCATTCATCTTCCACGACATTATGAAAAATTATGGAACTCCACATTTTGTACTACCAATAATAAAAAGAAATAGATACTTTCATTTAATCATCGTTGCAAATTTCAAAAATAATGCAATTCAATTATTAGATTTTGAAGAAAAAATCCATGATATTGTGAAATATGTTAAAACGACTTTGAAAATCACACCGATGTATACATAACTCGGTTACGTAAACCAATATGGACGCGAACCTTACTTTTCAAATTCAAAAATTTATATTGTTTTATATTATCTTGCTTCAACTAGCAATAAAAGATTATCACCCATTGTCTTTGAAAAATTAGCATACTATTTACACAAAAATCAACCTTCAATTTGATAAGATTACAACAACATACACATCATGTACAGTTTGATTTTAAATAGAGAATATCACCAATAAAACAATTTTTTGTTCAAATGCAATTAACAGATACCATATTTACATCTTTACTTTCTGATTGGTTTGCCATAATGTTGAAGGTAAAGCAATTGAAGAATTTCAACGTTAGGGTCTAGTTTATAGAAATGCTTCATCAGTCATTTAAAACTAAATGACTATTTTTTCACTCAGTTCGCATAACCGGTCAAAGTAAGATTTTGAAGTACTTTTCACTAATTTAATTACCTTTCGATTTAAGTAGCGATAGCAAGACCCTAAATAATCAAATCTCCACTTTTGTCATTCTTCTTTTTTTCTTCGTCCTTGTTTCTTTCTTTCTTTTCTCGTTCAAATGATTCAAATATTCCCTACATACTGAAATAAAACACTCATGTTCGTACATCATCTCATCTTCGTTCAATTAACTTTTCATAATTTTATTTCACCAACATGGTTGAATCATCCGCTTCCAAAAAACCACCAACATCTAAACCCTACTACAACTTTGTGGAATCGCTCTTCAACAAATCAGCCTTGCCTCCCAACAAGTTATTCTTATCCCTAATTAAGTCAACATGCTCAAAATTCAAAACTCTATTTGACTCATTTGTCTCTCTTCATTCAGGTCCTTCACCAAATCTCTTCTAATTCACCATTCATGTTAAACTCCTCTATAAGCACTTCAACCATATCCAGCAAACATAACTACCAACCCAAAATACATAACCACATGCAAAATATTCCTACCGCCACATTTCCCTGCCTCCATCCATAATTTCGCTCCTATATAAAAATCCCAACTCAAGTTACCCTTTCAAAATACAACACTCACAATCTCTCCAATAACTAATTTAATAACAATATCAAAACACATACTACATATTACTGTACATACCACCAATTTGTAACCGACATCCAGTATCAACTAAGTTTTACTGGATGAAGCTGCAAGTCTCATGAGAATAATTTGAATCTTAACGGCCTATCTCAGTATGAGGATGCTTGTTTAAGCAATGAAGTAGCTAAGAATCCACTTCTGATATGATAAATAAGTCGAAAAATCTTCTTATGAGGTGAAAACAAAGGAATTGCAAACTCTTTGAGGGAATTAGCGAAACGCACAATAATGCTATATGAAAACAGTCTTAATCATCAACTATGATGGGATAATCAAAGAAAAAAAAGCTTCACCGTACTTCAATTTGTTTATGTTTTCAGTACGGCTTCGCATGCGGATTATATCTCACCTTCGATTCGCCTTCAGTTTGACCTCATCTTTCGTTTGACTTCGCGTTCGTTGTTGTCGGTAAAGGTGCTGTTGATTTGCTTTTTATTTTTTCTTTCATCGATTCCGTACTTCGCTTTTTTTATTACTGGATAGCCGAAACCGAAATATTATCCTAATCTCGGCTCGGTGATGGCCGAAACCTGTACGATACCTCCGAAATTTCGGGGCATCGCCCATACCTTAAACCTTGGTATGGATGATAATTTTTTTGAGATAAAATACCACAATTCTTTGTTATTCTCCGTTCTGCTACATAAAATTTAATGAATAATTCATTGTGAATACTGGTTAGGGCTGTCAACGGATACTTTCGGATACGGATAGTGTCATATCCGTATCCGCATCCGAAACCATTTTCGGATATCGGATATCCGTATCCGCGGATACGGACGGATATCGGATAATTATCCGCTCCGCCAACAATCGATAAATCAATGAATATAAATGAATTTTTTTTTAGCTTAATATTAATCTTTTTCAACCTAATTGATTACTAAATTGCTTAAAACAAATAAATATGATGATAATATATAATTTTGAGCAATTAACATGCGTTTAGTAGACTTGTAATTTTGCAAGTTAATAAATTAGTATATTTAATTATGTTAAAATACACATAATTTAAGCTATAATCGGGAAAAAAAGCGGACGGATAATTTTCGGATGCGGATATACCTATATCCGCATCCGCATCCGCTTTCCCGGATATCGGATATTTATCCGCTTTTCGGATACGGATGCGGACGGATTTCGGATTTTTTGGATATCCATTGACAGCCCTAATACTGGTAACAGTATGTCTAATGATCTATAACTACTTACTAATCCTACATGTGAAAAGGCCCATGATATGCTGCATAATAATATATATGTTGCATGTGTTTATATAAATACCTCATGATTTGGTTGTTATCTTGGCAAAAGAGTGTGAATGTTTCCCCTTATCTAAACTTAAATTCATTAGGCTCTTATGCACTGGCCGAAAATCCACTGTTTGCCTATGGACTTTTTTAACACTAGATTAGAATTGTCAACCGACAGTCTTTAGATGTTGTGTTGTTGGCCTGTCTTGTTGGTGGAGTTGTAGAGAAAGAAATCTTCTTGTAAATCTTGGTAAAATTGTGTACATCGCTTGGGGAACTTGTATATCTTCGATGGTTCGCACATGTTTGAGGTAATTATATTTTATTCCACCTGTCCTCAAATTAAATGTTATTTGAGATTGGTTGCTTGATTTAATTTGTGTCTGAATGTTTGGTTATGTGTAACCACGAAATTTGAAGTGAATAAATAAAAATCATCAATATATGCTAAGCAACAACACTTTTCTTAAACATTTTCTGCCTCGTCGGATTGGATACATCGACCGCATTGGTGGCCAGAGTTCAGCAAGGAGTTAAGTGCTGGATGAAATTGTAATAACATAATCTATAATCAGTGAAGTCTGGAGAAGTACAATGAGGAGATATATCGCTCGCAAACGCTCTAGAAATTGAATATTTTCCGAGTGTTACTGTTCGCACCCCGGTTTACACTTCCGGCTACCTTTCTAAATTTAAAACAAATGATTATTTTTAATATTCTTCTGGCCACCATATATTATTTTTTCACTCAGTTATTCACGATCGTACTTCTTCTAAAAAAACACGTACTTCTCTACAATTTAAAACCCTAAACCCTAATAAAAAAACATATATTCTTTTGTGTCAAATAGAGATGGAAGATGAAGATAAAAAAGATGTTAGAATTGCTTGATTTTTATTGTTTTCGATTATGTTATAGAACATGTTGTTAGAGTTTTTTTAATGGTTAGAGTTCTTTATTGCGTTTTAGGATATTTTTTCCGCTCCGTTGGAAATTTCAAAGTTGGAGGACATTAAATTTGACGACGTTATAATAGAGAATGACAATGTAAGTTTTGACATGTAGGGTTTTTATCAGTATAATTTACACCTTTTTTTTACAAATTGATACATTAACTTTTTTTGTCGTTTGATAGATGCAGTATTTGAATGATGATAAATTGGATGATAAACATGATGGTTGTGATAATATGATGCAAGATGTTCAATCAAATGACACAAAAGACATAAATGCATGATGTAAGTGAGGAATGAAGCGTTCATGCAGAGGAAGGTGATGATAGTCTCTTCATTTTTAGGTTATTAATTTAGACGGTGGCCAGCAGAGGAAATTTGAAATATTTGGAGTGCTTCTAGTTTTGGTGGCCAGAAGTGTAAATCGAGGTGTGAATAGTATTATCCTATTTTCTTTTGACATGAGTAACCAGAATCAATGTGGTAAAAAATGTTAGGCGGAGGCTAAGTGGTAAGTATGGACTAAGGATTAACCGCTTAGGCAAAGATTAATTGAAGATCAATCAAAACTAGGCGTTTTTAATTAACTCATACATTTTGATTTTAAATTTCGCTCGTGGCAATTCTAATTTGTGTTGCTTGCCTATGATCTACAAAGATTGGTATAAATTTCCTTTTGTAGAAATCAACATTTTGATGCTACAAAGGCATCAAGATTAAATTTATGCATATATATATATATATATATATATATATATATATATAGTGCTTGCTAATCTATTTCTATGCTTAGATAATGCAGTAAGTTCAAAAATAAGATGATAAGGATAGTCTAGTGTCTAGGGGAGAGCTTAGATTTTTTTTTTTAATAGTAGAGGTCGGAATATCTACAGATAATTAGCCTCGTGGCATCTTTTGTGAAATTGATGCCACATCAGTAAGAAGACAAAATAAATAAATACCAATCTCAAACTCAAATTCATGCAAGCAAACTGAATGTGGGGCAGAAAATTAAAGTATGTTGAAAAATTGGTTATGTTGCAGCAATGATACCAATTGAATTGGAAACTCATAATTGCATAGAACCCATTCGGGTGTGAAGCCACATTTTCAAAATTTACTGCAAAAGAGGGGTATCAAAGTTTTCATTGATTTTTAATATAACTTTCTTGTAGAAGGCGGACCATACACTATTTGGTCGGTGATTGTTCGTCGATCTTAACAAAAAATTGGTTGGATATAAGATGTCGACTAAGATGCCCCAAGCACAATTGGTAGCACCAAACAAAAATTTTAAATGAGGGATTGTAACCTAAATATAAAACTTAGTGTCTATATTCTCTCTTACATCATTTGTTATATACGACAATTTATTAAGTCGCTTCTTATCACCAAATAAATCACTCAAACTATAATATGTTCATGTGTTAGTTTATCCTTTCATCTCTAGATTCTACCTTAAACATGGCTCCAAAAAGAAAGCTTAACGTCACGAAGAAGAACAATCCAGTAGGTTCTACTACGATGGACTCAGATGAGGTTTATGCTTCTTGTTTCTTCAAGCATATCGATTCGTGGAAAATGAATATGTTCTGTGTTTCTTCAAGTTAATCAATTTAAAATGTTGATTTTGGCATTAGAAACTAGAGTTCATTTTTTGGAAATCGAAACGTTATATCGATGAACAATGATAAAAGCAACGATAAGTAACTCCAATTTCTATTTGTTTCCAACCAAATGATCATATGGTGGTAGGAAATCTTCTGGAGGTATTTTATTTCAATGTTAGATAACTTTAGGGATGAAGAATTAATAAAAATTGTTAATTAGTACATCTATCAGGGTGTGATATAGTTATTAACTTAAACTAAAGTACTTTAGCTCTCATAATATAAAGCCTATAAATTATAGTATTATATTCACTGTGGTTTCCTGAAGTTGCAATATTGGATCAGATGCATCTAATAACAGTGTGAAAAGAGCAAAACTTAGAAAAATCATCATGAACTGTATCTTTACAATATTCTCACAAATACTATTATTGATGTTCAATCATATTTGATGTTCTATTGTATATGTTAATGTTTTATGATTTAAAGTTTATTTTATTTGATAATATATATTAACGTAGAATACCATAGTATTACTATTAATAATGATAACTATTATCCATGCATGAGGTTTACAAAACATTTCGTTATTGATTATATATATATATATATATATATATATATATATATATATGTATGTATGTATATGTATGTATGTATATATGTGTATATATATATATATATATATGATCTATTTAGAGTAATACGTTTGAAATAATTCTATCATTCATTTGAATAAAATTTGTTCCACTTTCATAAATAATTGCGTATAACGTATATCTAAAATATAATTTATTTTGATTTGAATAAGAAACATTCAAACAGAAAACAATTTCCTAATTCATCATTTTTTTTAATTTATAGTGTAAATTCATTAATACTCTACACTATATATGGGAAAGTCTATATAGACACAGAAGTTTTACACAAACTGAGGTACACAAATCTCAATCATTGGATTATCTCATGATTTTCACCCCTCGTATAAGAACAAATTAATCATGTGGCTGAGATTTTATGTTTATATAAGTTTAAATAGTCATATATATATATATATATATGTGTGTGTGTGTGTGTGTGTGTGTGTGTGTGTGTGTGTGTGTGTGAAGTCTATTAGAACATAAAATATAGTCATAGTTGGCGACAAATAATATAAGTGTATGTACGTGTATCATTGTACGTGTATGTATGTATGTGTGTATGTATGGAAAGTGTATGTATGTTCAAATAGCATAATTTTTTTATGTATGTATATCATTAACTAAATTAAAGTGTCATATATAAGTGTATGATACAAATAGCATCATTATGCCGCAATTATAATACAAACTTAATGCCACAGGTTGTGCATAAACCAGTCAAGGATGCATAAATTAGACAATGACCATTAGATTAAGCTTAACTGGTTAGCTGTAGGACGCTATAACTCAAATTTTGGAGGCCGAAAGTTTGAACTGATGAGACATCAGAATAAGTAATCTCCTTTGAAAAAGTACATCGCTTATTACCAACACAAATTGTGCACAAAATAGCTCTTGTATGTAGAAGGTATGAAGGTTGTAATTTATTACAGTTACTCTAATGAATCAAAAGGTTGCAAATTTATAGGGAATTTTGTGTAAATCGCAAATTACAATGGCTGAAATGTAGCTAAATAATAAATGGGGACATAAAGACATAATTACCTGTATCAGAACCCTAATCACCACGATCTCCTCTTCTTTATCAAATTTGCATTTTCGCCATAGATTACAAGCGCTGACGAGATTGCCACTGTTCATCTGCTTTTACCGATCTGATTCTCCAAGTAGGCCCAACATTGAATTCGATCACCCCTCAAAGATACCCTAGTTTTGATTTCGGGTTCTGCTGCGACGAGAAGAAACCGTCGCTCCCGAGTCTGACTAGTTCGCTGAGTATGATCGACGAGCTCTCGCGTCCACCCTTGATAACGCTGATCGTCGGTCTCCGGTCTGATGAATTTGTCGAGGTTTAGCAGGAAGAAGAGGACGACGTGCGCAGGCTTGTGCACGAACAGTGCACAGAAAAAATATTAAAACAAATATGTTTATGTTACAAACCAAAGGAAGAACAAAAGATATTAGAGAGAGAAGTCATTATTATTCATTCAGTTAACTTTACAATATACACAAGCTCTCTATTTATAGACTTCAGATGTCTCAGCAATTACAATAATATCCCTTGCATTAAGCGTATTCACCCTTAAATAACATATATTACAACACTCCCCCTTGAATATGCGTATGCAAAGATGATAAGATTGATTGCCTCATTAAAAACCTTTTTATGAAAAACCCTGTGGGGAAAATCATAAACAAGGAAAAAGAGTACAATTTTCATCTCTATGTAACATATTGACAATGTTCCAATGAGGGTCGATACTTCTGGATCAAAATAATGCCTCGTTAAAAACCTTACTAACAAAAACCCAGTGGGAAAATATTAGTGAAGGAAAAGAGTACACTATAGCATTATATATGCTCCCCCTGATTCGTAACGCATTATTCAAATAGTTTGGTGATGCAAACGACGCATACCAATTTTATAGACCATCTTCTGAAATGTTGACTTTGGAAGTGCTTTGGTGAATAAATCTGCTGGATTTTCTTGAGATTGAATTTGCTTCACTTTTATCTTATTGTCTTTTTGAAGTTCATGTGTGAAGAAGAATTTGGGAGAAATATGCTTCGTCCTATCACCCTTGATGTATCCTGCTTGAATCTGAGCTACGCATGCGGCATTGTCTTCATAAATAATGGTTGATCTTTCTGTAGTTGAGGGAAGTTGACATGTGTTTCGGATATGTTCGATTAATGATCTTAACCAAATACATTCTCAGCTTGCTTCATGTAGTGCTAGTATTTCAGAATGATTAGATGATGTTGCTACCAATGTTTGCTTTGTAGATCGCCATGAAATAGCTGCATTGCTGTTAGTAAACACATATCCAGTTTGTGATCTTGCTTTATGTGGATCAGAAAGGTAACCTGCATCAGCATAACCAACTAGAATCGGATTATTGCCTGTGTTAGAATAAAATAAGCCCAAATCTGTGGTTCCTCGCAGATATCTCATGATATGTTTTATGTCATTCCAGTGTCTTTTAGTTGGTGCAGAGCTATATCTTGCTAGAAGATTGACTGAAAATGTAATATCTGGTCTCGTGCATTGGGCTAAATATAACAATGCACCAATTGCACTGAGATATGGTATTTCTGGACCAAGTATATTTTCATCATCTTCTTTTGGTCGGTAAGGGTCCTTTTTAATATCTAGTGATCTGACAACCATAGGTGTACTAAGTGGATATGCTTTATCCATTTGAAAACGCTTCAGGATTTTCTCAATGTAATTTGATTGATGGATTAATATACCATTTTTACTGTGCTCAATTTGTAGACCAAGACAGTATTTGGTTTTTCCAAGATCTTTCATTTCAAATTCCTGTTTTAGGTAATCTATTGTTTCATTGATCTCTTCTGGAGTTCCAATCAAATTTATATCATCAACGTATACCGCTAAGATAACAAATCCCTTTACCGATTTCTTTATAAAGACACATGGACAAATGAGGTTGTTTTTGTATCCAGCTTTTACTAAATATTCACTAAGACGGTTATACCACATTCTTCCAGATTGTTTCAAACCGTATAGTGATCGTCTCAATTTTAATGAATACATTGACTTTGATTTTGCTTCAGGCAATTTATATCCGTCTGGGATTTTCATGTAAATATTGGTATCTAATTTACCGTATAGATAAGCTGTCACAACATCAGTCAATCTTATGTCAAGCTTCTCAGAAACTACAAGGCTTATTAAATATCGAAATGTTATGACATCCATAACAGGAGAGTACATTTCTTTGAAGTCAAAACCTGG
Source organism: Allium sativum (assembly GCA_030737875.1). Taxonomy (NCBI): domain Eukaryota; kingdom Viridiplantae; phylum Streptophyta; class Magnoliopsida; order Asparagales; family Amaryllidaceae; genus Allium; species Allium sativum. Next base: position 323,017,067 of record CM060926.1, on the reverse strand, counting down.
TCTCTGCAGGAAACCTTGTGCAACAAGCCTTGCTTTGTATCTCACAACTTCATTTTTATCATTTCGTTTTCTAACGAATACCCATTTGTAACCGACTGGTTTAACACCTTCTGGTGTTTTCTCTATTGGTCCAAATACACCATGTTTTTGAAGTGAATCTAACTCAACCTGAATAGCATCTTTCCACTTTGGCCAATCTTGTCTTTTTCGACATTCATTTATGCTAGTTGGTTCATTATCATTATTCTCATTATAGTCATGACTTTCAGTTATTTCAGTAGCTACTGCGAATGAGAATACATCATCCATTGTTATTTTACTTCTATCCCACATTTCTCCATAATTCGTATAGAATATTGAGATCTCATTATTATTAGGTACCATTTTATTTTCGGAAGCTTCTATTACTTCTTCTGGGATAATAGTTCCTTCACTGATTTTTGGAGAATTGGAATTTTCTTTTGAGTTATCCTTTGGATCATTTATAACCACTTCGGGAGGTTTGCTAATTGATGATTTTTCATTAGACTTTCTTTTTCTAGGCGCCAAGTCTTTTGAACCTATCGGTCTTCCACGTTTTTGTCTAGTTTTAGATTCATTTGCTGCTATTGGTCCTTCGGGGATTTCAATTCTAGCTGGTGTATTTGCTGCTGGAATGTGAGATTTAGTTATTTTTGCAGCATCGTTAAATGCATCTGGCATTTGATTTGCAATATTTTGAATATGCAAAATTCTTTGTACCTCGTATTGACATTGTTTGGTACGTGGATCCAAATGAAACATAGAGGGATTATTCCGTGAAATTTCACGCCGTTCTACTGGAACGGTCTTTTCTCCCCCTAACAGCGGGAAATTTGACTCATCAAATTTGCAATCTGCAAATCTTGCAGTAAATACATCACTCGTAAGAGGTTCAAGATAACGAATTATCGAAGGTGAGTTAAATCCCACGTAAATTCCCAACCTTTTTTTAGGACCCATTTTAGTACGAAGTGGGGGACTAATGGGTACATGCACAGCGCAACCAAATTTTCGTAGATGTGAAATATTTGGTTGGGATCCAGTTAAAAGCTGTGATGGTGAGAACTGATGATAAGCCGTTGGTCTAATTTTAATCAATTTGGATGCATGCAAAATTGCATGTCCCCAAGCTGTAACAGGCATCTTTGTTTGCATAAGTAAAGGTCTTGCAATAAGTTGCAAACGCTTAATTAATGATTCTGCCAGACCATTTTGAGTATGAACATGAGCTATTGGATGTTCAACTTCAATTCCCAGTGATAAACAATAATCATCAAATACTTGAGAAGTGAATTCTCCTGCATTATCTAGCCGTATTGATTTGATTTGATGATCGGGGAAATGTGCTTTTAATTTAATTATTTGAGCAAGTAATTTGGCAAATGCCATGTTTCTAGTAGATAGCAAACATACATGTGACCAACGAGTTGATGCATCAATTAACACCATAAAATATCTAAATGGCCCGCAAGCGGAATGAATCGGACCACATATATCACCTTGAATTCTTTGCAAAAATGCTGGAGATTCAGAGGTGATCTTACTGTATGAAGGTCGAGTAATTAATTTTCCTTGTGCACATGATGTACACATGTAATCATTTGGCAAATTCAACTGATTTGGTAAATCATGCCCATTTGAGTTCTTGGCAATCTTACGCATCATAGTTGATCCAGGATGACCTAAACGATCATGCCAAAGAATCAATTTCTTTGTATTTGTGAGCTTCTGGCTCATGTTTATAAAATGAGATTCAACTATACCAATTTTGGTAAAGTATAATCCAGTTGAAATTGTACCAAATTTTTCTAAAATAAGCTTCTGGCTTTCAATTTTAGAAATAACACAAAGGTATTCTTTGTTGTTTTCATTTATAGTTTCAATGTGATATCCATTCATTCTTATATCTTTGAAACTAAGCAGATTTCTTTTAGAATTGCTGGAATATAGTGCATTTTGAATGAATATATGTGTACCATTTGGTAACAATATATGGGCTCTTCCGGACCCTTCAATTATATTGGCTGAACCAACTATAGTTGAAACTTTATATGAAATATTTTCAGATAATTCAGAGAAAAACTTCTGGTTTTTCAATATCGTATGAGTAGTTCCACTATCAACCAGACATATATCATCGTTTAAACATAGTCGATCCATACCTTAAGAATTAAAAACAATACAGCTAGTCAATAACTGAATAAAAACTAATAAATATAAATAAATGTCCACGAGAATAAATTAATCATCATGTCCAACATTACACATTATTTCTGCAGTTACATAAGAAAAGACTAAAAGAAAAATAAATAAATAAAAGTTCCAAACTAATACATGCTAAAAAGAAACAAACTGAAAATCACATAATAAGCTTCAGGCTACTTATTGGTTGGATCGGTCATCTCTTCGAATATAGCATTCAAATTTTCATCGCTGAACAAATTCCCATCATAGTCTTCAAAGAAATCATCTAACTTCAGGTCAGTGTTATCGGACAATCCCTCAGTGTTATTTGTGTCGATATTCTTCGATTTAAGATATTCTTCTATTGTTTTCTTTGATGATCTACAAGTGCGTGACCAGTGACCAGTGCGCCCGCATCTGTAGCAAATGTCCTCATAATGCTTCTTATTTTCAGCAGTTGAATTATTGCTATTTCCATGCTCATTTTTCATTTGCTGCTTAAAATTAGTAGTTTTGTTGACTCCAGAACCACTATAACCACCTCTGCTGGGGTTGTATCCACGTCCACGTCCACGACCACGTCCTCTTCCTCTTCCTCTGCCACGACCTCTTCCGGAGTGGGCAAAGTTAGCATTAACTTCAGGTAATGCAGCTGAACCAGTTGGTCTTGAGGAGTGGTTTTTAAGAAGCAGTTCATTGTTTTGTTCAGCAATCAATAAACATTCTATGAGTTAAGAATATTTTGTAAAGTGACGCTCTCGATATTGCTGCTGCAGGAGCACATTCGAGGCATGAAATGTTGAGAAGGTCTTTTCCAACATTTGTGCGTCATCGACCTTTTCTCCACATAATTTCAGTTTAGAAGTAATTCTAAACATGGCGGAATTATATTCCCTTACAGTTTTAAAATCTTGAAACCTCAGGTTCAACCATTCTTGTCTCGTATTTGGAAGTATGACCGTCTTCTGGTGGTCATATCGCTCCTTCAGGGAGTTCCATAGGTGGAGAGGGTCTTTTTCAGTTAAATATTCTGATTTTAGATCATCGTGGATGTGGCGTCTTAAAAATATCAGAGCCTTTGCTTTGTCCTGCAGGGACATATTATTGCCATTTTTAATGGCGTTCTCTAAGCATTGAGACTGTAAATGGATTTCGGCATCCAGTATCCATAACAAATAATTGTCTCCAGAAATTTCCAATGCTTTAAATTCAAGCTTAGCAATGTTTGACATTTTTCAACTACACATATATAAAAAAATGACAAGATAAGTAGAAGCAAACTCACATAGAATAGTGGAGACAGACAAAATATTTATTTTACATTACCGAAGCAGTAGGAACATAAATAAAATAAAATAAAACAATTCACAGTTTTAATACTTCCTGATTGATGTACAACCAACCAACATAAAAGAAATCTTTTTATATACACAGATCATTACACTGCATGGCAAGCTATGTTGAAAAATTGAATATAATTTGTAAGCACAGTAACAACATATAAGGTTTATACAACTAACAACAGAGCATAAAGTAAACATATAAAGACAACAAAGTGGGAAACTTTGCATTGATGCAGTACAGTGTATTGAATAAAAGAGAGAAACAATGCAAATGTATTGACCTTGTCAGATGCTAAGAAATAAAAGAGGCAGAGATGAAATTTGTTTATTGTCGGTGAACACTGTATAATAAGAAATATTCATCCTGGGAAGGATTTATAAAAGCACCAATTACAACACTTAATAAAGGATTACAATGAAACAATTTGAAACCAACACAGAAAGCATAAAGCAGTACAAAAGGAATTTTTTATTTACCTATGTTTGTACAAAGATGGGTTTATAAAAGATGAGTTCGGTAGCTTTTCTGTGTGGATAAATGATGATGAGAGAACTAGCTGTTGTTGGGAAGATGAAAAGGAATAGTGAAAATAGATGTAGATATATACAGTAGTTTGAAATATGGGGGCTGAGACGTGGCTAGAGAATAGGTCCACTAATAATTAGGTGGTACCGAAGAAAGAGAAAAAAAAATCATGAAATATCAGTGAACGGTTACCAGATCCGAAAAAATATTTAAAAACCAAAGCTAACTCGTGTTGATAACGTGTTACAAAACAAAGGAAGAACAAAAGATATTAGAGAGAGAAGCCATTATTATTCATTCAGTTAACTTTACAATATACACAAGCTCTCTATTTATAGACTTCAGATGTCTCAGCAATTACAATAATATCCCTTGCATTAAGTGTATTCACCCTTAAATAACATATATTACAACAGTTTAAAATAATTTTATCACGAGCTCACTTCTCTTAATCTCGCGCTAACAAACACTTTGTTTTTCCGAAAATGCCAAAAGGCCCGAAACACTTTTTGTCATTATGTGTGAAAATCCAATAGTGCGGCTGCTGCTTCTCCTTCCCTGGTATCTCACGCTCCCCGTGAATTGCGCGACTTCCGCAAATTTCCACACTCTAATTTCCGGGCCTTGTAGCAGTGTCCTTGTTTTTTTTTTGCAAGCTCACTTTTTCCGTACAAACATTTGTACACACAAGCAATGTGAAATAAAATATATGAAAGTTGTAGTGATAGCCTATTTAATTAGTAATAATGTAACTATGCAGTATGATTTTGTTTTTACTTTAGCTTTTAGTACAAATTCATACGAGCTAACATCGTATATATGCAAATGAAAGGATATGAGTATGTAAATGCAGAAACAAATTGTAATTTTTTTTAAGCCCTGTTGTTTTGACATTACTCCCATGATCAACTGCTAAAAGTAATTTTATGGTTTAAAGCACATAATGAAATCTGTGTATTTCGTTGTTGGACTCGTATCTAAATAGTCATATAACTTTTGAAATTAGCACATGACAACTTTGCAGCATGTCTAACTATGCCCTTCACTAAATATCAAGGATTAAGTAGGCAGTCAAATAACACCAAATTTTGACTGCAGTAGTTAGGGCTGTTATGGTAACGGTAAATTTACCATTACCATACGTATCATTATTGATCGGCCTGTAACCATTTTTGATTGAAATTGGTATACCATTTAAAATGGGATGATAATATTTTTAACAGTAAATTATCGGTATCATTTCTTCAGTACGAATAGTCACGATAATTTTACTATTTAATTTAAAACATATGTATGCTTATCTGATATGTTTTATTACCTGCATTTAGAACCAAATAAATAATTGTATTTAGTTCAATAATCAGGTGAAATAATTCGAGGTACACTTATTTTCTTTCTCATTTATGTTTTTTTATAAGCTAACACTACATATAGTGTAATAAAGATGCACCGTGTACAAAAAAACATGTCAAGATATAAACTTTGATGGACAAATGGTAATTTATCATTACCAATGCAACGGTTACCAGATTATTGGTATATCAGTCGATTGGTAACAATAACGGTACATAATTCAGGTTTACCAGTAAGAACGATATGGTCAGTGTCGGCCCAGTAGGCAACGCAGCAAGCTCATATGCTAGGGAAAAGAAAAAAGAAGTTGAAGCCTAAACAGCAGCAACGCACAGACACGAAAACAACGTATCTCGAATAATATATGGTTTTCTAACTGATACAGCAGCAGCGCACGACACATGCGAGCCACCTCCTCCGCCTCCTAATGAACATTCTATATTACGTATTACCAGTGTTATCTGCACTTTACATTCATTGGATCAAACAATATAAACTGGGCTTCGTGTAACACCCCGCCTCCGCTAGGGTCACTCGCAAGGGAATGCACTAGCTTTACAGGGGCATTATTGGTAAACATGCACAGAAATATCACAAGACAGAACAAATAAAATAGCGGAAGTAAAATCAAACTTTCATAACATGAATAAATAAGGTCTAAAGCCTTTTACATCAGAGTACATCAAAACCTGTCTTGCAATAGTAAAGAAGCATAAAGACTTTTTCATAAATTATTCCCCAAGTAAAAACAGTAAAGTAGCCATAGCCTAGTAAAGTTCGAGCCATCCATGATGACCTTCAAGCAGAAGAAGTCCGAACTAAACAACAGTATTTCCTCCCTGTAACCTGGGGGGGAAACGGAAGAAAAGAGGCGAAACAAAACGGGTCAGTCAAAAAGACTGAGTAAGCCCTATCTACTATCAGCATAAAAACTAGTAAAGTTAACTGACATGAGAAACTGAGATGAACATAAGCATGATGACAAGATATATAAGCTAAATCAAAATAACAGGATGAACTACTGAACTCAAATAAACTAAGGTGTCATGATAAATTACGGTGTCAAACAAGGTATCCCATCGTCAAGTCCCTGTCAAGTATAATATCCCCCAAGATATCTATCACGTATAACATCCCATGGTATCTATCCTGTCTTTTAGCTCTGCACCTACCGTACTAGTATCCCAACTGTATCATGTGTTATCCGTGAATGACCCTTACTCAAAAGTCGTATAATGGTCCATGTCAACCTAATATGCCGCATATATAGGTTACTCAACTCATATGTTCCTTTCCGTGTATAAGTTTAGTCCCTTGCCGTAGACCATACGGGCTTTCCCATGAGATTCTATATTACTTTAACATAGTTCCATGATCCTTAAGATCGGTTTGGACTATTACCCTAAACCTAGCTAGGGTCTTCCAACATGAATTATCGTTTGTACAACTAGGACTTATGCTACCTAGGGCTACTAGGGATTATGCTTACCTATTGCACGTTTTCGTATTTCGGTTTGGGTTCAGCCACCCAGGGCCACTGGGAATTACGCTAACCGTCAACCGCGCCCTTTTTCCCACGCATTCATCGTGAATCGTTTTTCCATGACTGTATGCACATGTATCACATCGTGCCACCCAAGTCCTGTCACAGGGCAGATCAAGAAATACAGGACTCGGTCGAGAGCTTTCGATTTATCTGCAGATGCAGATGCTAAGGTCTGTTTTTCTATACGTGGCTATGGTCCCACGAGACCACTCCCTCAACTAGCGAAAGACAAGACAGGATAAATCCTGTATGAGAACACAACACTGGCCAACCCACATCCAAGCCTTACCGCACCCATAATTAGATAGCAATTATGGTCTTTTTGGTGTTTTCTGCCTTTCCGTACGTACACGCTTGACCAAAGATGGTAGGTAGCCTGACGAAATGCTATTTAGGGTACGATCGTGTATCGTCGACTATCCCCTATCCATCCCCGTCTTTAGGTTGCTCGTATAGCAACCAATGCATACTCTTGGTTCTTCTAACGCAGACCTTAACCTCTCATGAGCCTAGTATAATCACCTGGCAGCTCACAGAGGGATACCAAGAATATCCTCACGTTCCCCGAAGCCGCTGCTTCGTTACCCAGTTCGCTGGAGCCTTTATCTAAATCAGATACTTGCTCCTACTCGTATACTTAAACGATGACCTACCGTATCAGGTTACTCATCTGTCTATGAACTGGTCTAAATTTCCTTGACTAAGAATCATTACTTAGTTATTCTTCAACTAAGGTTTACCACTTAGCCTTATTCCCATTATCCTTGTTAACTACGGTTATCCACCTAATCCTCAGAACCAGGGTTTACATAATGGATTACGTGTCACTTAAGTTCATGACTTAACCCGTCTACAAATAATGTCAAAATTGGCTAAGTATCCAAGCCCAAGACTTAACCCTACAAACCATGTGTCAAGTTGGTTAAGTATACATATTAACTTGACCTTATCAAATTACTGAGTCAAATCGGTCAAGCGTATTTAAGCGATTCGTGACTTAGCCTTATCATGTTTTCATGTTAGATTGGTTAAGTATAGGTTAACTTAACCTCATCCGATTTCCATGCTTAGACTAGTTGAGTCCAATCTTAACCCCATACATTAACTGTATTTTTCGATTACGCGTTATTAAGAAAACTTACTTAACCTTACCAAGTTATCGTGTTGGATTGGTTAAGTGTTGGTTAACTTAACCCCGTTCACTAGTCGTATAAAAATGGTTAAGTGTCATTAGGCAAATCAAATTACTTAACCTACCCAACCTTGTCATGTTTTGTTAAGTATCATTAGCCTAATCAAATTACTTAACCCATTTGTCCATGTCATATTTGATTAAGAGTCATTAATCAAATTAACTTAACCCTATCATGTGGCATTAATTACTTAATGCACCTCAACCTCTCACATTAGACTTTGTTGTGGTTACTAGTTAAGCCGGTCGGTTCCGGGTAGCTTTACACCACAACTTGGTCTAACCTCGGGTTCAAGCACAACATGACCAACTTCTCACATTGGGTCCTATTGTTTGCAACTACTAGTTAGGCCGGTCGGTTCCGGGTAGTTTTACGTTGCAAACTCAACCCAACCTCGAGTTGGCCACACTTATATTATCTAAGTGTCATGTCCATCATGTTTCCAAAACATGTTACAAGTTTTCAAGCATTTGGGTAGACCTAACTTAATAGGTAAATTCCCAAAGGGTAGACCTAACTTAATAGGTAAATTCCCAAGCTTATGTTTTTATGCATAATTACATGTCAACTTCCATGTTATATTTCAAGTCATATTTTCAAGTTATATTTTCATGTCACTAGAAATTTCCCATAACATAACCCAACGCTTTTAAACTCGCATATACATTCGCAAAAACGTAATGGATTAAAAGGAGAGACTTGGCAAAGGCATGACAAAAATGGATATTAAGCCACAAGTTAATCATGGTGGCAAATGAGGCACAAATGTGTTCATTAACTTGCATGTTACATTCTTAAGCCTCAAAAACATGCATAAACCCAAACTTGGCACATAAGCGAATCATGGTGACAAAAGACATGGAATGATGACTAGTAACTCGCATATATCATCATATAAGGGATATGACTTCATATGCAAGTTGACATAGAGGTTATGAAGGTTCTCATGTTGCATAATGCAACATTTCAACACAAAGGTTGTAGCTTTTAGCTCACAAGATCAAGATAATGACTTCATAAACTTGCATGACATGATAGCACGCATCATTCTCAATGATCAAACCCAAACTTGCAACATGAACATTTAACTTCATAGTTAATATCTAAGAGTAGGGAAAAGGGCTTACATTGCTATGAAGGCACAAATCGATTAAATGAAAGATTGAGACTAAGCCTATGCATGTCATCATCCCAAAAACCCAAAGATGAAAGCTCCAAATCAATCAAAACCCCATCTTTATGAACAAAGATCAAAGCTTTAGCCTTGAAATCAACTTGAGAGGCTCTCATACTAACATAGAAACTCTCTAACACTCTCATGATCATGAAACCTCTCATAGGAATTTACTTAGGAATTTTAGAATGAGGGTGGAGGCCATGAGAGTGAAAATTTTGCCATAGTTTAGTTGCAAGAATGAATAATGAGGGTTTAGGGTAGGCTTAGGGGTGTTTTTATAGAGATTAGGAGTGATTAGGACCTTAGGATTAACCCTAGGACCAATCTGAACCTTTAAAACCCGTCTCAGGCCACCAGACTAGACCAAAACAAATGACCAGGTGCACCAGGCCGCAACACACAGAAGTGTGTTTTTGGGCCCAGTCGACGCCCAAGTCGACAGCCCTATCGACTTGGGTCCTGGGGTGTCGACAGCCCTGTCGACTCCCCAGTCGACATGCGCTTTGGCGGGAAAATTCCCGCCTACCCCGCCTGGACCCAACTTCTGAGTTTTCGAGTTGTTTCCTACTTGAAATTTCCTGAAAATCGATATGGGCCTTAACTGGGTCATACGGGCTCCGATTCTCAAAAACTCGGACTCTATTTCGCGTATTTTTCCGAGACGAACGCAATGGTAAATTCCGTTTAACTTAATTCTAAAAGTATAAACAGAATATCTTTTATTTTCCTAGTTCATTAGTTTATACGCTTGCGTATCATCACATACGTACGTAGATTTCTTATTTTTAAAGCGTAAAAATACGGGGTATCACATTCTCCCACCCTTAAGGAATTTCGTCCCCGAAATTCAATAATAGTAGGATTTATGTCCCCACATTATCATCCATAAGCGTTCAGCCAATTGTTGCAACCATGTGCACATGTGCAAAAGTGAATCACAATATAGAAAAATATGTATGCCTAACTTGTGGTACCACCTACATGAATGCTATTTCTTGAAAATTTCTTTTCTGAAAACATGATGCTCTCATCCTAAAATATACTTGCAGTTCTAAATGAATGCAAAAATTTGAGAAAGCAATTTCATCCAAATTTTCCCACACTCTTACAAGATAAGAGTGAAGTTCATCCAATTGGCGCATCCAAGACCTTACCATCCATTTTTAATTTAGAAAAAAATCTAATTTTCTAAACTTTATATAACGGAAAGATTTCCCGTTTTATTACTTTCTTGCTTTACTTTGTTTATAAGGCATTATCGTGCAATATTTCATAATTACATTAAGCACAACAGATTTCATAAACAAACAACGTGCAAATATTAAGATAGCTTTCAGTACATCGTTACTACCAGAGAACAAAGAAAACAATACTGAAAAAAATACTATCCTACGGATACACTGATAGAAGTCAACCCTGATGGAAGTAGCCACGGATGAGCTCCTCTAAGCTATCTAACCTCTCCTCATGTCGTCGGTTCCCCTGCCTAACTTCTAACTGTATGTCCTGTATCCCCGCTCCTAACTGATCATAGGAGCTACCCATGTCTTGAAGCATCTGCTGCTGAGTCTGAGCTAGGCCTACCTGTGCCTGCAGCATCTCTTGCTGTGACTTCAGTATGTCCCGATGGCTCCTCATTATGCGAGCCTGCTGCTCTGAAACATACCTCAGCCCAGTCCTCCAATCTGGATCCCTAGCAACCCATGGATCCCAGGCACCTGTATCTGAAGCCCCCTGCACCGGGGCCTGATGAGCCCAAGCTCCTTCCCAAGCATGCCCTGCCTGTGCCTGCTCGTCCTCATGCTGTGGTGCCTGATAGGGTTCCTCAAACTGTCCGAACTGACCATCATGTGGTTCTTCCTCCTCGTCACCTTCACTCTCTCCCTCATCTAATCCCTCATGCTCCATAGGCTGTGGCTCATCTTGCAGATCTTGCATATTTATACCCATCCTTCCTAGTGTAGCTTCAGTGATGATAGCAGAGGGATGGTTAGAAAGTGTCAGATAATCCTCATCATGCAAATCAACCCCATATCGGTGAAAAACCGTGGTCCATAAGTTCCCAAAACAAATATTGGCGTGCCTTGCTTCCCTATAATTTTGATATTGCTGTAAGATGGTCCTTGCCCAGTTCATTTGTATGCTCCCAAAAATAGCATAAGTGGCGGCCTTAACAACGACTGGGACTCTATCAAACCCAGCATTTTGCCCCGCAAGATTATATTGCAATATTCTGACCACAAACCTAGCTAGCGGGCGCAAATGTGTACTATCCCAATGTCTCATCAGTCCATTAAAAAGATCCTACCCCACACATTCAAATCATTCATCTCAAGATCGTTCGTATCTAGTCCCGTACCACGGATATTCAACATGTCCCCAAACTGGATCTCATTCATAAATATATGGGTACCCTTAACCCTTGAACTATAGGTTATTAGCCCATCATTATCCACACCAATTTCCAAATGAGCATCAAAAAGTCTTACCATACGTTTGTAGCCTCTCCTCTCGGCCGTGCGTGTATCCAGAATATGAATCAAACCCGCATTAGCAAACAAATTTTCCACGGCGGTTCCCGCAAAATCCGCAAACCTCACCGGTCGGCCTAAAAGCAAATTCCTATTGGCGATCCGCGCGTAGTGCTCGATTATCTCTTGTTGCTCGTCACACCACTCGACCTCTTGCGCGGTTAATTGAGGGTAAAGCTCGTAGAGATTGGGTGGATTAGCCATGGTGATTCGGGCACGAATCGGAAGAGGTAAACTATAGATCCGGGTAGAGAGGGTCTTTAGCTTCGATTTAAGACCAAATTTATGAAGAATAGTGGAGGAACGAGGTGATGGGAGGTGGGGGAAGTGGTGAATTTTCGGGTTTGGTGGCTGGAAGGGAAGAGGCAAGAGAAATGGGGGTTTGGGGAAGAAAGCTGTCGGCTGCGGCTATATATATATATTTTTTTCCTACAGGCACCTTGTGTCGACAGGGGGGGGGGGGGGGGTAAGTCAACTGCCCTGTCGACAGGCCTGTCGACTTGCCCCTTTATATATATATATATATATATATATATGTTTTTCTCCTTTGCCCAGCTACCCTTCCATTGCCATCCTTTGTCCTAACTCAGTTCTATTTCTCTCGAGAACTATCTTCATCGTATTAAAAACACTTTCCTAGTTCGGAAACTAGTCGTAACCAAAACCATCGTGACTACCGATGGAAGAGAGAAAGGAAAAAAAAAGGGATTCAACCGATAAAACAAGGATAGTACTAATGGCCTTTGGGGAATAGCCTTTTAAAAACAAAGTTTTTCTTGTAAAATGCTTCTTTGTAAACAGTTTTCAAGTAGTTTTCAGAAGGTCTTTAAGAACTTTTGCCCAGTCTGGTAACCTTCTGCTCTGATACCAAATGTAACACCCCGCCTCCGCTAGGGTCACTCGCAAGGGAATGCACTAGCTTTAGAGGGGCATTATTGGTAAACATGCACAGAAATATCACAAGACAGAACAAATAAAATAGCGGAAGTAAAATCAAACTTTCATAACATGAATAAATAAGGTCTAAAGCCTTTTACATCAGAGTACATCAAAACCTGTCTTGCAATAGTAAAGAAGCATAAAGACTTTTTCATAAATTATTCCCCAAGTAAAAACAGTAAAGTAGCCATAGCCTAGTAAAGTCCGAGCCATCCATGATGACCTTCAAGCAGAAGAAGTCCGAACTAAACAACAGTATTTCCTCCCTGTAACCTAGGGGGGGGAACGGAAGAAAAGAGGCGAAACAAAACGGGTCAGCCAAAAAGACTGAGTAAGCCCTATCTACTATCAGCATAAAAACTAGTAAAGTTAACTGACATGAGAAACTGAGATGAACATAAGCATGATGACAAGATAGATAAGCTAAATCAAAATAACAGGATGAACTACTGAACTCAAATAAACTAAGGTGTCATGATAAATTACGGTGTCAAGATAAAACAAGGTATCCCATCGTCAAGTCCCTGTCAAGTATAATATCCCCCAAGATATCTATCACGTATAACATCCCATGGTATCTATCTTGTCTTTTAGCTCTGCACCTACCGTACTAGTATCCCAACTGTATCATGTGTTATCCGTGAATGACCCTTACTCAAAAGTCGTATAATGGTCCATGTCAACCTAATATGCCGCATATATAGGTTACTCAACTCATATGTTCCTTTCCGTGTATAAGTTTAGTCCCTTGCCGTAGACCATACGGGCTTTCCCATGAGATTCTATATTACTTTAACATAGTTCCATGATCCTTAAGATCGGTTTGGACTATTACCCTAAACCTAGCTAGGGTCTTCCAACATGAATTATCGTTTGTACAACTAGGACTTATGCTACGTAGGGCTACTAGGGATTATGCTTACCTATTGCACGTTTTCGTATTTCAGTTTGGGTTCAGCCACCCAGTGCCACTGGGAATTACGCTAACCGTCAACCGCGCCCTTTTTCCCATGCATTCATCGTGAATCGTTTTTCCATGACTGTATGCACATGTATCACATCGTGCCACCCGAGTCCTGTCACAGGGCAGATCAAGAAATACAGGACTTGGTGGGGAGCTTTCGATTTATCTGCAGATGCAGATGCTAAGGTCTGTTTTTCTATACGTGGCTATGGTCCCACGAGACCACTCCCTCAACTAGCGAAAGACAAGACAGGATAAATCCTGTATGAGAACACAACACTGGCCAACCCACATCCAAGCCTTACCGCACCCATAATTAGATAGCAATTATGGTCTTTTGGGTGTTCTCTGCCTTTCCGTACGTACACGCTTGACCAAAGATGGTAGGTAGCCTGACGAAATGCTATCTAGGGTACGATCGTGTATCGTCGACTATCCCCTATCCATCCCCGTCTTTAGGTTGCTCGTATAGCAACCAAGGCATACTCTTAGTTCTTCTAACGCAGACCTTAACCTCTCATGAGCCTAGTATAATCACCTGGCAGCTCACAGAGGGATACCAAGAATATCCTCACGTTCCCCGAAGCCGCTGCTTCGTTACCCAGTTCGCTGGAGCCTTTATCTGAATCAGATACTTGCTCCTACTCGTATACTTAAACGATGACCTACCGTATCAGGTTACTCATCTATCTATGAACTGGTCCAAATTTCCTTGACTAAGAATCATTACTTGGTTATTCTTCAACTAAGGTTTACCACTTAGCCTTATTCCCGTTATCCTTGTTAACTACGGTTATCCACCTAATCCTCAGAACTAGGGTTTACATAATGGATTACGTGTCACTTAAGTTCATGACTTAACCCGTCTACAAATCATGTCAAAATTGGCTAAGTATCCAAGCCCAAGACTTAACCCTACAAACCATGTGTCAAGTTGGTTAAGTATATATATTAATTTGACCTTATCAAATTACTGAGTCAAATCGGTCAAGCCTATTTAAGCGATTCGTGACTTAGCCTTATCATGTTTTCACGTTAGATTGGTTAAGTATAGGTTAACTTAACCTCATCCGATTTCCATGCTTAGACTAGTTGAGTCCAATCTTAACCCCATCCATTAACTGTATTTTTCGGTTAAGCGTTATTAGGAAAACTTACTTAACCTTACCAAGTTATCGTGTTGGATTGGTTAAGTGTTGGTTAACTTAACCCCGTCCACTAGTCGTATAAAAATGGTTAAGTGTCATTAGGCAAATCAAATTACTTAACCTACCCAACCTTGTCATGTTTTGTTAAGTATCATTAGCCTAATCAAATTACTTAACCCATTTGTCCATGTCATATTTGATTAAGAGTCATTAATCAAATTAACTTAACCCTATCATGTGGCATTAATTGCTTAATGCACCTCAACCTCTCACATTAGACTTTGTTGTGGTTACTAGTTAAGCCGGTCGGTTCCGGGTAGCTTTACACCACAACTTGGTCTAACCTCGGGTTCAAGCACAACATGACCAACTTCTCACATTGGGTCCTATTGTTTGCAACTACTAGTTAGGCCGGTCGGTTCCGGGTAGTTTTACGTTGCAAACTCAACCCAACCTCGAGTTGGCCACACTTATATTATCTAAGTGTCATGTCCATCATGTTTCCAAAACATGTTACAAGTTTTCAAGCATTTGGGTAGACCTAACTTAATAGGTAAATTCCCAAAGGGTAGACCTAACTTAATAGGTAAATTCCCAAGCTTATGTTTTTATGCATACTTACATGTCAACTTCCATGTTATATTTCAAGTCATATTTTCAAGTTATATTTTCATGTCACTAGAAATTTCCCATAACATAACCCAACGCTTTTAAACTCGCATATACGTTCGCAACAACGTAATGGATTAAAAGGAGAGACTTGGCAAAGGCATGACAAAAATGGATATTAAGCCACAAGTTAATCATGGTGGCAAATGAGGCACAAATGTGTTCATTAACTTGCATGTTACATTCTTAAGCCTCAAAACATGCATAAACCCAAACTTGGCACATAAGCGAATCATGGTGACAAAAGACATGGAATGATGACTAGTAACTCGCATATATCATCATATAAGGGATATGACTTCATATGCAAGTTGACGTAGAGGTTATGAAGGTTCTCATGTTGCATAATGCAACATTTCAACACAAAGGTTGTAGCTTTTAGCTCACAAGATCAAGATAATGACTTCATAAACTTGCATGACATGATAGCACGCATCATTCTCAATGATCAAACCCAAACTTGCAACATGAACATTTAACTTCATAGTTAATATCTAAGAGTAGGGAAAAGGGCTTACATTGCTATGAAGGCACAAATCGATTAAATGAAAGATTGAGACTAAGCCTATGCATGTCATCATCCCAAAAACCCAAAGATGAAAGCTCCAAATCAATCAAAACCCCATCTTTATGAACAAAGATCAAAGCTTTAGCCTTGAAATCAACTTGAGAGGCTCTCATACTAACATAGAAACTCTCTAACACTCTCATGATCATGAAACCTCTCATAGGAATTTACTTAGGAATTTTAGAATGAGGGTGGAGGCCATGAGAGTGAAAATTTTGCCATAGTTTAGTTGCAAGAATGAATAATGAGGGTTTAGGGTAGGCTTAGGGGTGTTTTTATAGAGATTAGGAGTGATTAGGACCTTAGGATTAACCCTAGGACCAATCTGAACCTTTAAAACCCGTCTCAGGCCACCAGACTGGACCAAAACAAATGACCAGGTGCACCAGGCCGCAACACACAGAAGTGTGTTTTTGGGCCCAGTCGACGCCCAAGTCGACAGCCCTGTCGACTTGGGTCCTGGGATGTCGACAGCCCTGTCGACTCCCCAGTAGACATGGGCTTTGGCGGGAAAATTCCCGCCTACCCCGCCTGGACCCAACTTCTGAGTTTTCGAGTTGTTTCCTACTTGAAATTTCCTGAAAATCGATATGGGCCTTAACTGGGTCATACGGGCTCCGATTCTCAAAAACTCGGACTCTATTTCGCGTATTTTTCCGAGACGAACGCAATGGTAAATTCCGTTTAACTTAATTCTAAAAGTATAAACAGAATATCTTTTATTTTCCTAGTTCATTAGTTTATATGCTTGCGTATCATCACATACGTACGTAGATTTCTTATTTTTAAAGCGTAAAAATACGGGGTATCACACTTCGGCCCTTCATTATTTTAGGATAGTTTATTTTGACCGTTACATTTTTCTCTATATAAATCAGCTAATGTAGCCATTACAGTTTTTACCATATTATTACATAAGATTTTTAGACACAAGGACAAAGTCAACAAATTTTTTAGTCATAAGGACAAGAGGCTAAAATTTTAGTTTGGAGGACAATTTTTAGTGTAAAGGGAGGAATTCAGGGGTCCACTATAATTTCATACTTTATACTAAACTTTATCCTTTTGGCTAAAAATTTTGTTCATTTTGTCCTTCACACTATTTTCCTGTTATTACATTATCTCTGAATAAATACAATCCCTCTTTAATCCTTTAATATGGTATCAGAGAGTCTAAGCCGAAAGGCATAATTCTTTTGATCTTGTTCCTCAAGCAAACCCAAAAGATAATGGGTAACGATTCTCCTCGGCTATCTATCATAATTCCTTTAATCTTGTTCCCTAAGCAAACCTAAAGATATTGGGTACCGATTCTCCTCAGTTATCTGCATCATCATCAGAGATTTCTTTGGGTCGTCAGAGAACTTGATCTGTGTGGATCATCGTCAGAGACGTGCCTCTCCTTGTCATAATAGGTTGCATCGTTCCTTCCTCACCGATTTTGAAGATGAATCAGGCGGCTACAAATTCGAATCATGTCATGCCAGGCAACTAGTTGCGGCTATAGAATTCAGAAGCTTGCGTGTCAGGCAAAGTTTCCCTCCTGTTCATCTTCTTTTAGATTTCCCTTCTGTTTAGCTACTTTTGGGTCTTTGCCGTTCAGGCTGTAGTCTTATCAAACTGCCACACCATGTCACATGATAATGAATCAACGTCAGTTACATCCGCTAATAACAATGGAGCCTCTGGAAATCTCATAAACCTGATAAAACCCAAGAGTCAACTCATTACAACAATATTAGATAAGGATAACTACATACTTTGGAAGTATCAAGTCGAAATCGCCTTAAAGAGATATGGCTTACAGGATTTCATCATAGGCACTCTAAATACCCCTACCAGTTATGATCAGCAACCAAGATGGCAAAACTGCACCCAATCCAGAATACATCATGTTCCAGAAACAAGATAGTTTGTTATCATCTTGGTTGTTGTCATCTACCAACCCAAATATGTTGTCGCAAATCGTCGGTTGTAATACTTCTCATGAAATTTGGACAACAGATGAGCAAATTTTCAGCTCGCAGTCAGTCGCACGCATCATGCAATACATGAGAGACCTGCATAACTGCAAGAAAGAAGACATAAGCATGAAAGAATACTTGAGCAAAATAAAAAACATATATGATCTACTGAATGCCGTTGGGCATAAGATTAGTGACAATGTGCAAATCTTATTTATAACTAATAGATTAAATGAAGAGTATGAGTCACTTGTAACAGTCATAGCAACACAACAGGTTTTACCTGACTTACAATTTGTTCGATCTGCCCTCCTCGCTCATGAAGGAAAAATTGATCAAAGGAAAGCCATACAAGGAGAAATTTCTGCAAATTTTGCCATGGCTAAGCATAAACAACCACTGGGGAGTACTAGCAATCAAAACAGATCAGAATTTCAGTTTTAGAGAGGTTATCGGCCGTAAAGAGGTGGCCAATCCCAAAGAGGACGAGGTAAAGGCAGGTAGAATAACAAAAATAGGATAAAATGTCAAATATGCGAGAAGTTAGGAAAACAAAACGGATCAGTATCAAAGTTGGGATGTCCCAATCTTACATGCCAAGTTTCAAGTTCATCATTACAGCCTTTATCAAAGCTAGTACCATCATTACATAAGTTATCACTACTGTTGTCGTTACATAAGTTATTACTACTGCTATCATTACATAAGTTGTCACTACTGCTAGTCTCTATGTTATTGCACCAGAATTTTTTGTTCAGAGAATTTCCAGTCTTCCTATTGCTAATTTTGTAATAGCCATCGTGTAGGTCACCCTGTAGTAAAATTTCCTGATTAAGTAAATCTTTGACGAAGCAAAATTGGGGGTGAAATTCAAAATAGACATCGTTGTCAGTGGAAAATTTTGAAACACTTAGAAGGTTCTTGCTAATGGTTGGGACTCTTAATAGATTGTTAAGTTTTAGTTGCCTTTTTCCACTCATTGTGCCATTTCCTATGTGAGTTATATCGGCGGTTTGACCATTATCCATAAATAAGGATTTCATCCCTATGTAGTTTATGTTTCCCACGTTCAGATTCTGAAGGTTAAAGTAGTGCTACTTTAGATACAACGTTGATGGGCAACAAAATAGACCAAACAATAATGGACAGAGAGGTGCTCAAGCTAACCTGGCCACTTTCAACACTCGAAAAAGAAGCAATGACATCAAAGATACAAGTAATGAGGATGCAGACAGGTATGAAGACATTAATGCAGAAGAATGGTACCCAGATTCAAGAGCAACATATCACATTACCAATAACCTTCAGAATCTAAACGTGGGAAACAGAATCTACACAGTGATGAAATCCTTATTTATGGATAATGGTCAAACCGCCAACATAACTAACATAGGAACTGGCACAATGAGTGGAAAAAGGCAACTTAAACTTAACAATCTATTAAGAGTCCTAACCATTAGCAAAAACCTTCTAAGTGTTTCAAATTTTGCCACTGACAACAATGTCTATTTTGAATTTCACCCTCAATTTTGCTTCTCAAAGATTTACTTAATCAGGAAATATTACTACAGGGTGACCTACACGATTGCATTTATAAAATCGGCAATAGGAAGACTAGAAATTCTATGAACAAAAAATTCTGGTGCAATAATATAGAGACTAGCAGTTGTGACACTAGCATTAGTGACAACTTATTTAATGATAGCAGTAGTAATAACTTATGTAATGACAACGGTAGTGATAACTTATGTAATGATAGTACTAGCTTTGATAAAGGCGGTAATAATGAACTTGAAACTTGGCATGTAAGATTGGGACATCCAAACTTTGATACTGTAAGAACCTTTTTAAATATTAATGGTATTTCCTTTAAAAACGTACCTGACAAACACAAGTGCACACGCTGTCAACTTGGCAAAAATTATAAACTTCCCTTCAACAACTCCGAAACTATCTACCACAAGCCTCTAGAGCTTATAGCAGCAGATTTATGGGGCCCAGCACCAGTGCACTCATAGAGGGACACAGGTACTATCTCTCTTTTGTCGATGCTTATTCGAGGTACACTTGGATATACATGCTAAGAGCAAAATCTGAAGCATGTAATACCGTCATACAGTTCATAACATATATAGATAAACAGACTAATTGTAATGTCAAAATTCTGCAGACAAATGGTGGGACAGAGTTTAAACCATTAAACGACTATTTTATTAAAAGAGGCATAAAACACAGATTGATCTGCCCACACACATCAGAGCAGAATGGGTTGGTAGAGAGGAAACATATACACATTGTTGATACTGGCTTAACATTATTATCTGAAGGGTCTTTGCCATTGAAATACTGGAATGAGGCCATCCACACTTCAGTATTTCTGATAAATAAGTTACCCACAAAAGTTTTGAATAACAAAACACCACACGAGATGTTACATAATGAAATGCCAGATTATAAATTCTTAAAATCTTTTGGTTGTCTATATTTCCGTGCTTAAGAGACTATAATAAACACAAGCTAAGCATGAGATCAAGTGCTTGCATATTCATTGGATATGCACAAGATCAAAAAGGATAGAAATGCTTAGACAAAAATGGCAGAATTTTTATTTCAGGGCATGTTATATTTGATGACAATACTTTCCCACTTATAGGAAAGGCAATGGCCAGAGATGAATGCAAACAAAAGAACACAGTAAGCACATGCATTACACCAATGAGCATAGAACAGATTATTAACAACACTGGGCAGCAATGGCCAAATAATGCAGACCCATATGAAACATAAGGCAATATTGAAGACACACCAGCAAATGAGATCAACAATGACAATCAAAGTAGATTCACAAATGAAACCACTCAAGACTCGAAAGAAAATGCAGACACTAAAAGAATAAAGAAAAAGAAAGCATACACGAGGACACAACAACTCAAGAGCAGGGAAGAACCGGGCATCACATGACCACAAGATCAAAAAGTGGTATCTTCAAACCCAACACCATCAAGTAAGCAAATCAAGCAAATGGAGAGACGCAATGGACTCAAAGTGTAAAGCATTAATGAAGAATAAAACTTGGACTCTTGTCACACCACCGGGCCATAAAAAATATCATTGGATGCAGTTGGACTGACAAATTAAAAGAAAAGTAGATGGATTCATTGACAAGTACAAAGCCAGATTGGTGGCAAAAGGCTATGCGTAACAATTTGGCTTTGACTTTAATGAAGCGTTTTCACCGGTCATCAAATCCACAACAATTAGAATTATACTATCTGTTTCTTTATGCAGAGGATTGGACATAAATCAATTGGATGTTAATAATGCCTTTTTAAATGGGGAGTTAGTCGAAGAAGTTTACATGTATCAGCTGGAGGGATATGGTTCAAAAGGCAATGAAAGACAAGTATGCAGACTAAACAAGGCAATATATGGACTGAAGCAAGCATCGAGAGCATGGTATGAGAAACTAAAAATTACTCTTTCTAACATTGGGTTCACACGAGTTAGGTCTGATAATTCTCTATATACAAAGAAAAGCGATAAAAGGGATTGTTTTCATACTTGTGTACATAGATGATATGCTAATAACAGGAGACAACAACCATGAGATCAAGAGAGTAATACAAATGCTTGACCAAAAATTTGCTATAAAAGACTTGGGCGAAGCTAACTACTTTATGGGCATACAAATCACAAGAAAAAGTAATACTGATATGTTTTATCGTAGCAAAATTACATCATTGAAATTCTACATCGAACAAACACACATCAAACAAAGCAGTTGCCAACGCCTATGACCAACAACATTCGACTGTCAAGACCGAAAGGGGAAGCTATAGACAATCAAAAACAATATGGAAGCATAATTAGAGCTCTACAGTACGCAACGAGGCCAGACATGTGTTATTGTGTCAATAAACTCAGTCAATTTATGCAAAATCCTCCATCAGAACACTGGAAAGCAATCAAAAGAGTACTAAGATATTTACAAGGAACAAAACATTTCGGAATTACTCTAAAACCAGAAAAAGGGCTACACTTACAAGGATTCAGCGATGCAGACTGGGCGAATGATGTGGATGATAGAAAATCTATATCAGGATATTGTATTTACCTCGGGAATAACATAATCTCATGGTGTTCAAAGAAGCAGAGCACAACTTTTAGATCTAGCACGGAAGCGGAGCACATGGAACTTGCAAGTACAACTGCTGAAATCTCTTGGATTGAAAATCTACTAAAGGTGCTAGGGTTTGCTTCAACTAGGACGCCAGTAATTTGGTGCAACAATAGGAGCACAATTTCCCTATCTCTCAACCTAATAAAGCACTCTCGAACAAAACACCTAGAGATTGATCTCTATTTCGTTCGAGAGAGAACGCAAGCAAGAAAACTGATTGTCTCTCACATCCTCACCTACCACCAGCGGGCGGACATACTCACGAAGGCATTGTCACCAAAAAAATTCATCAGATTGAGGGAGGAAGTGAGAGTCAGTGGCGGCGGAGGAAATGGGGAATGGGAGAAAATGAATTTCTGTATTGTTACCATTATTATCCGCACTTTACATCCATTGGACCAAACAATATAGACTGGGCTTCAGCTCTTCATTATTTTAGGATAGTTTATTTTGACTGTTACATTTTGCTTTATATAAATCAGCCAATGTAGCCATTACAATTTGTACCATATTATTACATTATCTCTGAATAAATACAATCCCTCTTTCATCCTTTATTATGAGAATCTCCGATCTCCTGCACCGACGAAGTTAGCTAGTTAGCATCGACGAAGCAACTCCTCTTCCTTTTTTATCTGCAAATTTGTTATTCAATGTATTTTTTTGTGTGAGTGTTTTTTTATAATACTGCAGCGCACTATAAGTTAAAAGTGTGAAATTGATTAGGCAACCAGACATATTGAATTGTGAAATTGGATTTCATTTCGCTCATGTTGACGTTGAATGTGTGAAACTGTTTTTAATATTGGCATACCTGGCTACTGCGCACATGATTTCAGCACTCAGCAGTGCAATTGCAAGCATTTTACATTTGTCATGGACTCATGTTATAAACTTATAATATAAGAATATTGTAGGTTGTCTGCAGATTAATTTAGTACAGTTGTGTAACAGCCCGCATTTTACGTATCGGAAGATCGTAAAATATTTTTATTTTATTCCCTGAGGGTTGGATCATTCTCATCTTTTGATATGTTGCTTATAGGGATGTGAGACATGTCCATAATTTTCACCGATTTTGTTTGTGACCATTTTGCCCATGTCAGTCTTGTATAGGGAATAACTTTTGACTCAGGTCGAATCAGAGGGTGAGACATGTGCCATTGGAAAGGAATTGATGATTTCCTTTCCGTAGAGTGTTTACATTAAAGATTGGGCTCAGCGTTTGAGAGAAATCGTTGTTTTAAGGTTTTTCAGTTGGCTGCCCAGGTTTGGTAAGCCAAAATGGGCTGAATTGGGAAAGCCCATTAGGGGGTTGATGGAAACTATAAATATGAGGTAAGGGATATGAGAAAGGGTTTGAAGTTTCCATTCTCTCATTGGGAGGTCTTCTGCTCCTCCTTCCTCTAACACATTTCCACCATTAAAAATCAAAATCTAAGGAGGAAAAATCATAGATCTACACCATTGGAGGCTTGATATACATCAATTAATGCAAGAGTTCATCGGATCAAGAGGTTTGGTGCGAGGTGCTTGTTGTTCGGATTCAAATTTCTATCATTTTAGCTTGATTTGGAGAATCAGTGAATGATTTACATCTCTTACATGGATTCAATGAAGTATATGAATGTTAGATCATGTTTTTCATCAAATTCAAGTGTTTTCTCATAGATCTACACCATTATATATCCATTTTCATATGAATCACCCTATGATCTAATTTAGTAAGTTTAAACCACTAATTCCATGTTATTTCATAAATTTATGTAAGTTAGATCTCTTGTTTTGATAATATGTTCATCTTAATGGTTTTGATGAAATTTACATCATTTTAGTGATAATCGTCATATTCATGTTGTTAGCGATGTTATGACATGTTTATGGTTGTATTTGGTGAGTTGGTTTCGTTGAATGTATCGATTGGCAAAGTTTTGGTCGAAATCGAAGTTAAAAGGGAGGTGTGTAGGTTTCTGGTCGGCCTCCAGCTCTTCACCAGTTGGTTTGGCCTAGTCACCAGGTGGGTCGGCATAGTCACCAGGTGGGTCGGCCTATTCACCAGATGGGTCTTGCAAGTCACCAGATGGATCGGGCAAGTCACGAGATGGGTCGGAAAAGTCACCAGATTGGTCGGGCAAGTCACCAGTTGGGTCGGGCAAGTCACCAGATGGGTCTTGCAAGTCACAGTTGGGTCGGACTAGTCACCAGTTGGGTCGGGCAAGTCACCAGTTGGGTTGGGCAAGTCACCAGTTGGGTTGGGCAAGTCACCAGTGGGTCTTATAGTTATGGTCGGACATTTCTGGTGATGTTGTGACTTTGAAGTGAATTCAATTAGGAAGGTACGAAGTGTCGAAAAATGTTCGTTGGTCGGTGTAGAACAACGAATGAGGTGACAACTCAATGGTTGTGAGTTGGAGGATAATGGATTGCTTGAGAAGGTTGCTTGAGCTATGAAGAGTCATCGGGTTGGATGACTAGAGATGCGAAGGTCAGGAGATTATCGTTGTTGTAAGTTCTAGCAAGCTCGAAGCAGAGGTACATTAGATACGTCTAAATGACCGGTTGTAGGTCGAGTACCCTGGGTCTTGTAGAAAGGCCTAGTTGTCAAGGTTGTACATTGTCAAGGTTGGACATATGGAGTTTATGCTAGAACCGGGGTTACCATTAGCCCTTGACATATGTCAAGGTTGGCTATCATACGATTAACGATGGTTTCAAAGCAGGATTGTCGGTGATAGCCAAAGTCTGTCATGACTGATTAGTTTCTTTGTTTGAACCGTCTCATGTAGATCGTCCAACGTCGAAAGAGATGTTCCCTGGGTGCTTGTCTGATATTGGTTTAGGCCTCTGGGGCTTGTGCTTGAGGGGTGTTGAGTTCGATTAGGATGGTTTACATGAGATCTATAATTTGGATGTCATGAGTGCTTTGCCATGATTAATGAATGTTCTAGTTTTCATGGATGTATAGTTCAATTGTTTAAAGTAAAGGCTATCACTGTCCGATGTGGAGAAGATAAGGTTGAGTTCTTCTCTGGTGTTGTGGGTAGATTAGTATGTTTATCTATGCCTTCTCATATACTTTATTATTGAAGTTTGTTATATGTTTTATCATTCACTAAGACTGTTATTTGACTTATGGTTTTATGTCTCCTCTTATTGCCTTGGGCTGTTCATCCGGTTGTGGATGGGCAGACTAAGTAGCAGGTTACAGGTGATTAGTGAGGATGATGCTTCTGTGCGGAGGCGAGCAGGAGGCTGGCGTACCAGTTTTATTACTATCTAGTATTTCTATTTCCGTTGTTGAGTGCTCTATGAGTGTTGTAGTGAGGACTTATGTACAAACTTTGGTATCAGTTGGATAACCTTTCAAGATGTTGAGAAAATTTTCAAAAGTTTGCTATATGATGCCTCATTAATATTACCTGTTGTATATTTTCTATTATATTTTATCCTTGCGCTGTGAGTGCTATGAAAGGTTTTGATGTTGTTTACCTACTCTGATGATCATCCATAGCTTCCTGGCATACCCTTCAGCGCATTATTCCTCTTGTTTAGTGCGGGGGTTATGGGCGGTCGTCACATTTGGTATTAGAGCTCTAGTTAATGATTTTAGCCAAAGTTCGAGGACATAATCACGTGTGAGAGACGTATTTGTAGATTTCAGTTGGATGCTTACTATATATATATATTAGCATACATAGTAGTAACAGATGTTTTCCTTTAGCGGTTTTTCTTGGAAGTGGCTAATTATTCTAAATTGCAGATTTCAAATGAGTACACGAGAAACAGGACATGCTGCTAGGGGAGCTAATACTGGAGGGAGAAATGGAGGTGAACCTAATTACCCGGCCATGTTTGAAGCCATGATGGAGGCATTCATGCGAAGGGTCCCCGCCCCCGTGGCAGCTATTGTAGACGTAGGAGTTCAGTTGCCTAGAGTTCTGGACTTTGCGAAGCTATGCAAAGACTATACATCTCTAGGAGGAAAACCACTCAAAGGGTCTGAACCAGCTGAAGAGATTTAGAGGCGGATGGATTCTTGTGTTCGTATCTTTGGAGACTTAAGTTTGGATGGTGCAACCAAGAGAAAGCTTGCATCAAGGCAACTGCAAGGCAGGGCCATAGAATGGTGGAGTTCAGTCATGCTTGAGACTCCAGAGGAAGAAATTTAATGGGAGCAATTCCAAGCTAATTCGAAGCAAAGTTTATCTCCACTGCTCAGAAGTCAGCTTTGTTCAAGAAGTTCGTAGAGCTGAAACAGAATGGTTGTTCTGTGCTTGACTATGTTTCTAATTTCGAGGCCTTGTCCAGATATGCTTGTTCCTACATTGATACACCCTATCAGAAGAATGAAAAGTTTGTTATGCGTCTGGATAACTATATTGGAAGGCCGTTAGTGAATCATCTGGACGATTCATTCGAGAAGATTATGGAAAAAGTTGTTTTCCATGAGAGCATGCTTCCTAAGGAAGCTAATGTTGTCGCTGCAACCAATGAAGTTCAGAAACCACAGTAAGGTGGTAATAATAAGAAAAAGAAGTAGCATCAGAAGGGAAAGGATGGACAGAAGAAGCCCAAGAGTGAGGTGGTTTGCTTTAACTGCCAACAGAAGGGTCATTACTCGAATGATGCAAGAATCCTAAAGTTGAGAAGAAGTTCTTCAAGTGTGGAAAGCCCGGGCATAAGAAGAAAGACTGTCCAGAATCAGTAAGGGCAAGGAGGTTGTGAAGGCATATGCTTTGGAAGCCGTGCCATCTTCTTCAAGAGCTCCTACTGCAGAGGAGAAAGGAAAAGGTGTCATGCTGCAAGGTACTCTTTCTGTTAATGGTGTTTCAGTTCGAGTTTTGTTTGATACTGGAGCATCACATTCATTCATTTGCAATGAGCTTGTTTGTCGCTTGGGTTTGGAACCCGAGATTTGCGATAGACCATTGATTGTGACTAATCCAGTTGGGGGTTCTCCAGTTTGTGCATGATATGTCGTTGTCTAGTGTTGTCGAGTCATGGTTTCTCTTTTGTGTGTGATTGCTTTGTTCTTAACTTCGCTGGATTTGGGATCATCTTGGGAATGGATTGGCTCAAGAGGTATGTGACAAGGGTGAATTGCGAGAAGCTAAAGGTGAGGGTCGGGGATGTGGAAGCGCAAAAGGTGTTGATTAGATGTAAGAGCAAAGATGAGGTCTTCTTGAGTTATCTATATTCGCTTGGGATACCACAAGAAGACCTGTCATCAGTGTTGATCGCTAATGAGTATGTAGATGTCTTTGACAAGGTCAAAGGGTTGCCGCCACATCGTGAGATCGAGTTTAGGATCGATTTGGTCGAGGGTGCTAGATCCATCGTTATGCCACTTAGGCGGATGGCGCCTAAGGAATAGAAAGAGTTGAATGTGCAAGTTAGAGACCTTTTGTGAAAAGGATTCATTTGGAGGAGTGTTTCCGAATGGGGTGCACCAGTCGTGTTTGCTACCAAGGCAGATGGCTCATTAAGATTATGTGTGGACTGTCGTGAGATGAACAAGGTGACTAAGAAGAACAAGTATCCGTTGCCAAGGATTGATGACATGTTCGATCAGCTTCACGAAGCCAAAGTGTTTTCTTAGATGGATTTGGCAACATGATTTCACCAGTTGAGGGTGGCTAAGGATAGTGTGCTAAAAACTGCTTTTAGGACACCATCCAGTTTCTTCGAGTGGTTGGTGATGCCATTCGGGTTGACTAACGCGCCAGCGTATTTCGTGGATCTTATGAATAGGGTATTCAGAGATCAGTTAAACAAGTTCGTGTTTGTGTTTGTGGATGATATTCTGGTTTACTCTAGGAATGAGGAAGAGCACAAGACGCATTTGAGAGTTGTGTTAGAGATCTTGCGAAAGTATCAGCTGAAAGCTAAGTTCTCAAAGTGTCACTTCTGGAAGGATGAAGTGAGATTCTTAGGCCATGTAGTTTCTGGAAATGGAATAGCGGTTGACCCCGCTAAAGTATCAGCAATCTAGGATTGGGATATACCTAAGAGTACGACACATGTTCGAAGTTTCCTTGAGTTAGCCGGTTATTACCGACGGTTTATCATGGATTTCTCCATGGTAGTTTCATCATTATCAGGATTAAGGAAGAAGAACCAAGTGTTCACATAGGATGCAAAGTGTGAGCAAGTGTTCGAGATCCTGAAAGAGAAATTGACAAGTGCACCTGTGTTGACCATTTCGAGTGGGAATGAAGAGATGGTGGTATACACAGATGCATGTGGTACTGGGCTGGGAGAAGTGCTAATGCAAAAGGATATGGTTGTGGCCTACGCGAGTCGAAAGCTAAAGCCGCATGAGAGAAATTACCCAACTCATGATTTGGAGTTGGCGGCGATTGTGTTTGCTTTGAAGATGTGGAGACATTACTTGTTGGGAGTTCGATTCGAGTTGTTCACGGATCACAAGTCGTTGAAGTATCCTTTCTCCCAAAAGGATTTGAATCTTCGGCAACAACGATGGTTGGAGTTTCTGGCATCGTATGATTTTGGTATAACCTATACTCCTGGCAATGGCAATGCAGTTGCAGATGCGTTAAGTTGAAGACATGAAAGTTTGGGAGCGATATTTTCAGAATGGAAGAGCCTCGAGTATTTTGCAAGGTTTGATTTTAGGCCAAGGTGTGAGTTGGAACCTGAAATGTTGGCAAGCTTATTGATAAGACCTGCTCTCATCGAAAGAGTCGGCGAAAGCCAAAACCGAGATGCTAAGCTTGTCGAGTTTATTTAGAAGTTGGAACCAGAGAATAAAGAGTTCGAAGTTGATCGAGAAGGATGGCTTAGAAAGCAAGGGCGGTTAGTTGTTCCTAATATTGATGGATTGAGAGATAAGGTTCTGAGAGAATGTCATCAATCGAAGTTGACGATTCATCCCGGTGGTAACAAGATGTATCAAGACATGAAGCGAGTCTACTACTAGGAAGGGATGAAGCGAGATATTGGAAAGTTCATTTCCAAGTGTATGAACTGTCAGTTTGTGAAAGCTGAACAGAAGAAGCCGAGTGGTTTGCTTCAGCCATTAGAAGTTCCTACATGGAAGTAAGAGCAAGTGTCAATGGATTTTATCGATGGACTACCTAGGGTGAGGGTAGCAAATGAAGGGACTTGGGTCATTGTGGATCATTTGACCAAAAGTGCGAGATTCATTCCTGTCAAGTCGACGAGGACAGCGTCGAAATTGGATGAACTTTATGTGAAATGGATAGTTCGATTACATGGTGTCCCAAAGAGTATAATGAGTGACCGACATCCATTATTTACGAGTGGATTTTTAAAGAGTTTGCAAGAAGCTTTGGGAACTGAGTTGTGTTTTAAGTACAGCTTACCAACCCCAAAATTGATGGTCAGACTGAGAGTGTAACCGAGTTTTGGAAGATCTCCTGAGGGCTTGTGTGTTAGACTTCAGAGGATCATGGGAAGACCATCTATATCTAGTTGAGTTTGCATATAATAATAGCTACTAGTCTAGCATTGTGATGGAACCATACAAGGCATTGTATGGGAGATCTTGCAATTCTCTAGCTTGTTGGTTAGAAACTGGAGATAAGTTGGTACTTGGGCCAGAGATGAATAGAGAGACCTTGGATTGTATCGAGATCGTTCGACAACGAATGAAAGCGGCCCAAGATCATCAGAAGAGCTGATAAGTGTCGAAAAGATTTGGAATTCGACGTAGGCGATATGGTTTTTGTGAAGTTTTCACCATTAAAGCATGTGGTTCGATTTGGAAATAAAGGAAACTTGGCTCCTAGGTTCATTGGAACGTTTCCGATAGTCAAGCAAATTGGAAAGCTCGCATACAGATTGGAGTTACCCGAGCAGATGTCGAGTGTGCATAATGTGTTCCATGTGTCGTTTCTATGGAATTTTGTGCATGATTAGAATGTGGTTGTACCTCCAGAGCATTATGAAGACCTAGAAGTAGAGACCACAGTTGCGAAACCTCATAAGCCATTTCGTGTTGTGGGGAATGACATGAAACAGCTTATTAGGAAGACGATTAAGCTAGTCAAGGTACAACGGAGTGAAGATGGTGACGATTGTACGTGGGAGATAGAAGAGAGTATGAAGGAGACTCATCCAGAACTCTTAGTCGGTAGGACCCATTGATCTTATCATCGTTATATCGTTGTATCTTATTGTTGTTTGATAGAATTCTGGGTGCTAGGATAAGGCTATGGATGCATGTCTTGATGGTTGCTAGTTTGGGTTATAGAATTGGCTTCTCATGGATGATAGGCATGCGGAATTGTTGTGGTTGCTTATGTTTACTTGGAATTTCGAGGGAGAAATTCTTAAGGGAGGGAGAATGTAACAGCCCGCATTTTACGTATCGAAAGATCGTAAAATATTTTTATTTTATACCCTGAGGGTTGGATCATTCTCATCTTTTGATATGTTGCTTATGGGGATGTGAGACATGTTTATAATTTTTATCGATTTTGTTTGTGACCATTTTGCCCCTACCAGTAATTGGCATAACTTTTGACTCAAGTCGAATTAGGGGGTGATACCAATACCATTGGAATAGAATTGGTGATTGCCTTTTCGTAGAGTGGTTACATTAAAGATTTAGCTCAGCGGTTTAGGAGAAATCGCTGTTTTAAGGTTTTTCACTTGGCTGTCCAGGTTTGGTAAGCCAAAATGGGTTGAATTGGGAAGGCCCATTAAGGGTTGGTGGAAACTATAAATAGGGGATAAGGGATATGATAAAGGGTTGGAATTTTCCATTCTCTCATTGGGAGGTCTTGTGCTCCTCCTTCCTCTAACACCTTTCCACCATTAAAAATCAAAATCCAAGGAGGAAAATCATAGATCTACACCGTTGGAGGCTAGATCTACATCAACTGAGGAAAGATTTCATCGGATCAAGAGGTTTGGTGCGAGGTGCTTGCTGTCTAGATTCAAATTTCTATCATTTTATCTTGATTTGATGAATCAGTGAGTGATTTACATCTCTCACATGGATTCAATGAAGTATATGAGTGTTAGATCATGTTTTTCATCAAATTCAAGTGTTTTCTCATAGATCTGCACCATTATATGTCTACTTTCATATGAATCACCCTATGATCTAATTTAGCAAGTTTAAACCATTAATTCCATGCTATTTCATACATTTATGTAAGTTAGATCTCTCATTTTGATCATATGTTCATCTTAATGGTTTTGGTGAAATTTACATCATTTTAGTGATAATCGTCATATTCATTTTGTTAGTGATGTTATGACATGTTTATGGTTGTATTTGGTGAGTTGGATGAGTTGGTTTCGTTGAATGTATCGTTTGGCAAAGTTTTGGTCAAAATCGGAGTTAAAAAGGAGGTGTGCAGGTTTTTGGTCGGCCTCAAGCTAGTCAACAGTTCGGTCGGCCTAGTCTTGGTTTCGTTGAATGTATCATTTGGCAAAGTTTCAGTCGAAATGAGAGTTGAAAGGGAGGTGTGCAGGTTTCTGGTCGGCCTCAAGCTAGTCACCAGTTGGGTCGGCCTAGTCAATAGATGGGTCTTGGAAGTCACCAAATTGGTCGGGCAAGTCACCAGATGGGTCGGGTAAGTCACCAGATGGGTCGGGCAAGTCACCGGATGGGTCGGCCAAGTCACCAGTTGGGTCTTGCAAGTCACCAGATGGGTTCGGCTAGTCACCAATTGGGTCAAGCAAGTCACCAGTTGGGTTGGGCAAGTAACCAGTGGTTCGTACAGTTCTGGTTGGACATTTCTGGTGATGATATGATTTTGAAGTGAATTCAATTGGGAAGGTTCGAAGTGTTGAAAAGTGTTCGTTGGTCGGTGTAGAACAACGATTGAGGTGTCAACTCAATGGTTGTGAGTTGATGGATAGTGGATTGCTCGAGAAGGTTGCTTGAGCTATGAAGAGTCATTGGGTTGGATGACTATAGATATTCGAAGGCCGAGAGATTATTGTTGTTGTAAGTTCTAGCAGGCTCGAAACAGGGGTACATTAGAGACATCTAAATGACCGGTTGTGGTCGAGTACCCTGAGTTTTGTAGAAAGGTCTAGTTGTCAAGTTTGGACATTGTAAGGGTTGGACATATGGAGTTTATGCTAGAACCGGGGTTACCATTAGCCCTTGACATATGGCAAGGCTGGCCGTCATACGATTAACAATGGTTTTGAAGCAGGATTGCTATTGATTGCCAGAGTCTATCATGATTGATTAATTGCTTTGTTTGAACCATCTCATGTATATTGTCCAACGTCGAAGGAGATGTTCCTTGGGTGCTTGTCTGATATTGGCTTAGGCCTCCAGGGCTTGTGCTTGAGGGGTGTTGAGTTCGATTAGGATGATTTACATGAGATCTATAATTTGGATGTCATGAGTACTTTGCCATGATTGAATGAGTGTTCTAGTTTTCATGGATGTATAGTTGAATTGTTTAAAGTAAAGGCTATCACTGTCCGATGTGGGGAAGATAAGGTTGAGTTCTTCTCTGGTGTTGTGGGTAGATTAATATGTTTATCTATCCCTTCTCATATACTTTATTATTGAAGTTTGTTAGCTGTTTTATCGCTCACTAAGACTGTTGTCTGACTCAAGGTTTTATGTCTCCTCTTATTACCTTGGGTTGTTCATTCGGTTATGGATGGGCAGACTAAGTAGCAAGTTACATGTGATTATTGAGGACGATGTTGTTGTGCGGAGGTGAGCAAGAGGCTGGCGTTCCAGTTTTATTACTATCTAGGATTTCTATTTCTACTGTTGAGTGCTCTATGAGTGTTGTAGTGAGGACTTATGTAAAAAATTTGGTATCAGTTGGATAACCTTTCAAGATGTTAAGAAAGTTTTCAAAAGTTTACTATATGATGCCTCATTACTATTACCTGTTGTACATGTTCTATTATATTTTATCCTTGCGCTGTGAGTTCTACGATAGGTTTCGATGTTGTTTACCTACTCTGATGATCGTCCATAGCTGCCTGGCACACCCTTCAGCATATTATTCCTCTTGTTTAGTGCAGGGGTTATGGGCGGTCGTCACAAATTGCTTTACTGATTAGAAATTTAGAATTGTTGTGCATACCTTGCATTTATATGTAACATTAGCTAGAATTTTAATTGAGACTTGAAATTGCATTCTTATTTGACTAAGATCCGAAATTGATTTTTAGTTCACTAGATATCAACACTATGCCAAAAAATGAAGGTCATAAAAATCGAGTGAAGTTCAGAAAACAAAACTTTGGAGCTTATAATAGAAGAGTGAAACAAGGTCAAGATGCAATATCTACATCGTTAGTGGGTTCAATTTTTAAATTATTCAATGCGAGAGCACAACAATCACTTGGTTCAAGTCAAGATGGAAAAATTAATGAACCAACTATGAAAACATTGGTAATTTCATTGAAGAGCATGCAAATGGAAGCATAAATATAGGCGCGGAAAATGAAGTAGACGTCAATGAAGAAGATGTAGAGCTTGTGAATGAAGAGATATGTGAGGGTGAATTTGATTTTAATAAAAATGTAGATGTGGATTATTATCCGGGATTGTGAGGAGCTATAAATTGTACTAAATGAATACTTTTAGTTCAAAATGGTCCTATCAAAATCATATAAAAATATGATAAATTTCCAAATATCATGAAATATGGAAAAAGTAGAAGTTTTTTGTCTAAACGTGAAACGACCCGAACTTCCCCGGTCTCCGAAGAGAAGAGAAAGAACGAATTGTTTTGAGAACACGACAAATCAGAACGCAGACGGAAGAACATTTCATTGTATATTACAACAATGCATCAGATTACAAGAATATACAGAGTATAAATGAATATTACACAGAAATATCAAAGATTTAAATTACATTTAAATACATAGCAGCGGAAAATAATACAATACACAACTAGAAGAGATATACGGATACAAAGCTTTCCGGATATCATTCCAGCTGTAAACCAGGTTCCTGTGAATATAAATCTGCAAAACCAAAACTACTAGTTGCCCGTGTCGAAAATAAGGGCACCCAGAGTTTAGGTTTAAAATAATAAACTCCAGGTCAGTCATGGACTGGTGTGAGAACTAAAACAGTTATTATTCTTTATTTTTAAAGTTAGGTAAATCAAGGGACCACGCCGTAAAACACGGATCGGGTTTCCTCCCAAGAATACCAGTGCATAAAACAAACAGCGCAATGCTAAATAAAGAAAATGAAACTATTATAAGACCCAGTTCCCATCACACAATGCAACGCAAGCCGGAGGATAGGGTTTTTACCTTATAATAGCCAAGAATGCTTGATACGTTTAAAACAAATCATTTGATACTATTATAGGTGTATAGTGTATAAAACAACTTCAAATCATAAGTATCAATCATAGGCGGCATGAATGCCCCATACCACTATGTCGCCATATATAGGTTATACAATCAAAATCGCAAAGTCACGTATTTGGAAATTGGATTTCCGTCTGTGAATCGAGGCCAGGGATCGTCCTTTACCGATTCGAGACGCTCTAGCCCGTGTCTCAGGAACAGAACGCATCGTCCCTTGGAGCGACAGGGCCGGTCCACCGATGTGGATTAAAATGCCTGAACACTGCGTTTCCCCGCCCTTTGGGGCGTAGGTGAGCCAACTGAATGACTCCATCGGACCCGGATCGTCCGATCAAACCGAGGCGCCTCGCAACAGCAATAACCACACAGGTGAAAAGTATATAAATGTCAGGGCTGGTAGGTCACTGACACCACCCTAGCTAGAAAGAAACGCATGCCCTCCCTGAGGTCCTCTCCCGTTTTTGGTTCACAACCGAGGTACGAGGCTCGCGAATCAACGTTACACAAAGCTATGCCACACAGGCTGTGCTTTGATCATCACCACAAGACTTTGCTTTTCAACAGAAGCCTCGATCAATTGCATCTTAGCATGCCACACAGGCAATTCACTCCATGCGTTTGATATCCATCAGTATATAACCCCTGAGCTCGTACGTCTCAGAGAAGGGCGTTAAGCAAGAGAATAAATTCTCCTCCGCCAAACAGATATATATTTAATAGAGATCAATCACACAGACTAAAATCCAATGTCAGACACACAGTCCATTTACAAGTTCGTTCTGGGTCTGAATGAAACCGGAGGCACCTAGTACCCCGCATATCCATCGATCTCCAAGCACGTCTGGACGATCACCAACTGTTTCCATCTTCTTGGGTGTACAGCCCAATCAAGATCATCAGTAATCACCCAAACGACGTGAAGACTTCCGGTCTTCGACCATCGTCTTCATCTTCGACTTATCGTCGTATCAGTTATTCAGAATGGGATAAACCCGGTCTTCCCGAATGACTCGCGTATATTTTAAATAAGTGTTACACAAACACAACATACGCCTCATTCCAATTCATCAGTCACTAACCGTAAATTAACAAGAGAACAATTCCCCAAATATTAACCCCGAAGGCCGAAACCAACATCAGATCAATATCCAGAAAACCATTCTGCTTGGCTAACCGACAGTTAGTTTCTAAATTTCACATTCATAGGGAAAAGGTTCCCATTAATTTTATCCAAGATAAATTCCTTGAATTTATTCTCTAATCTCCTTTTGAATTTCGATTCAACTAGTCGAGATTAACGAACCTTACCGAAGTAATCATTTGTTTTAATTTCCCAATCCCAACCTATTCATCCCATGAAGTAAAACTGGTAATACTTCATATCTAACACCACGGTGTTATCGGTAAATTCAATTACCATTTCACGTTCAAATCCAATTAAAGATTTAACTATCGCCTGGAGCAAAACTGGTGATACTCCATTCTCGATCTTTTCAATCTAATTAAAGATTCATTAAAACTCCACTTAGTTTTAATCTGTGACTGGGTTAAAGAATCAGTGTCATTTAAAACACAGTCTACAATAAACCCAAAATCACATTCATTAATTATCGGGTTAAAGAACAAGTGTTATTTAAAACACCGTTCACGATAAACCCAAAAATCAATATCAATTTAATTCCAATTAAATATTATTTAATTGGTACACTTCATTAAATCTAAATAAAAAGATTTAATCTTTTCTCAACTGGGTTCAAGAACAGTGTTAATGAAGACACCATTCACGACAAACCCAAATCACATTTGATATTAAACACAAGGCTCTGAATAGAAAATATACCGGCTTATATTCAATATCAAATTCTACGACTAACAAATATCGTATTGGAAATAACGATATATATATCTATATCTTTCAAATTTCCATAACAACATCTGTATAGTCACGAAATCCAACATCGAAATATTCCGAAGGCAATTTCGATTCAAATCCATTCCAATGCAATCATTGGAAATTCTGGTTATTTTCAAAAACATTTCGAATTCAATTTATTTATTTAAAAATAAATAGAATTATAATTCTAGTTCCAAACTAGTTCATTTCGATAAAAATCTATTTTTATCTTTTCAAATACGGAGTTTTTCATCCCAATTTTTCCCAAATCATTTCTTATGATTGGACACAAATTATTACTATTTTTAATAATTTTATCAAGGCCCGTACAGTCGATTTCCATCAACGGCCATCGAACTGCACTTACAGCGACCTCTTTCAAATTTGATTCGAACATAATTCCAAATCCAACTGTTAGATTTCAAATTTCTAATATTCGTTAGAAAGCTCTTTTCGATACGAACCCAACGGTTCCGGTTATAGGAGAATCCGACGGTCGGATCTCCCGCAATGTACGCTCGAAGTCAATGGTCGAAATTCGCGAACTGCCGCGGCGCGGCGCGTTCTATTCAGGCCATTATATTATATATATAATATATATATATATATATATATATATATAATATATACTTCGTCGATTTCAATTCAAAACGTGCTTTATAAATCGTTTTAAATTCATTTTCAAAACGGTTTCAACTTCATATTCAATTTCAAATCAAAATTGAATATTCCAATATAAATTCGTTTTAAATTCATTTCAAATCGATTTCAATTCAATTTCAATTTAATTCAATTTCAGTTCGTTTTCAATTTGATTCAAATTTCAATTCGAATTCATTTCTATTCAATTCTTTTCAAAATATCAGATTTTGAAATCACTTTCGATATTCATTATAAAATGAATAAAATCGATATAAATATCGTTCACGTCAAAAAAAAAATTTGGCGTCAATCTAATCTACACGGCTTCATATATTTCTATTTTCAAATATTTCTATTTCAAATATTTCTTTTTCGAAACTGGAATGAGGCCCAATCAATTACCATATAATGTTAATTATATGGATTTTCTACAACACATGTATACGATAACAACGATGAATAATCAACCATCATCCAAAGTGAATTCTACACTGTATAAGCATCAAATATAAATATTCAACGCTTATAACAGCCTGTCAATCAATCGATCAACATACCACTAAACAATCGGGATTAGTGTACATCAAATATCATCCCAATACCCGTGTGGGGTTTCAAACAATCAAACACAGATTTTTATTTGTGCAGTTGGGCGATGTGTAAATTTTTTTCGTCCCAATCAATGTCCTTCAAATAGGTGTACATAAACAAACCGTCCGTTTGTAAATGAATATTTATTTATTCCCATTCACGTTAAAAATTATATTTTTAACGATCAAACTATTTTATTCAACCTATGAATATTCTATTCGGTTCATTTATTAAATAAAATGTTATCTTTATTTTTCTAACTTATTTTTAGAAAATTTCGACGGCATAACGGCACGATACTAGAAAAGGGACAAGGCCTAGCCTTATCCCTGGTCTAGTAATGGCCCACGCCATACACATATCAATCAAACCAATTTCAATTCACCAAACAACCAAATTTAGATCAAATAATCTAACCAACTACACAACCAAGCAAACAAGTCCATGGTCTGTGGACAATGGTGTTGGGTGCTACTAAGCACCGTCTGCATCCTAGTATATATTTTTAAACTAGAAATGAAGATTTAAAGTGAGAAGTTCTCACCCAAGCTAAACCAAATGCCACGACTCTTCATTTATAGAAAATATTCGCCGCTCGCCTTTTGAAACTTTCGTTGTCCGTAGCCAATATTTTCTATCGCCCGGATTTGTTGTTCTGGCTCCAGAATTTGCAAACGAGCCTCAATCTTCACACCAACTTTTTTTCTAGCACAAGAACGCCATTCTGAACAACTTTTTCCTAGTGGTCTTCTTGCCGAAAATGTGCTATTTCGCCGGAAATCGCGAAAAGACAGCAATTTGACAGTGTTGGAACAGCAGACTTCGGACGCGTTTTCCCGACAACTCCGAAATGCAAAATAAGACTTATCATATACCAAATCGAAGAGAAAATCGTGCTCTTCGACTTTGGTCTTGAGAAACTTTGGCTACAAACGCACGGTTTGGGAGTTATTTGCGAAATAAGGACAGCGTGTTTTATGCAAAACGAGAATTTTGGTGAAAATGAGTTTTTGAGTGTAGCGGGGCCCACTGCCGGAGCTGGGCTGGGGGGTGGCGGTGCTGGGCCTGATTGGGCGTGGGGAGGGTGCTGGTGGGTGGTGGCGGTGGTGGTGGTTGGGGCCCACGGTGGTGGTGGTTGGGGCCTAGGGTTGCAAATTAGAAGAGGGAAAGAGGAGGAGAGAGAGAGGAGGAAGAGGAGGAGGTGGCGCCGGAGGGAGGAGGTGGCGGCCAGAGGTGGTGGTGGCAGTGGAGGAGGGGCGGCAGCCCTCTTGGAGGAGGTGGCCTTTTTTTTTTTTTTTTTTTTTGAAGAGAGAGAGAAGTGAAATTATGAAGAGAGAAATGGAGTAAAAGTGATTATATGCTAGTTTCTCGCGTATCGCCCGAACTCTAACGAACTCCAATCGCCGCGGATTTCGGACACGAGATAGTAGACGTGAAGACGAATCCAACGAAACAAGTTTCGTCGAATTCCGAGTTCGTTTGACTGTTCAAAAAAAAATCACGAATATGCTCAGATATTGCTCAAAAATGCGATTTTGGCGCACCTTTTCTTCTCGCACGCTCACACACTCACTCCAAAAATCGTGCCCTCTTGGATTTAACTATTATTAGACGATACGAGTCCAAAAAAAAAGTAGAATCGAATTATGAGGTCGTATCAGTAATGTTCCTTTGTAAAATGACTGCTCGTTTTACCCCGAACTGTTTTAGCTCGCACAGCCACATACTGCATCCGTTCGACGCGCCCTTTGTAACATAACAATAATTTGTCATTATGAATCCATAAAAATTTATCTCGTCGAATTCTGAGCTCGTATGCAAAATTTCACTTTTTAAGGGTTATGTATTGTTAACCGAACAACTCCAGCCCATAGCCACTATTCCGGGTATCGGAATATATCGAAGCTTATACTTTTTGGAGTTCTAAACGGCATTTTGAACTCAATGGAAGTGGTTTCGAGTCCAAATTCGTCTGTATGCAAAATATGACTTTTTGGCGCCGTATGTAATTTACATAGCGACTATTCTGAATTTTCAACTGAACATAACTTTTGATTCCCGCTATGAAATTTCGATTTTTCGGATTCGTTGGAAAGATATTCACAATTAAATTCCATTATTTTTGGTTTCACTAAAATCCGGTTTATTTTGCACCCGGTATGTTCAATTGAAGTTTGAAATCGAATTATCGAACTACCGCGCCATTTTCAATTCATTTTATAATTATATATAATTATTTATATTTTAACGACGACGTATATAATATATTCGTTCGAATTCCATTCAAAATAAATTTCTCGTCTATATTATTTAAAATAATTCAATTTAATAATCAAAATTCGCTAAAATTGCCAAAATAAAAATTTTAAACTGGCCCAGATTTTCGGGTTGTTACAATCTCCCCCACTTAAAAATTTTCGTCCCCGAAAAGGAACAAAGTCGAAAGTGGTTTGATTAATCAACTCTACGTTCGATCTGGCTTCCATTCTCCAACTTTTCTATTTTTGAGAATTTTCAAATTTTCAAAAATTTGGCTAACACCCTAAATTTTCGAAAAATTTCGCCATAACCTCCCCTGCACCGGGAGCCACGGGAAAATCCCGAAATTGCCATACAGGCCTTCTGATCTCAAAAAGAAAAAGAAAAAGCCAAGCGGCTAGCCAATAGGCTCATAAAATCATCATCACCCAAACAAAATAGTAAATTATAGTAAACATGTACCTATTTGTCGGGCAAACAAATTTTATTCTCTGCTCTAGCCTCCTTGCTATGACCTGTTCAATGTAAGTACAAGTATATGCAAGCAAATGCGACTAATTTTCAATACAATTCAAGATTTGGTTCAATTGGGCTATATGGTACAAATTTTTAATTAATCAACCAATAATCAACAACACAACCATCAATCAATTAGTTGATTAGCTTTTCAAATTCATAACTTTGATATATATTCAAAAATTAGATTTTTGATGCCAAATCACAACAATAAGCTCTATCTAGTTTCGGTTCTCACACCAGTCAATAGGAAATATATAGAAATCTCACTTTCGTTGCACGAAAATAAATACTAGCGATGGTGCCCCATCACCAGAATTATCCCCGGGCACTAGAGTATGATTCTATAACTATCTAGTATATTAAAACTTCGAATACACGTTTGCAAGACATATATGCAAAATCTTTATATATTGGATTGTCCAAATTCATATAGAATAAATAATCAACTACGAATAATTGATTTAAATTTTCAAAACAAAATTTTGTTTTCATTTTTAAAAAAATAAACACTTCACACTCGTTCTAGGATACTACTGATCCTATCTCTAACGAGTCATTCTCATTGGATATTACTAATCCAATATCTGATGAATTCTTTCGTATGGTTCTAATGTGTCTTGTTCTCTGAGCTTTGTAAACCAAAGCTCTGATACCACGATGAAACGACCCGAACTTCCCCGGTCTCCGAAGAGAAGAGAAAGAACGAATTGTTTTGAGAACACGACAAATCAGAACGCAGACGGAAGAACATTTCATTGTATATTACAACAATGCATCAGATTACAAGAATATACAGAGTATAAATGAATATTACACAGAAATATCAGAGATTTAAATTACATTTAAATACATAGCAGCGGAAAATAATACAATACACAACTAGAAGAGATATACGGATACAAAGCTTTCCGGATATCATTCCAGCTGTAAACTAGGTTCCTGTGAATATAAATCTGCAAAACCAAAACTACTAGCTGCCCGTGTCGAAAATAAGGGCACCCAGAGTTTAGGTTTAAAACAATAAACTCCAGGTCAGTCATGTGACTGGTGTGAGAACTAAAACAGTTATTATTCTTTATTTTTAAAGTTAGGTAAATCAAGGGACCACGCCGTAAAACACGGAACGGGTTTCCTCCCAAGAATACCAGTGCATAAAACAAACAGCGCAATGCTAAATAAAGAAAATGAAGCTATTATAAGACCCAGTTCCCATCACACAATGCAACGCAAGCCGGAGGATAGGGTTTTTACCTTATAATAGCCAAGAATGCTTGATAAGTTTAAAACAAATCATTTGATACTATTATAGGTGTATAGTGTATAAAAAACTTCAAATCATAAGTATCAATCATAGGCGGCATGAATGCCCCATACCACTATGTCTCCATATATAGGTTATACAATCAAAATCGCAAAGTCACATATTTGGAAATTGGATTTCCGTCTGTGAATCGAGGCCAGGGATCGTCCTCTACCGCTTCGAGACGCTCTAGCCCGTGTCTCAGGAACAGAACGCATCGTCCCTTGGAGCGACAGGGCCGGTCCACCGATGTGGATTAAAATGCCTGAACACTGCGTTTCCCCGCCCTTTGGGGCGTAGGTGAGCCAACTGAATGACTCCATCGGACCCGGATCGTCCGATCAAACCGAGGCGCCTCGCAACAGCAACAACCACACAGGTGAAAAGTATATAAATGTCAGGGCTGGTAGGTCACTGACACCACCCTAGCAAGAAAGAAACGCATGCCCTCCCTGAGGTCCTCTCCCGTTTTTGGTTCACAACCGAGGTGCGAGGCTCGCGAATCAACGTTACACAAAGCTATGCCACACAGGCTGTGCTTTGATCATCACCACAAGACTTTGCTTTTCAACAGAAGCCTCGATCAATTACATCTTAGCATGCCACACAGGCAATTCACTCCATGCGTTTGATATCCATCAGTATATAACCCCTGAGCTCGTATGTTTCAGAGAAGGGCGTTAAGCAAGAGAATAAATTCTCCTCCGCTAAACAGATATATATTTAATAGAGATCAATCACACAGACTAAAATCCAATGTCAGACACACAGTCCATTTACAAGTTCGTTCTGGGTCTGAATGAAACCGGAGGCACCTAGTACCCCGCATATCCATCGATCTCCAAGCACGTCTGGACGATCACCAACTGTTTCCATCTTCTTGGGTGTACAGCCCAATCAAGATCATCAGTAATCACCCAAACGACGTGAAGACTTCCGGTCTTCGACCATCGTCTTCATCTTCGACTTATCGTCGTATCAGTTATTCAGAATGGGATAAACCCGGTCTTCCCGAATGACTCGCGTATATTTTAAATAAGTGTTACACAAACACAACATACGCCTCATTCCAATTCATCAGTCACTAACCGTAAATTAACAAGAGAACAATTCCCCAAATATTAACCCCGAAGGCCGAAACCAACATCAGATCAATATCCAGAAAACCATTCTGCTTGGCTAACCGACAGTTAGTTTCTAAATTTCACATTCATAGGGAAAAGGTTCCCATTAATTTTATCCAAGATAAATTCCTTGAATTTATTCTCTAATCTCCTTTTGAATTTCGATTCAACTAGTCGAGATCAACGAACCTTACCGAAGTAATCATTTGTTTTAATTTCCCAATCCCAACCTATTCATCCCATGAAGTAAAACTGGTAATACTTCATATCTAACACCACGGTGTTATCGGTAAATTCAATTACCATTTCACGTTCAAATCCAATTAAAGATTTAACTATCGCCTGGAGCAAAACTAGTGGTACTCCATTCTCGATCTTTTCAATCTAATTAAAGATTCATTAAAACTCCTCTTAGTTTTAATCTGTGACTGGGTTAAAGAATCAGTGTCATTTAAAACACGGTCCACAATAAACCCAAAATCACATTCATTAATTATCGGGTTAAAGAACAAGTGTTATTTAAAACACCGTTCACGATAAACCCAAAAATCAATATCAATTTAATTCCAATTAAATATTATTTAATTGGTACACTTCATTAAATCTAAATAAAAAGATTTAATCTTTTCTCAACTGGGTTCAAGAACAGTGTTAATGAAGACACCATTCACGACAAACCCAAATCACATTTGATATTAAACACAAGGCTCTGAATAGAAAATATACCGGCTTATATTCAATATCAAATTCTACGACTAACAAATATCGTATTGGAAATAACGATATATATATCTATATCTTTCAAATTTCCATAACAACATCTGTATAGTCATGAAATCCAACATCGAAATATTCCGAAGGCAATTTCGATTCAAATCCATTCCAATGCAATCATTGGAAATTCTGGTTATTTTCAAAAACATTTCGAATTCAATTTATTTATTTAAAAATAAATAGAATTATAATTCTAGTTCCAAACTAATTCATTTCGATAAAAATCTATTTTTATCTTTTCAAATATGGAGTTTTTCATCCCAATTTTTCCCAAATCATTTCTTATGATTTTACACAAATTATTACTATTTTTAATAATTTTATCAAGGCCCGTACAGTCGATTTCCATCAACGGCCATCGAACTGCACTTACAACGACCTCTTTCAAATTTGATTCGGACATAATTCCAAATCCAACTGTTAGATTTCAAATTTCTAATATTCGTTAGAAAGCTCTTTTCGATACGAACCCAACGGTTCCGGTTATAGGAGAATCCGACGGTCGGATCTCCCGCAATGTACGCTCGAAGTCAATGGTCGAAATTCGCGA
This sequence comes from Allium sativum, assembly GCA_030737875.1. NCBI lineage: Eukaryota > Viridiplantae > Streptophyta > Magnoliopsida > Asparagales > Amaryllidaceae > Allium > Allium sativum. The sequence goes on along the minus strand of CM060926.1, from coordinate 322,972,799 downwards.
ACTGCCGCGGCGCGGCGCGTTCTATTCAGACTATTATATTATATATATAATATATATACTTCGTCGATTTCAATTCAAAACGTGCTTTATAAATCGTTTTAAATTCATTTTCAAAACGGTTTCAACTTCATATTCAATTTCAAATCAAAATTGAATATTCCAATATAAATTCGTTTTAAATTCATTTCAAATCGATTTCAATTCAATTTCAGTTTAATTCAATTTCAGTTCGTTTTCAATTTGATTCAAATTTCAATTCGAATTCATTTCTATTCAATTCTTTTCAAAATATTAGATTTTGAAATCACTTTCGATATTCATTATAAAATGAATAAAATCGATATAAATATCGTTCACGTCAAAAAAAAAAAAAAATTTGGCGTCAATCTAATCAACACGGCTTCATATATTTCTATTTTCAAATATTTCTATTTCAAATATTTCTTTTTCGAAACTGGAATGAGGCCCAATCAATTACCATATAATGTTAATTATATGGATTTTCTACAATACATGTATACGATAACAACGATGAATAATCAACCATCATCCAAAGTGCATTCTACACTGTATAAGTATCAAATATAAATATTCAACGCTTATAACAGCCTGTCAATCAATCGATCGACATATAACTAAACAATCGGGATTAGTGTACATCAAATATCATCCCAATACCCGTGTGGGGTTTCAAACAATCAAACACATATTTTTATTTGTGCAGTTGAGCGATGTGTAAAATTTTATCGTCCCAATCAATGTCCTTCAAATAGGTGTACATAAACAAACCGTCCGGTTTGTAAATGAATATTTATTTATTCCCATTCACGTTAAAAATTATATTTTTAACGATCAAACTATTTTATTCAACCTATGAATATTCTATTCGGTTCATTTATTAAATAAAATGTTATCTTTATTTTTCTAACTTATTTTTAGAAAATTTCGACGGCATAACGGCACGATACTAGAAACGGGACAAGGCCTAGCCTTATCCCTGGTCTAGTAATGGCCCACGCCATACACATATCAATCAAACCAATTTCAATTCACTAAACAACCAAATTTAGATCAAATAATCTAACCAACTACACAACCAAGCAAACAAGTCCATGGTCTGTGGACAATGGTGTCGGGTGCTACTAAGCACCGTCTGCATCCTAGTATATATTTTTAAACTAGAAATGAAGATTTAAAGTGAGAAGTTCTCACCCAAGCTAAACCAAATGCCACGACTCTTCATTTATAGAAAATATTCGCCGCTCGCCTTTTGAAACTTTCGTTGTCCGTAGCCAATATTTTCTATCGCCCGGATTTGTTGTTCTGGCTCCAGAATTTGCAAACGAGCCTCAATCTTCACACCAACTTTTTTTCTAGTACAAGCACGCCATTCTGAACAACTTTTGCCAAGTGGTCTTCTTGCCGAAAATGTGCTATTTCGCCGGAAATCGCGAAAAGACAGCAATTTGACAGTGTTGGAACAGCAGACTTCGGACGCGTTTTCCCGACAACTCCGAAATGCAAAATAGGACTTATCATATACTAAATCGAAGAGAAAATCGTGCTCTTCGACTTTGGTCTTGAGAAACTTTGGCTAGAAACGCACGGTTTGAGAGTTATTTGCGAAATAAGGACAGAGTGTTTTATGCAAAACGAGAATTTTGGTGAAAATGAGTTTTTGAGTGTAGCGGGGCCCACTGCCGGAGCTGGGCTGGGGGGTGGTGGTGCGGGGCCTGATTGGGCGTGGGGAGGGTGCTGGTGGTTGGTGGCGGTGGTGGAGGGGCCCACGGTGGTGGTGGTTGGTGGTTGGGGCCTAGGGTTGCAAATTAGAAGAGGGAAAGAGGAGGAGAGAGAGAGGAGGAGGAAGAGGAGGAGGAGGAGGTGGCGTCGGAGGGAGGAGGTGGCGGCCAGAGGTGGTGGTGGCAGTGGAGGAGGAGGCCATTTTTTTTTTTTTGAAGAGAGAGAGAAGTGAAATTATGAAGAGAGAAATGGAGTAAAAGTGATTATATGCTAGTTTCTCGCGTATCGCCCGAATGCTAACGAACTCCAATCGCCGCGGATTTCGGACACGAGATAGTAGACGTGAAGACGAATCCAACGAAACAAGTTTCGTCGAATTCCGAGTTCGTTTGACCGTTCAAAAAAAATCACGAATATGCTCAGATATTGCTCAAAAATGCGATTTTGGCGCACCTTTTCTTCTCGCACGCTCACACACTCACTCCAAAAATCGTGCCCTCTTGGATTTAACTATTATTAGACGATACGAGTCCAAAAAAAAAAGTAGAATCGAATTCTGAGGTCGTATCAGTAATGTTCCTTTGTAAAATGACTGCTCGTTTTACCCCGAACTGTTTTAGCTCGCACGGCCACATACTGACTCCGTTCGACGCGCCCTTTGGAACATAACAATAATTTGTCATTATGAATCCATAAAAATTTATCTCGTCGAATTCTGAGCTCGTATGCAAAATTTTACTTTTTAAGGGTTATGTATTGTTAACCGAACAACTCCAGCCCATAGCCACTATTCCGGGTATCGGAATATATCGAAGCTTATACTTTTTGGAGTTCTAAACGGCATTTTGAACTCAATGGAAGTGGTTTCGAGTCCAAATTCGTCTGTATGCAAAATATGACTTTTTGGCGCCGTATGTAATTTACATAGCGACTATTCTGAATTTTCAACTGGACATAACTTTTGATTCCCGCTATGAAATTTCGATTTTTCGGATTCGTTGGAAAGATATTCACAATTAAATTCCATTATTTTTTGTTTCACTAAAATCCGGTTTATTTTGCACCCGGTATGTTCAATTGAAGTTTGAAATCGAATTATCGAACTACCGCGCCATTTTCAATTCCTTTTATAATTATATATAATTATTTATATTTTAACGACGACGTATATAATATATTCGTTCGAATTCCATTCAAAATAAATTTCTCGTCTATATTATTTAAAATAATTCAATTTAAATAATCAAAATTCGCTAAAATTGCCAAAATAAAAATTGTAAACTGGCCCAGATTTTCGGGTTGTTACAAAACGTTACATTCGTTATTTTCCAAATGGAGAAGAACGTGAAAGGAAGTGGCTTATATATTCAAATGCATTGAATAAAGTGTTTTGTTTTTGTTGTAAATTTCAAATATAGAATGATGTCAAGTAAGTTGTCCAATGATGGAATTGATGATTGACATAACCTTCCCCAAAAACTTAGAGAGCATGAAACTAATTTGAATATTGTGAAAATGTTGTGAAGTGAGTTGATCTGCAAAAGGGGATACAACCAAAAGCAACAGTTGACAAACAAATGGAAGTTCGAATTGACAAAGAAAAGGCACTCTAGAAGATGATTTTAATCTGAATAATTGGGGTTTTGAAAGCACTTGCTCGAAATGACTAGGCCTTTCATGGAAAGAATGAGATGGTTTATGAAAAGAATAATGGACTATTCTGTAAACTTACCGAGTTTTTAGCAGAGTTTGATCCAATTATGCAAGACCATATTCGACGAGTAGTAAATAAAGAATTCAACATCATTATCTTAGTCATAGATCCAAAATGAGATAATAACTTTGTTATCAAATGAGATCAAAGGGCATATAATAAAAAAGATCATAAAATTGATATTAAACGTGATAATTTTGTTTTGTTTAATATTATATTAGCTTACACTGTTAGTCTAATCTATACTGTTATACAAAAAATGTTTTGTTCGTACTTGCTTCTTGTTTAATCAACCAATATAAGGTTGGTTCACATATTTCATTTTATCCTTAGCTAGCCACATAAGGAAATGTTTCAAAATTTTAATGTAAACAAATGGCAATCTATTTTCGTTTCATCTTCCAAGAGATGCTTCTAAAGAAGACATGTGCTATTATGCTAAAGATTTGCCTAAAAAAGATACAATATTGTCTTGAGGACAAAGAGGGCTGCCATATTGTTGTCTATTCATTTATGTATATACATAAGGCGGTACATGAAAGGTATGTTCACAGATGTGTTATGATAATATACTTAGAACAAAATATGCAGGTTAGTAACTTTTTTTTAACTATTTTTTTGTGTTGGAAGGCAACCAAAATCAGTTGTGGCTTGGGTAGTCAATTGGTTGGGCCGCCACTGGGTATGGTAACGGTAATCATTACCATAAAAGTCCTAGCAATAGTTCCAACTTATATTTAAATTGATAGAACCAGAATAAAAATGGCAACATTTGTATAAATATAATTGTGTTATATTTGATCTTATACTGCATAATATTACAAGTACTTAAATAGATAGACATGATTATGAATAAAGAGCAATTTTACTATTTTTATGAACTAAGTTCAACCAAAATATAAAAATCTACAATCAGAAACTGCATAAGCTTCAAAATCATTAACCATGTCTCATCATTAATAGGTATACCACCAACCTCAAAATACAGTGGAACCATTCCATCAGCAGCAAAAATTATGGAAACTTCACCATATTTCTTATCAGAAGACAATGCTGGTCACAATGAAAATAAAATAGGATATTTAAAATGAATCTTTTGCACATCCTTTCGCTATAATCAACATTTCAAAAAGTGAAAATTAGGCTCACATCCCTATTTTGAAACTTAATTAGGCTCACATCCCTCCCATGTTTCATATATTAACCCACCCTCTATTTTTTTTCCACCTTTTATGTTTTCCTACAAAAAAAATTGCGCTGTTTGATTAAAAAAAAAATTCTAAATTCTGGAAATATTTTCGGAAGTCCACGTAAAAAAAAAGTTGCATACATGTATACAACTTTTACCAATAGTTGCACACATATATGCAACCATTGCATATGCTTTTTCTATTGAAAATCTTGACAGAAACTTGCATACATATGTGTAATATTTTGAAATACTTGCATATATGTACGCAAGTGTTGCATGAAGAAAACTTAACTGATTTTATGCCTGCAAATTATTACATGTATGTGTGCACCTTTTATGTTTTACTGCACGCATGAATGCAAATAAATATTAACTGATTTGCATGAGAGTGATTTTTGCACATTTGTATGCAAGAAATATGCAATACTTGCACATACGTATGCATTTAACTGCATTTTCGCTGATTTTTGTTTTGTTTTTGATGCATTGTTTAATGTTTTTTTGATCTGATTTTTTTTTTCGTTAACATGTTTTATTTAAATAAGAATTTACGTGATTTTTTCATTTTTTTTTACTAAATTTTCGAAAAATAGGGACTAAATTTATAATAAGTTTATGACCGGATGTGAGCCTAATTTTGAAATTTAACAGGGACCTGTAAAAAACGCACTGTTTCAAAAATTAGGTCTGTAACATTAATTCTTTCATCTTTAATGCTATTAAATAGTCAATCTCTGAATTCCAATGACATGGTTGTTGGAAAAACAATGGTTGAGTCACGTAAAAAGTCGATTTCTTGAAGACGTATTGGCGACCTGCTCAATGGTGCAAAGCAGTTCGTACCTTTCGTCGCCGCCTCTAGGATAAAATAACCTCTTCTTCAATATCAATTCACTTGCACAAACGAATTGAGCATGATTTGCACTCAACTTATAAAAAACTATACTGCTCTTTTCTTTTTGCAATGAAAAGTTTTCAGTGAAGATAAGGAGGATTTTTTTGAAGAGAGGGGAAGATGAAAAAATAGTTCTATATATTACTTTGTCTATTCCATTTCTTATATAGACAGGATGAAAAAATGTAAAGTTAGCTATGTTAGTGGGAGGAAAGTTAGATCACAATTAATACCATAATAAATAAAAGAACGGTAAAAACAACTGCAATTTATAACATGTAAATTGTACGCGTTTCAAAAGTGATGAATGTTAATAAGTTTTAATTTATTATCATTCATAGCAATTTATAACATGTAAATTGTACAAGTCTCAATTCTTATATCAAAATAGATTAATCTCTTTATACGACATGATAACCAATTAATTCCTAGGAGTGTCCACAAAATGGTTGGAATTCTATGAAAATGCTAAGGTGTTTTCTATGGTTTGGATTAAAAATCTAATATCTTATGACCTAAACTATTCTATCTCACCTATAAATAGACTATCAACCCTCACTCTTTCTCCTACACCAATATTTCTTCATCTTCTTCCTTCACTCTATTATGCTCTATAAATAAATAAAAATTGGGGAAAGGTTAGTGTGTTGTCAAAATATAGATCCAAAAGGATGTTCTTCTTCTTTTTCAAAGGTATTTTTCTAGATCTACAATAATTCTTTGTGAGTTCTATGTTATTTTAAGATTAGCAATTTAAATAAAAAGGATTTGGACAGTAAAATGAATTGGATCTGAAAACTTGACAGTTACAGTGTTTATAAGTTCATCTTTACATGTTATTGTTTATTTTAATTACTGTCTATTATTTATCGGCCCTTTTCAGTTATTATCTGTTTATAAGTACATCCTTCTTCCTTATCCCCTTCTCTGTCATTGTTTCATTTACAGTCTTATAATGCCTACTTATTCATTTTGTTCATTTTTGAGCCTAAATCTACTTCTCCCTTTTTCCTTTGTTAATGCAAAGCCTAGGATAACGAGAGCCTAGTTCCCTACTGTTTGATTTGCATAAAATTGAAATAATCTGAAATAAAATTTATTGAGCATATTTTTGCAATGTTAAAATTGGAATCATGGACTGTAAATTTGGGCTAAATTCCAAAGGAAGATTATGTAAACCTGTGGACTGGAATAAGCTGTACTTATTTATACATTAAGTAAATATGTTATTAAACATGAGAATCGAAATAAGATATACTTAATCAAATATTAAGTAACTTTTAATATGTATTTGTAAAACATATGAGCAGGGATCTTTCTGACTTGGGGAAGGGTTGTATAAAGTATCACATTAATTAGAAATGTTATTTACAACCTAGGAATCACAACACCGGAAAATGCTTTTTATAACAATTATTACTGTGACTAATTACCTTTGTAACAGTTATAACTGTTACTACAACATACGTGACAAACTGTTGTCATGAATATCGTAACGGTTAAAACCGTTATAAAGTGTTCTTGTTATAACGGTTATTACCGTTATAAATAAGTGCTTTGTAACACTTATAACTGTTAGCACTGAAAATTTTATAACATTTATAACCGTTATAAATATTATTTTTATAACAGTAATAATTATACAAATATGAAATTTGCAACAGTTATTACTGTTGTATATAATACTGAATATTTCATACAATAATTTACTAATTGTTATAACTGTTACAAACCTGAATATTATACCAGGACTGCAATAGGTAATTTCATAAAGCATACACCAATAAGAATATACAACATACAATATAACAATATCTCAAAGCAAATACAACATATCACAATTTATATCCTAAAGCAAACACCATTTCGACCAACATAACAATTTAACATACAATCATAATACCATTCATCATCCATAACAAATATCAAATAACATCTCAGTATCATAATTTAACATACAACCATTACACAAAACGCAAACGTTTAGTGGACCAAATTACAAATCCACCATCGACAAGATTAGATAGTGTATACATACCATTTTGGGGTGCGTCAAAAAATAATGCATCCAGATCCAGAACTTCCTCCACCCAAATGGCTTTCTCTCTTTCTAGTACAGTTCTATGATGAAAAACTTTTTGCACTCCTACATATCCCTTCGTTACCTCCTTTAATGCCGACGACAATAACACTACCAACTGTTTATCTCTCATTGATGATCCAGTGGCATCATTAGAAGTAGTATGTAGATTGTTATTACCTCCATCGGAAGCAACTTCATCTCATGGTGTCGTATTCCCTCCTTATTGATTGATAAGAAGCTCCATAGATTATTGCAAGTACGCTAATGCTGAGTTCAATGATTTGATGTCTTCATGCATTTGATTTTGGTTGTTCTCCAATTTATCTAACCATTGCTTAGTTCAATTCTAATTTTTCTACGGTAATTGCTTTTGAAGCTTGTGTTATTTTTACTTGCTTTACATTGCATGTAGAGTTGATAGCATGATAATAACTTCTTCTTTTATCACCTCCAAAAACTTCAACAATGGGATCTTTTTCAAAATTATCTAGACTTAGAGCATCATCGCCACCTTCTAATCTTTGTCCTACTTTCGCTGCTTCAACCAAAGCCTATGATGTTCAACAAATATAATGATATGAGTCTATGCCTAGTTAAAAAACAAAGAAAGTTTAACTAAAGATGTCTGATTAAAAAATAAACAAAGAACAGTTAAACTGAGAGTTTATGGCTCAATGTAAACTGAGCCTGTGGCTCAGTAAACCTGAATCGAGTGGCTCAGTTACACTGAGCCTAAAGGCTCAATAAACCTGAGCCGAGTGGCTCGGTTTAGTGAGCCTTGTATGCTCAGTGTAACTGAGCCACTCGACTTAGGTTTACTGAGCCTGGCTCAGTGTAAACTGAGACTAACTCAGTTTACTGAGCCTTGTAGGCTTAGTGTGATAAAGCCTAGCTCAGTAAACTGAGCCACTATTCTCATCATTTGAAAGTACCAATGAATTAACCGATCTGTTCAAAGCTACCAATGAATTAACAGAGGCTGCAAAGTCCAGAGCTCTAATTTCACTTATACTAATTCTGGAAATCCCATTTTATTTTTCTAGCCATTCATTCTACTGCTAAATAACACAAAATCGGTTAATATTTTATATAGCCATAAGCTTCTTTATTCTATGAGACCAGCCGACACAATTACCGTGTGAGGTGGTCGATTCATGGGGCCTTAAGCAAGCATTGAGTTGTTCCCATCAAGTATATATAAGAAAGTAAATGGTTTTCCATTATAGAAATGTTACAGGAAAACCATATTAAATATGATTCTGTAAAAGATCCTTACAGTATACTTGATCACCCTTCATCAGTCTCAATACATTGTATTGTATACATCGAGGTCAAAGAGCACTTGATTAAAATATAATAAAACAACACAATTGATTCAATTAAAAAAGACTGAATTTCAATCAAGTAAGGATTAAATAAGACTAAATTACAATTGATGCAATTACCGCTATAGGTTTATTATATGATTCATGGCATACTCCATGTCATTAATTGATGCAATTACCGCTAAATTTTCCTCATATTCTGATGGTTTATGGCATTGATTGTCCTCAACATTTGACGTTTTTAATTGTATGTACTAACAAACTAGAGGTTGATTAAAAAAAGGTTCAGATTACTTACATATTTTTCAGTGACACATGCAAGTACTTCCCCGGTTTTTTTTGCTTGTATGTGCTATTTTCCAAACAAGAACTCTCATAGGCTAACTTTCCGGATTTTCTCTTTTCTAGTGAAATACACAAATAAGTACATATATTATAATTTATCATAAAGTTTACTTAAGAAATCCGAACTACATACCAATTCATCATAGAGTCTACTGTACGATTTTCTGCCCAATTTATGATTTATAGTAATTTTTGCTTTGTTTTTATTATTCTTCTTGCATTGTTTTCTCTTCGTATCACCATACTCCATGTCAACAAAACTCTCCCATTAAACTTTATCAATATCATCAGGACAATTTTCGATTGCAATACGTCTAGGTATAAGCTCATCATCCTTCTTAAGGTATTTGTTACGTAGTTTCGATTTAGCACTTCTGAATTTTTATGAGAACCCTTTTTCTAATATAGGTTTTGCTTTATCGGGATCTATATCCATATCAAACTCTTTCTGTAGAATCAAAAGAAAAAACAACCAATGTCTGATTAGAACAAACAAAACAAACAAGCAAATTGGGAAAAATCATGTGTGAATAAAAGTCACAGAAAGCTTACATTGCTAAAGTAAATTGGTGCTGCATATAACATGTATCTAGAAATTTATAAATTTTGACTTGCCTGAACATTTATAATTTGGTTGGAACGAGGTTGAATATTTTTTTTTTAAAGAAACAAACTCAACTTATTAACAAGGATGCAGGACATATATGACATAAATTAACACTGTTGGAACTTTAATGTGAAAGAAGCCATTATAGGGCTCTTCTCTTCCCGGTCAAACAAGCTACGGGACCAAACCAAAATACCCAACAAACTACTTCTAACCGTGCACATGCACATGCCAGATTTTCAACCTAGTATATATTTGAAATGGTGGGAAAATGCAATATAAGCGTATATTGTGGTTCGATGCATGTTGAAAATTATTGTAGCAATTGGTATTCATCCTCTTTACAAACCTAAGAGCAATGTAAATAGGAAAACAATTATATGGCAAAGTGAAAAATGTTTGTAAAGAAAATTATATCGTAGCTATCAGTGCAAACTAGACTATCGAAAATAAGCAACACTGTTTGCTTTATATAACTTGGCTTCATTATTGTCATTTATCGATTGTTGAAAGAAAATTTAGTCTAGATGAAACTATTTACAAATATATTTAAATACATGTCAATATTTTCATTTAGTTTGTATATGTACGCCCCTGGACCAAAAAATATTTGAATATATACATATTTAACTGCCTTTTGCATGTAGTATCAATCATCTTTTATTTGAAAAATAAAAATATAAAGTTAAAATAGATTCAAAAAATTGAATTTTAGAACTAAAAAAAGACAAAGTTACATATAAATGCAATCTTAAGTTTTCTTTTTTAGTGACACATTTTCAAACTAACTGATAAGTTTGCAAAGAATTGAATATCATAGCAAAATGTTACTTAAATAGTAATACCTTTTGATGAATTTATCGTTTATTTTCAAAAATATTTTTCACAATAATCAGAAAATATACAAAATTAAAATAAGTAGTGTCGATAATAATAAATTATACAAAGCAAAATAAAGAGCATCGATGATAACAACTGTTTCTAGATCGAGTTGTTGTTAGAGATCTTGAATTCGATCCCTAAGCATAAAGTAGAGCAAGATATTCAAAATAAAGTAAAATATAATAAAGAGTTTTGCCCAACAAAAAAATGAACAATGAAATCGATTTATTGATAATGATAATAAAGAAACACCGAAAGAGGAGAAAAAAATAAATATCTGAAAATTGTTATCTTGATTAACTAGTGATCTTATAAATTTTTTAACCTCTCAAACTGAAATAAAGATTAACCTTTGTCGCAATCAAGATTCAAACTTGCAAGCTCATGCGCACATATTTAGGACATCCTTGGAAATTTGTGAATGAATGAAAAAATTACAGAACTACTCCAACATCAATAAAATTTATCAACTACTAATAAAGATTATAAAATTCTAATAATCTGCATATAAAAAGGCTTATGACAGCTCCAATGCAATAAACATATAAGAGTATAAATAAAGAAGAGCATATGATATTGGTATTTGACATTGTTTGTCCAAATGTTTCCAATATTGACTAGTTATGAGCATGCTCATATTATAATCGTAGGGCAGGGAAGGTATGATTTCATATAATTTTTTTTTGTATGAAAAATTTCCTATATTTGTTGTCATGATATGAAGTTATTTATAATTTATTAAACATTATTGTAGAAAATTTCTATGTATATTATGATCCATACATATCTAACTTTAAACAAGAACCAGGATCACAATAGTTGGTAATGAAATTGAATCAACCAATAGAAATTCTTCTATTATGCAAAAAAAAAACTTCTATTATGCTACTAGAAAACTATCTGTCCTACCAACTGCGCTTTGTGTTTGGGCATGTGTTCATTTTTTTTTAACTAATTCTGAAATGGTCTGAGCTTGGTCATTTTTCACAACTGGAAAATAATGTTTAAAAAGTTAGAAAAGTCAGCCCATCATCTACCAGAACTAGTGATCAATTGTGTGTACACTGGATTGAATGAAAGTATTTCAAAGGGTCAACTGGCTCCCTGAGACAGCAGATCGTTAGTTTCATGTGATCGTTATAATTTTTCATGTATAACAATTATTTTTTACTACTTTTAGCAAATAGACATCCTCTTAAGGTAGCAATTTGAAGCTTATAAATAGGCATTAGCTTGTATAAAAACTAACTTTTCATTTTTCAAATTCATGTTCTCTTCTAATTATTTCTTTTTCCAATAGAACTTCAAGTTATGTACTACAAGATATTAAAACTCAAACCCTTGTCACTATCATTTAAAATGATAGTTTGATTTTTGAATCAACTTTGAAAGCGCTAATATTGACAATTACAAAGATAACCATTTTGGACTCCGTCATATATTGAGTATGAATTTATTAACTCGATGTACACACGTGAGGCAAGCATCTTTATAAGCTAAAATGGTAATATCTTACACCATCTACCTTATCATTGCAACCATAATAATCGTTGTAGTTGCACAGATTCATCAGCGCCACCAAATTCACAACCAAATTTTCCAACACATATGTGCTAGTCTAAAAGTTAGGAATTTGTATGATTTGACCTTGCGCTGGTAATCTACAAGAAGAGTGAATTTGGTTATGTCACGTATTGATACATTTTAATTTAGGAATCCACATTGATATATGGGAAAAAGAGAGCATGGATTCATATACTAGATTATGAATGTTGACATATTTGGGTAATTCGTATTCACACCTGGTTGATAGAATATTAGGACTATGAAACATGGTGTCGCATTACTACACTTAGCTTATAGAGGACCCAACAATAAATAATGAAATCCTTCTACATTGTTTAGTGGATGATTGCAAGAATCAAATTGGTACATAGAATATCTTTAAAAAAAATAAGGGAAAATTGTATTAATTGCTCTGGCTAAATATGTGGTATATTTTGTTGAAAGTTTTTCCAAAATCTTTGTCAAATATGATCCCCTATGGAGGGGGGGTCTAGGGGGTTGGCAACCCCCCTAGGTGGGGGTGCGGGGGCAACGCCCCCGCTAACGGGTTTTGAACTGTTGAATTTCAATTCAACAGCCAATGGTAATAACCGTTAGAAAACAGCCACGACCGTTCAATCCAGACACCCGTAGACGAATAGATGTTTCATCACCCATATAATAGCGCGTTCCCTCATCATGGATTTCACTTTCAATTTTTCTTTCTCGAATCCCCAATCTTCTGCATCATCAAATTAAATCTAAGTGCTTCTTCTGATCTGTGCAAGTAATCACAACCTACACAGATAACCTCCATTGTATCCTGAAAGACGGTTTTCAATCAACCCACTGTGACTTAGAAAAGGGAAAACATTCTTGAAAGACAGCGAATCTTTCGTGCCTTGGAGAGAATCTTAATCAATAACTTACAACATATTTTAGCAAACGTAGCTTTGCTAAAATGCACCTACCCAAATATTCTTCCTCTGGTTTCAACTAAAGAATCCAGTCCTCAATAATAAGTAAATGAATTTATTTTATAACATGAAATATTTTATGAAGCATAAATTTCTTGAATGCATGTTCTTTGAAAATCGAATTTTGGAATCGTGAGTATTATAGGAAACAACTGCAATAGCATAACAAAGATTTCCCACCCCTCTTTTATCTACCTAAAAATGTCTAACTTGTACATATCTTTCAATTTAGTCCTTAAAATTCTAGAATTCAAGTTATGACATGGGACCAGCTATACACTAGTTTGCAGCATTGTTTTTAACGAATGGCTTCGTCAACTTCTGAAAATGCTGCAATCTGCCCAAAATATAAAATCCTAAATGCATGCTTTGTTATTTTTATTGCACACCATTATAATTAAAGTTCATGCAGCCCATAAATCCTAATTGTACATAAAATTCTACAATTTAGTTAAAAAAAAGTAATAGAGAGTTGGATCAACTTAATCGATGCATGACTACTCTAATATATTTTGGCTATTTAGTAGTTGTCTTCATGAATCAAAAATATATGAGGGTATTTCTAATATATGTGCATTATGATTTTAACAACATAAATCCCAATAATATGCTAGTCATACAAAGATAATTGTTTATGATTTATTAAATTTAAGTAAGAAGTAAGATACTAGTATTGCTTTCCATAAAGCATCTTTATAAAAGACATCTATATTCCTCCAATCATCATAACTGATTGGAATGTATGCACGAATCAAAACACCACATTGGAAACTCCACTTCTTTTCATCTTTCCCTTTAGGACCATACATTTCAACATTTATAAAGTAATTTTTATTTGGTGGAGGCGAAAGGACATCTTCTGTGTTTTATGTTTGTCTCAATGAACTATCTGATATTCTGTTAATTTTATTGCATTAGCACAATTACAAATTTTTGACTTGCAAATAAAAGGAAGAAATGCAAAAAGACGGTGTAGCTTACATTTCTGAAAGGTAACGAGTAGAAATGGTGGATGCCCCTTCAACCAAAAATAGAAACTCATAAAAAAAAGCTCAACACATTCGTTTTGTAGCCCAAAATAAAAATAGAAACTCATGCTCTAAAAAGTAATTAAAAAAGTAGAGGCAAAACACAAAAGCACTCTAACAATCATACCCCGATAATATAAAAAATTTATCTGAAGATACTTACATAAGATAGTACAACCACAACCAATTAATTGGTAGATAACATTTACGAATGTTCAAAATAAGAAAAGGTAGAAAAATGAATAAAGCAACGTCAACTACTTCAACCAAATTGTCTATTTGGATTCAATACATTTTAACAATGTTGTTAAGTTGGGTTTCTTTTTTAAAACGTATTGAAAGTTCGTTGGCATCTCATAATCATCCAAGTTATCCATTATGCGTTTAGGAGAGCGTCGTATAATGGATCAATAGAAATTCTTCTGTGTGTTCTTTATTAAAAAACTTGGCTAGCTTTTGATGCAAGAATGACTGGCTCATCATACTCTCTATCATTGCTTTTGAGCCTTTTTAAATTCACCGTCAGTAATTTGGAGTCAGGACAAACCTTACAACCATGTGTTTTACTAGCAATATTGATGCACTTGCAATAGAACACAACATGTTGAAATTCATAATAATTAACTTCAATGATCTTCTGGATAATACCATACCAAGTAGTGTCATCATCCGTAGGATTTAAATCTTTTGCACTTGCAACAAATGTTGTAATTGCATCCATACAAATGCCACTATCGTGTGTTGAAAGTGTGTCGTCGTAGTGCCGTGGAGAGAATAGATAACCATTGATTCTATGTTTAAGGTGAGTTTTGGCTTCCCATGTTGGTCCACTAACATAATACCATAATAGAAATTCCATGCGTTTTTCTTCCATTAACTGAAAAAACTAAAATATGTTCAAAAATGTTATTTATTATCAAATTGTGAGTTCAATATAATCCAACAAACCTTTTTATGCAACCTGTCAATAAATTCAAACCGAATTACTACTTCTGCCTTCGACTGGAGATGCTTTTACCACGTTGAGTCTCTTCTAATGTTACTTGATATTTGCTACAAACATAAACAAAAAAAATAAAGTAAATTTTGGACTTGTATTTATAAAGTTTAATGTGTAAAAAAGACAAACCTATAATAATCATCTCGATCTGGAATGTCTGTTCTGAAAAGTATCCATCTTCAAATTTGTACACATTATACGCTGGATAATTTTATAGTTTCACCCTCAATAATGGAACGCTCATAAGTATCGCCATAGTTCTCACCTAAAAACGGTGCTTGTTTAGAGCTATGATTACCATCAAGCAGTTTTGGCAAATATTCCATTGCATATCTAACATATTCTGAAACAAGATACGCTTCAGAAATTGATCCATCGACAAATCTTTTATTGCTTGGTATGTTCTTACACTCCTTCATAGCTCTAGATAACAACATTTAATGCCACTAACAAAACATAAATCATTTAACAATCATGTAAATGAAATGCCTACCTTTCAAATGGATACATCCATGTATAACTAACTGGTCCACATGATAGCGCTTGATCAACTATATGCACCATGAGATGTATGTTAATGTCAAAGAAATAAGGAGGGAAATAATAAGCCAACACACATAATTCCACGACAATCATATCTTTGGAAGCTTGGACATGCTCTCGATTTAAAACCTTCGAACAAATAATATTGAAGTACAAGCATACTTGTAATATTGTACGTCTTAAATCACAGTTCTTTGGATACGCATATTGAACCATCACAGGTAGAAAATATTGAATTATAACATGGCAGTCATATGACTTTCTAATATTCAAACTTGGTGGCTGGATTTTTACCGAGTTGCTAAATTCAGTCTGGAAGCATGATAGAAGTTTTGCATCCTTAAGAACTTGAGAGCATCGCATCTTGTGATTTTTGTTGAATGCAAATTTAGAATGTTGTTTGTTCTTATCAAACAATATGTTAATAAAATGCTCTGCTACATTCTTTTCAGTGCGCATCACATCAATAGTATGTTGCACCTTATGACCACTCCAATACTCTAAGGAAAAAATAATAGACTTCTTGTTCCATGCTGGTATTTCACTTTCTTCGCATTTTCAGAATATTCATCATCACGATCGATATTTATCAAGCATTATTGGTTTTTCATTAATTTACCTAGTACATATCTTATATGAGCAAGCTTTTGCAACAGTGTTGATCCTATCAATCGTGTTGGAGGTTCCCTATCCTCCGTATCTTTATACTATCCATGTTTAAGTGCTCTATATGGATGATCACTCTTCAAAAATCTTCTATACTTCATATAAACAATCTTATTGTCGATGTGTTCCTATTATGTTTCTGTTGCCCAAATAGGACATGCTTTATAACCATGTGTTACACAACCAGATAAATTTCCATATGCAGGTAGATCATGAATTCCCCATAGTAGCATTGCTCTCAAAGTGAAATGTTATTTCTTGTCCATGTCATATGCAAACACTCCTATCCAAAGTTGTTTTAACTCATCCACAAGAGTTTCCAAGTAGACATCGTTATCTTGACTTGGTGCCTTTGGTCCAGGATGTTAGAATTTGTGATACAATATTTCCATTTGCTGAAGATTAGAATATATTATTTATGGTGATACAATATTTCCTTTAAGAAAAGTTTGGAAAATATTGCTAATTTGGGAATATAATATTTCCAATTTGCAGAAGATTTGGAAGATATCAGAAATTTATTGCTCTTTTATTTGTAAAAGGGTTAGGCAATAAATTACCTGCATAAGTGGAAGGATTTGAAGAAGGTTTCTTTTTGGGATAGTGAAGCAAGGAATTAATTCCCTAATTGGTTGGTTAAACAAGGAAGCCTATCAGGAGAATTGGAGAATTAATTAGGCATTGATTTATATCATAAATCAATTACTTCAACCCTAAGCATTAATCCTTATATAAGGATAGGGATTAGGTGAATATATTATCATCACATAAATGTGAGGTGTACCATCTCTAAAAGTTCTTCTTCTTCCCGACTATGAGTCTTGTAATTTTTCTTATTGAGAAAAGTAATAAAATCTCCTCTCCCCAAGTGGACGTACACTAACAAGACGTTAGTCGAACCACTATAAACCTCTTGTTTATTTCTTTTATTGCTAGATCTGTGATTGCTTTGCTAGTGGCTATCTTTGTTTGTTTTGCCTCGCCATCAATTCGTTCCTATTCGTTTTTTTACAACAATTAGTATCAAAGCTACGAGGTTAATTGAGAAAGGGTGTTAGCCATTATGGCAGGAGATAAGGAGAATTCAGCAATTGTATGAAGGCAATGTGTCAAAGGGACATACAGGGAAGTGGGATCTCAGTTAGCAATAGAAAGATGGAATGGGGATAAAGACTTCGAGATGTGGCAATGGAGGATAAAAGCTGTTCTGATGAGAAACAATGTTCATCCTGTTGTGTTTGCTACTGAGGAGTTGACGGATGATATTTCAGCCGCGGAAAGGAAGGAGATGGAACGATGGGCATTTACTACTTTACAATTGGCAATGGGAGAAAATGTCATTTCAGAGATTAGCGGTGAGACCACTGTTAAGGACATTTGGACCAAGCTGGAAAAACTCTATTTAAAGAAGTCACTAACCAACCGTCTGATTTTGCTGAAGACGTTTTTCACCATGCGAACGAGAGAGGGTACTTCAGTGAGGACACATCTCGATGTGAAGGAAGGTCTTCTATCTGAGGACTTGAAGGATCAGATGAAGGGGTTGAGTGAAGTAGAGGAGGAAGTAGTACGAAAGCCTTATTAGCTGGTATGGAGAGAGGGGAGAAGAAGAAGAAAATAAAGTCAAGAGATGGGAAGCACTGTACTTGGAGAGTCAAGGGTTTGAGCCTACATTTCTCGTGGAGAAGATGTCAAAGCTGGGCATACGAGAATAGACTTTGATTTTCTGCATAGGCAGAATATGACCAAAGGGGAAAGCTTCAACAAGGTGTGATTTTGTCAAAAGGATGTGCTTGATAAGTGGAAGAAGGGATTATCTGAAGATGGTCAGAGATCAAAGAAGAAAGCAACGAATATGCATAAGTCTTTGCATACTGCTAAGTTCGGGCGTTGCTCGAACCATAATCGCTTATCGAAATGCTAGGTGCCACGTGGTGGCACGGTGTGGGGAGATGATTGAGATGGTTCATGGAGACGTTTGTTTTCATAGTGAGGATTGGTAGGTCTTACTTGAAGGGATTACTTTGTACACTTTGTTGGCAGGCGGTGGCGTTGCCGGAGTTTGTAAACAAAGTGCAATGGTTGATGGCCATGCCGAAGCTCATTGGGGGAAGTAACCATGGTGTCTTGTCTGAGAAGATGCTTAGAGCAAGAGGATGTTGGTGGAGTTGGTATGCTTTCAGGAAATATAGTATTAAGGTGGAGATTGTTAGAATTTTTGATACAATATTTCCATTTGCTGAAGATTGGAATATATTATTTATGGTGATACAATATTTCCGTTAAGAAAAGTTTTAGAAAATATTTTTAATTTGGGAATATAATATTTCCAATTTGTAGAAGATTTGGAAGATATCAGAAATTTATTGCTCTTTTATTTGAAAAGGGGTTGGCAATAAATTACCTACATAAGT
The DNA here is from genome assembly GCA_030737875.1 of Allium sativum. Classification (NCBI taxonomy): domain Eukaryota; kingdom Viridiplantae; phylum Streptophyta; class Magnoliopsida; order Asparagales; family Amaryllidaceae; genus Allium; species Allium sativum. The sequence continues at coordinate 322,953,843 of CM060926.1, read as the reverse complement.
GGAAGGATTTGAAGAAGGTTTCTTTTTGGGATAGTGAAGTAAGGAATTAATTCCCTAATTGGTTGGTTAAACAAGGAATCCTATCAGGAGAATTGGAGAATTAATTAGGCATTGATTTATATCATAAATCAATTACTTCAACCCCAAGCATTAATCCTTATATAAGGATAGGGATTAGGTGAATGTATTATCATCTCAAAAATGTGAGGTGTATCATCTCTAAAAGTTCTTCTTCCCTACTATCAGTCTCGTAATTTTTCTTATTGAGAAAAGTAATAAATTCTCCTCTCCCTAAGTGGACGTACACTAACAACACTTTAGTGGAACCACTATAAACCTCTTGTGTTATTTCTTTTATTGCTAGATTTGTGATTGCTTTGCTAGTGACTATCTTTGTTTGTTTTGCCTCTCCATCAATCCGTTCCTATTCGGTTTTTTTCGTAACACAGGAATTAACAAACACAACATTTGAAATTCTGGTTTCATGCACAACGACGGGGGTAAATTATAAGGAACCATATACACAGGCCAACAACTATAGCTACTTGATAGGTTTGTACTATGATTGAACCCATCAGTAGCAATGCCAAGCCAAGCATTTTGTCCATTTTCAACAAACTCGGGCCACTTTTTTTTAAGTGATCTCCATTCAACCGAGTCAATAGGATGACGCATCGAATTCCAAGAAGGTTTTGCTTCACTATGCCACAACATTATTTGAGCAATCCATGGCATAATGTACAGCCTTGTTAATTTAGTGGAAAGTGTTTCAATATTTTTTCGTGGTTGTTTTGTGATTTTAACCACGTCTCCTTGTTTTTTCGTTTTAAATCTTAAAGTATGGCAACGAGGACATTCCACTACATCCTTGTAATCCTTCCAAAATAATATGCAATCATTTTCACAAGCGTGTATACATTCTTCTTTCATTTCGAAATCTTTTAACATTTGTTTAATTGTGGAGTGCTTCTCAAGTATCGTATTTTCCTTTGGAAGCCACCGTTTCAATTGCTTCAACAACTCGGTCATGCCGTTTCCTGACCAGTTGATGTCTTTTTTTAAATTATGAAGCTCTACAATGACACGTAATATTGTATTATCATCTTCGCAAGAGGGGTATAATTTTTCGCTTGCTTTTTCCTTGTAATCATGATACTTTTTCTACTGACTACCGTCATGCATTCCTTCTATGCTATCATATACTCCTTATGCATCATCAATAAGGTTTCCAAGAGTATTTTCTATGGGGTTTTCCTCTTGAGATTAATTGGAGCTGTAAGCATCATATGTAACATTCGGTGCGTTAGTGACCCTAACGTCAATGTTGCTTCTCTCCCCTTGAAGAAACCACTCATCGTATGTTGGATCCATACCATGAATGATTATGTGCTTCTCAACTATTTCAAAAGGAAACTTCTTCGAATTTCTACACTTCATACAAGGGCAACTACACATTTCAAAGTTGGGTGGTGAATGACACTTCACAAAGTCCATAAAATATTGAACTCCTAGTATATATTCATTGGTATTCCTATGTCGAATTCTAATCCACTCTCTTGAAGTAGGTTTCGACATTAGCAAGAACTTCACTTGTGCCTATTATATTTTGTAAATAAAAAAATAATGCAATTAGTTAGATAACATAATTCACATGTACAATGTTTTTGGACTGCTTAACAACACATTTTTTATAACAATTCTATCTTTACCAAACTGTTCTTTGTTTGCCCATTGTATTAGTATTTTTTTCCAGAGATGATATTAATGAGATTTCAAATGTAGATTTGAAGTAGCATCGTAGGAATAAAATATTATCAATTTTTGCCAGAATAAGCGAGCAAGCACAACTAACATGTTTAGATATCACACAGTTATGTTGAGTTAAACATGCTAATGTCTAATGGAGAATTAGTTGACAATGATAAACTATTAACAAAGAATCCAAAATGTAGCCAAATTGATGGAGTTCGTAATCCTAATACCCTTGAAGTTGCTATCATCTGAATACCGAACCAACCAACTCATTCAAAATGAACTACTAACATAATACAACTGAAAATTAAATTTCTTTTCCTGATCAAACCATCTTTTAGCTGCAGTAAGTTAGATATATTTAAGACACTCTGTATAGAAAAATAAATTCAAAATGAGGTGAAAATACAGTTACATGAATGCATTTAAGTGAGTGAAAGGATCATATAATATTAGTTTGATAATATAACCTACAAACAGAGCTAAATCGAAGTTTAATAATAGCATTTTGAAACAAATATAAACATCAAATTGAGCATGATTAAGCAATTTTGCACACCAAAAGGTTGACTACATTCTTCATTTCCACATGGACATTTCAAAACATGAATTATAACTTAGAGTCATCTAACCAGACTCTAAAACATCAGTCTAATGTCAAAAAATCCATTGGTTTTTCTTGATAACAACCAAAATATTATAGGAAGTGTAGATGGAAAAGTTCGTGTCACCATAGAAATAAAATATATTATCCACGTTAAAACGATAAATACATAAACTTTTATATCTCATCATAGAATCATGCTAAATTTACATTTTATGTTGAAATCAAAGTGCAATTTAATATTTGAGATCCACTGCATAACCAATTGTTGATTCATTTTCCATTCTAAGTTCTGATATATTTTCCTCATTAATTTAAAAAATCTAATGGATGAAGAAAAATCCTACAGACTACTGTAAATAAATTCACATGCATTTCGCATGGAAGGTTAAGTTATTATAGAAATTTAGAAAGGTAAAACTATGTATGTTTTCCCAAATATATATTATTATCGGCATTATTAACCTCCAAGGAATACTATGGCGTTTTTATAGCGTTTAAAAAACGCTATGAAAGGATACTATGGCGTTTTTATAAACGCTATATATTAGCATGTTGTAATATGACAGGGGTCTATAATAGCAACCTAATAAACGCTATAAAAACATGCTATAAATGATGTTACTCATAGCGTTTCTGAATTGCTATTAAATAGGTGATTTGTGACATATAAATTCCTACCAACAGCGTTTGTTACTTGCTATAAAACTTTCATGCAAAGTTGTGGTTATGTTGCTAATATTCATGACGTCATTTAACTGTTATTTATAGCAATCATAAATGTTGTAGATAAACGTTACTTGATTACTATAACAACTACAAAACGCTATAAAAATTTCATAGCCTGATTATTATAGCACCTTTAAATGCTATAGAAACACTATAGAAAATTTAATTTAGTATTTTATAGCATTATTTATTTGTCATGAAAGCTGTCTAATCATTGCAGAAATTTTTTATTGCACTAGTATAATGCTATAGTTGCATAACCATTATTAAACGTATTTCATGCACAATATTAAACATATAAATATTTATGATCAAAAAGTATTGTCATACAAAGTTCGAAGCATCAAAAGTAACAATTCTTACAATCGTTGCTAACCAAAACAATACAAAGTAACAGTTCTTACAATCGTTGCTAACCAAAACAATACATACTAGAAAGAACAATCCATACAACTGTAGCTAACCAAAACATAATAAAAGTAATGATGTATGAACATTAACACAAAATACATTCAAGGAGAATAAGTGCGATAACATTTTTTTTTCAAATCTTCCACCATGGCATAAACCTAGAGCATCATACAACTCCTGTCAAAAAAACATACGTCTATTAGTCATAAAATATAAACAAAAACTATAAAGAATAGCAAAATATGGAGGAGGGAAATTGCAGCAAAAAAAGAAAATACTCAAAAGTGATGGCTAATATATGTACATCACAGAAGCAATTTGATGTTCTGTCAGATTTGTATACATACATGGGTTTTCAGCATACATAAGATGTATATGTATGTCTTGGGGGTGTGTTAATAAACCGATTATATATATATATATATGTGTGTGTGTGTGTGTGTGTGTGTGTGTGTGTGAGTGTGAGTGAGTGTGTGCGCGCGCGCACGCATACGGAAGCAATTGTTAAATAGATTTCTATCACATATAATTCAAACCCAAAATTGTAGATAACCTGACCCAATCGACAGTTCTGAAGATTCAACAACTAATAGGAGCTAAAACTCCACTTCTAGTCTTCTAGATGTAATTTACTTCTGAAAACCAAAATATAATGGCGAAGGCAATAACTTTTTAACCTAGACTGGACTGGACCTAAACTCAGAAATCAGTAAACTCAACAAAATGAAAATACCAGTGCATTAGGGAATTTAGAATTTTGATTTAGATTTAGACTGGACTGGTGTGATTTAGCAAAACACAATGCATGATCGTATACAGTAATTAGTGTACTTTTTGCAGATTATACAAAACTACATTCATGTCCAGACTGAACATCCAGTCCTCAGTTGTGAGCATCAGTAAATGTGAATTACCTTTGCGTCTACCTGTTGGTTCCCTCAGCAACCCTCGGTTGTGGGCATCAGTTCCCTCAGCAAATAATATAGAGATTGCTTTCTTCAAAAGTCCATGCACTACAAAGAAGAATTAACCTGAATATAGTAAAGTTAGTAGAAGCTAGCAAATCTAGTTTAAAGTAAATTCAGTTGTAAATAAGAGTCATGTACAACGTTTATAATCAATTCATTTCGTTTCTATCTTTCAATTTAGTTGTTAATAAATAAATAAATAAATAAATAAGAGTCTTGTACTACGTTTATAACCAACTCAGTTGTTAATAAAGATGTAGTTTGTAATAGTTACCTGTTTTCTCTTCTTCGCTGGCGTCCACTTTCTCTATTTATTTTGTTTTATTCGATAATTAAATATATCAGAACTTAAGTAATTTTGACATATAAATGTGCATACTGATCTCCAGTGTACGAGTGGGTGGCTGTCATTGTACCCTTCACAATTCCAAATTCTTCATCTAGAACCTCCATGAATGGAGACGGGCAGTTTTTTGTGAACGATGCATTACTGAAGATAATAAAGAAAAAAAAATTACATGTATATGATAAACAACATGGAAATGTTATCAAAATTGAATGATTTAGTGCTGATAAAATGATCATAAGTGTATGCACCTGATGATATTGCAACTTAATCAGAGTAATCGCCTTGGTTAACTCCACAAACATAGGTGGGAATATCTGCACCTTTGGCGGGTGCAGGGATAATGACCTTCCTTGCTCCTGGTTGTATGTGCTTTCCTGCACCTGGCCCATCCACGAACACTCCAGTTCCCTTCATAAAAATAGGCATATAAAGGATCTTCCATTTCTACTTGTAAAAATTTAAATTTTTATCTCTAAACGTTTCTATTATCCATAAAAATCAGACACTCCAGGTAATTAACAAAGAGATCTACTTGGTATTCAATACTAAGAACTGCAAGTGGTAAGACTGTACACTATTGGTATAGAGAGCTTAGGACTGAATCCCTTGGCATCGAAAACTACTTTAAAATAAAATATGGGTATTAACTATTAACACTGTGCTTTGGTCAGATGAGCCATCTTTTAAAGGTACAAGTTTTTCACTATATTTCAAGGAATGCACCTACCTCTAGTTGATATGGGTACATAATATAGAAGCAATATATATTATATACACCTCGATGACAATGTCAATGCCCATCTCAGCCCAAGGAACCTTCAAAGGGTCACGGCTAGACACGACCTTGATCGGATTTCCATCAATGCTTATTGCATGATTATCTAAAATTTTCGACATCTGCCTTGAATGTTCCGAGCATTGAATCATACTTCTAAAGCTGTGATGCCTGCAGTAAAGGGGAAGAAAAAATAAGAAGAGAGGAAGAAGAAGTGAATGATGTTTGTGTATTGAAGAAGAGTGTGGTTCTTAAATGAACAAAATTGGGATAAAAAAGATAGATAATGGACTAGAGCAAGAGACATCCAGTTCTTTGACCTCTCATCATCCGTTGAACCCAATGACAAACTTTGTGAAACTTCATTTTGTAAACTTTAAATTAAAATTTACAAGTTTAAAGCCAATATGATTACTGTTTTGAAGACAACATTAGATGTGCATTGTACCATTTGTCAATGGTCATTAAATGGTGGAAATGTATGTGTACTTCGACATATCTTTGTATATCCTCCTTAAATGAATTGGTGTTCTAGAGTTATGCATGCCTTCTAAATAAAGACATGTCCGAAATATGAGAATAATTGTAGTTTACTTCGACAATAGCAGTTGCATCCTATGATAGGAGCAAACCACAGTCCACCTTCACATCCCCTTCAAGTCCGCAGTGCATGCCAAGATTTAGGCATCACTGACCACCTGACAATAGTGCTACCCTGATGATAAACCAACTGACAACACTGCTTCACGGTGGCACACCAATACCATCAAAACGTCTGACATTACAGCTTCACCATCACACACTACCATTCCATAAAAAGATCTTGAGGTGCAATTTTGGTTGCTCTCACTGCTAGTTAATGATATTATTTATAAATCTGTTAATCAATACTGCAGTTTTACTACATGAAAACTGTTGTATGTTTAGTTTATCGATCAAAAGTAATAGATGTAAATGTTCGTAAGTTTTGCTTTTTTAACATACTACAATTATTTATTCATCTGCAGCATTTGATTGCAATTGTCATATGTTCTTAGAGTCCAAACTTTTAGAAGTCATGTAATTAACTTTATGAAAATGTATATATTATAAAATGTAGACTTGTACCTGGTCCTGGAATTACAAAACAATATTTGGTTGTACATTTGGTCAATTATAGGCATGTACTTGAAATTAGATATAAATGCTTACTAAACTTTTGAAATAATGTAATTTAAGTTTATTCATATTGTTCCTCGTTATATGAATTATTTCCTTCCCTTCGACTGACATGCATCCTTTGGATTTCTTTTTGGATTGATTCTCACACAAAATATTATCACACTACGAATTTATTTTCTATATTGATTTGATTGTGTATTATTTTCACTTTTTCTTTATTTTCTTATGACATTTAATTTGGTTATTCATTCATTTTTTCTGAGCAAATAGAAACCAATTGCATTATTCACATTTTAACAGTTCAGTTTAGTTCAATAATTTTAATCCGGGTTAATAACTTTAATCCTATCGATCCTCTTATCTAATTAATGTGCATAGTATGTGACTAAGCTTTAGTATACCAAGGTTGGACCTAGTCATAGTAAGAAACTTGGCATAGTTGTACATACTAAAGCAAAGAGATCGAAAACAGGTGTATGATAAGGATTGGCATAGCAAGTATAGTTTTGATATTTCATTAATGGAACACTACTAAACATGTGTACAAATGTAGGCAGTTTAATGGTAGTAGATGAAACAAACTTGCATTTTATTGTTTTGCAAGCACCATAACAGAATATGTAAATGTCGTTTAGAAATCCTAGCCCCTTCTCTAGTATCTTCAGTTTCAATTTATTCTTGTTGAGTTCATCTCCATCTTAATTATGACCTGCGAAAACAAAAGTTATTATTACAACAAAGGAAGTTTACACCATATACATAATCAACCAAACCACTTAAAAATGGCTTGGTTTGCCTGCATGGATATGACAGCAAAAGCATTCCTTTGCTTGATCCCATGTTTTCAAAATTAAGGCCTCGTCCAGATCTGCCAAGTAAACTTGCAATGTCATGTTCGATGGCTATGTAAACAATGTATGAAACTACATTGACTCATTCTTTTATGAGCATAATGAAAAGAATTCTACAGCTATATTTCGATATGCTATCTTTTGATTTTAAAGTAAGTACGAAATGGTCCCTGTAACCATAACATCACAGTTCCAACACAGTATGGTATTGTCCTAGAAATATACAAAGTGCCCTCCTTTTTCCTGGATTGAATACCAAATATTTACACATCTTTAGCTCAGAAAGATACTAAGAAAATATATGATGTAGAGGAGGGAGAAAAACACCTTACATATATCACAGAGATGAAGATAGCTTGATTCAAAGAGTGAAAATCGAAGATGTTTGCTTGCAACTTGCTCAGCATGATGAACTTAATGGTCGCACACATCACACAGTGCAGCCTCGTCTGCACTTCAAATGACCGAGGCTGCAATTTTGTTGCAGGCGTCGCATAGCTGCATGTATTGTTGCTTAAGAGCCAATTCTTTCTATCTTTTGTTATCTCCAAACGATTACAGATAAAGCAACAATACATTCGAGAAACTGAAGGAAAATTTTGTTACATCGAAACTGAAGGAAAATATTGTTACAAAACTCACTTTTGAGAAAAGTCTGCTCAAACCTATCTTGTGAAATGCTTGATACTTCAGTTTTAATAGCAGCCTGCTCGTTTATGAAATTAGATTGCAATCGTGGAGGATTCAGCCAGTGTAGCTAGCAATGGAAGTCAAAACCAAGCAAACTTGTCTCGCAAATATTTATTCAAACTCTGTTGTTAGCTTGTGCTGGTCCGCTGTCGTGCAGATGACAACTGAGAGAATGCTTGAGTGGTCTGCTGCTTACCTGCCAGTACCATACAACAAAACATCACAACTTAAAGCTAGTTCAACTAATTCCAAATGTCAACAAACAAATAGTAATATTCCTCATTCAGCGAAGATATCAGTGGCTTAGTGTTAATACCAAATTCAAAATCAAGTTAGCCACTGCTCATCAACTCCCAGGATAATGACAGTACTGATCTATTTCACTACTTTTTAGCGGTGTAAAGTATAAAGTACTGTTATCACGAGCATAGCTCTACAATCTATATTGTTAAATTAAGAACGTCATTTTCAATCGTTAAATTGTACCTAAGAATAGTGAACATCGTACTCGTTGCCTCTGTTAATTTTCTCATTAAATGAAACAATGCTATTTATAGCTAATAGGCAGTGACTATTTATCTTGAATTTAGTTTTTGCACATGGTCCAATATTGTAGCACAAATGCTTGAACTGCTCAAACTAACACCAACAAATTTATAAAAGGCCCCACCCATGTACAAATATGAGGTTATGAGTTACACTTTTCCTTGTTGCCCAATTATAGCAACACAATCTCATAATATTAGAAATAAAGATAAAAAATTGAAAATTAAAAAAAAATCAATTTTCCAAAAAATTGGTAAGTGCAGTAAAACTCATGCATCTTTAGTTCCAAAAACAAAGAAAAACTCCATTTTGAAAAGAAAAAAAAACGATAAATCTCAGATTGTCAAAATTGGATAAAAATCAGTTTTCCAGAACAGAATGAACATCATCTTGCAAAACCGAGTTGTCTCCGTTGTTTTGCAAAATTGAGTAAGTTCAATTTGGTTAAAAGTTAAATTAACGACTTAAATTTTCAGTAAGCAGATATAAAATAACAACCAACAACGAACCAAAGTTCAATTGATTACTTAAATTTCCTTCATATAACCAGTGGCATATTAAACGACAACCCGCAACGGACCAAAGTTCAAATAAGAACTTCACCGTGTAAACATATATAAAAAATAGCAATGAAATTGTTGGTTGATATCAAGTGCACAACACTTATTTTTGTTTCGGCTTGAGGTAAAACTCATGCATGCATGCATAGTTTCCAAAACAAAGTAAAAATAGGTTTTGAAAGAATCGGTTAATCTCAAATTGTCAAGATTGAGTAAAAATCAGTTTTTCAAAACAGAGTAAACCTCATCTTGCAAACTAAGTTATCTCCATTGATTTGCAGCTTTGAGCAAATTCGGTTTGGTCAAAAGCGAGTAAAATTAGGTTTGTTAACTTTGTTGTTGAGCGTATGAATAATCAAACATGTAAAAAATTAATCATATATTCTCATATTGCTTCCACATGGTCTGTGCTAGAATAACTATTAATCCCAATATTGGGGAAAAAACAATTTCTTTTCAATATGAAATAGTTCATTCTAAAAACAGTACAACAAACCAACCTAAAATATATACAAGAGATGACAGAATTTATCTATATGCAATTGCATAGAAATTTTAGACAATTGTCTGGTAAACAAAGAGCATTATCCATCTCAATTCACTTTGACAATATACATCATAATACTATGCTCATTCTATGGTTATAAGGATTTCAGAACAACATTTTAAAAGAATAAATTATAAGCAACTAACAGAAATGTACTACAAACAATTTACCCTGCTAGTCAAAAGAATTTATACAACTGTAACTCTATGTATACATGAAGACTATCCTTCATGTTGCACTTTGTGGAAGCAAGACAAAAATAGAAGAATCAATAGCAAAAAAAGATTTTACCTTAAAGAAACCTGCTCTCCAGTTGCATAAAAGTTCCAAAAAATAGTGCCATAGAAGTACATTACCGCAGTAAGAGTAAGGAATGATTGGAAAGAGCCAAACTGTTCAACAAAGTAACCAGCTCCTATAGTACTAATCACTGCAGCCAATGTTCCAAATGAATTTGCACCTACACAATCAACAAATAAAGCACGTTTTATATGTTAATATTCATAAATTGGAAACCATAAATATAGTGCATAGTTCAACAATACTAACCATGAATTTGATAATTTTTTATAACATGAACATTATAAACATTAATATTGGTAAATTGGATAATATGAACATAGTGCATGGTCCAACAAGACTAACCATGACGAAATCCTATGCATTTGGGAGCAATATAAACAAAAGTAACTCAAATTCCAAAATCATTTATATAAATAAAGAGATTTACCAGTAGATTTTTGTGGTAAAAATTGGAAGAGATGACTTTTAATATACCTTGTACATTTATGCCATATTATGCAGTATTTCTTGTAGTGGATAGTTCAAAAAGAAAATAAGTGGAGACCATGCTGAGCAAATCGTTCCACCATACAAAAAAAGCTCAAGTATATTATTAAACAAGATAACTTGATTTATTATGCTTGTTGTGTTACTGGTGTTATTATGTATTTGATGAAGGATAAGTCAGACTAAAATTTTTTTAGGGATGTTTAATACAGATCATGAAGTCTTGGAGAAGACTTCTTTGCTGGAGTTATTTGCTAATGAGTATAAGAGGCATGGTTGTTTGCTCGTGCATGTTGCTAATAAGTCGCCCTAGGGATCATTACATTCCTCATAAATAACCAGTGAAGTTAGACAGAGAAGGACAACTACTAAATTCTGCAAAACATGGCATTTATTTTCTGATCTGGTATCTTTGATTACTTTGATTTCCATTTTTATTGGTATCTTAACATTTCAATATCTCTTTTCCTTTGAATGGTAATTCCGTAATTATCAGCATAAGGAGAATATGGGTAATATATTCGTTATTGCATGTTTTATAAGTTGATGGAGAAGGTTGATGTATTCGAAAAAATAACACACAACAACATGACGAATTGACGACGAAATATAGACATAATTAAATTGTGAATTTAGGACCAGAAGGTAATCAATCTCGTTTTACCAAGTTGTATGCTCAAAACATTTTTGTATTCTGCCTTCATTATGCAGCATACATATTGATTGTCACAGTCATAAAAGAATATTTACTGCATACATAAAGAATATTATGCAGCATGCATAAATATATTTACTGCTCCTAGATATGCTTTGTCCTTTGACAACATAGTAGAAGAAACTCTGCTTTTTTCAGAGCTTTAAAATAGTCACAGCAACAATTTGAACCCGAAAGAAGACGAAACTAAATCATAAAATGGAGATAAGGCAAAATTAGTCAATGCCAGAACTTTCTGTTTATCTATCAACTCCCTTTTATTTCCAACCAGTTAGTTAAAATTAATCCACAAACTAGAAAAATGCCAAATTAAATTTAATAGACTCAGCAAACATTTTATTGCACTGTCTCAACCTAAACTGACTGCCCTTATGTACGGTTTATGAAATATTAATCATACAAACATACTACACTATTAGTGTCACACAAACAGATATATTCCAGAAAGAAGCATAGACAAATTTACAAAGAGGCTAAGATGTTCCTCTCTATTTTTTATAAGGCATTTTTTATACAGCGTTGCTGAGTTGTTTCCTTAAGACAAAAATTATGAGCTAGCTTAAAGCATAAAAACGGAATAAAAAAGCTTACAACCAATGAAACATATAATTAATCAATTTATAGGTAGAAATACTCTGCGGGGGACTTATGGTTACCATGTATATTAAATGTACTTAATGGTCAAATAACATGTTACATTATTGGCATAAAACAAAGCCTTAGAGATTAGAATGTATAGTTGAAACCGACTTAGCAATTGACTAAGATCATTGCTTCACTCCATCTAGAAGGAATTTCCACTCAAGTGTGATCGATTCTTTTCTAAAAACAAAGAATTTAAAAATTCAGAATACATTATTCACCAATAAAAAAAAATCTTCCAGACTAAATCAATTAGGATAAAATAAGAATAAGGGCATCACTAAAACCGTCGGCAGTAGACAACTGACAGCCTGAAAACAATGGCCCATTGAAACATAACATCGAATAGAAATTCAATGACTAAATATGCATAATAAAATGCACTGGCTCTATAATTATTACCTCAGCGCTCACAAGCGGATCTCGGAGCAGATATTGAGGTGCGGTTTTTGTTCGTCGCCGCTTGATTAATTAGAGCTTCCGTTTGATAAATCATCGAGCGAGAAATTTGTGCGAAAAGTGGTTGCTTGGTACAGAGCGAAATTTTGAAATAATTGCAGAAGAAGAGAGCAAGGAATATCGATGGTGCAGGAGGGTTTTTTTCTTTTCTGGGAGGAAGCATTGAAATAGAGGAATGAGTGGCCAGAAAACATTTCATTGAAATTTGGCAGAAATTTAACCGGGAACCTTAGATGACGCGTAATTTTGACGTCTCTCAATTTTATGGCGTAAGGCAACGCCCTCCCTGTTTTATTTAATTTTTGACGAGAGTACTGATAGCAAGTCCAGTTTTCAATGCAATCCCTGTTGCTATCAATGTATCATTTTCATGAGTGTAATGCGACATGCAACATGGACATGGTGACGCTCCAATAGTCAATGTCAAAGAGAAGACTATGATTCGATTCCAAAAGAATATAGGATATCACGCCAAATTTATGACACCAATCGTCTACGAGAAGGAAGCTTCATCCTTTTTATGAAAACGTTATGCTTTGCATTTGCAAAACTATGTCGGAAATGATACTAAAATACATGTTATATTCTTTTTCTCATCAATAGAATCCAGTATATATTAGTGTTGAATCCAATATGTTCAAAACTACAAATCATATTTCCATGAAAATATTGTCTACATATTTATTTGTATTGCATTATATTTACAGTGAAAATATTTTTGAGTACATATATTAATCAATTTCTTGCTTTAAAAAGACAAAAAACTACAACAAAATAAAGAAAAAGAGGTATGCTAAATGTTGAATGGTGAGTATGCTTATATGTTCAAAATGAATAATAATACGGCAAATATTTGCTGCAAAAATGCAAGGACTGTTGTGATATGCGATACTATATATGTTGGATTGAAGAGGACGAAGATAGCTTCAAGTCGGAGGTGACCATTCGCAAATCGGAGCTCGTATGGAGGAGATATGAGCAAGAAGGTGCAATTTTCAGTGGTCTGAAGCGACAGACGTTTGTCATAGGGGATGTCAGACGTCTGTCTGCAGGGAATAGATTTCCCAAGAGCTCAGACAGACGTCTGACACTTCCCGGCAAACGTCTGTGCTGAGTGGTTTTGCCCAAGTAATCTCTGGAAGAGGACAGACGTCTGTTAGGAGATTCGACAGACGTCTAAGCGGGTTTTGGGCAATTTTCGGGCTGAAGATTAGCAAACAAATTTGTGACTAATTCGGGAGCAATTTGGGTAATTGGCCAACCTCTATATAAGCTATTTTCTGAAGTGAATTACAGAGAGCTTTTGAGAGCTTGAAGACTTGATTTGGGATCAAGGGTTTATTCTCAAGGGAGAATTAGGGTTCATAGCCTAATTCCAATTCTTCAATTCTATTCTCCTCAAACTCTTTTCTTTATTGAAATATAGTGATTATTGGATCAATCTCATGTATTCCTTTCATCGTGGTAATAAAATACTCTCTCCAAAGTGGATGTACACTAACAAGATGTTAGTGGAACCACTATAAATCCTTGTGTGATTTATTTTTGCTACTTTGTCATTAGTTTCTTGCTTGTGATTGAGATTTGGATTGTTCATGATTGGTTGATATTGGTTTGGTGACTAGAGTTATTGCTTTGGTTGTTTTTGCAAGTCTAACAACGATCTAGTCTTCCGCTAGCGCATTGTGGTTTAGATATCGGATTCAAGTGGTCTTGAATCGGATTAATCACAACGGTTACAACAGTTGGTATCAGAGCTGTTTTAGTGCTTGTTAGGTGTTTGTGAGAATGCTGGAGACGGATAGTAGCTCGGTAAGTCCTTCAACCGGAAGTCCGAATAGTGTGGCGCCTTATGTATGGGGTTCGTATGCGGCGTCGGGTTCTCAATTGGTTATTGATAAGTGGAACAGTGATAATGACTTTGAGAAGTGGAAATGGAAAATGAAAGCGGTTCTTTGGCGGAATCGGGTGCACCGAGTAGTATTTGATACTCAATTATTGCCAAGTGATATCTCGGATGTTGAGAGAGAGGAGATGGAGGAATGGGCTTACACTACTCTTCAACTTGCTATGGGGGAGAATGTGATCTTCGAAATTAGTGGTGAGACTACCGCTAAAGGTATTTAGGACAAGTTGGAAGAACTTTATATGAAGAAGTCGCTCACTAATCGTTTGATCTTGTTGCGAACGTTTTTCACCTTCAAGATGAAGGAGGGTAATTCGCTTAAGGCACATTTGAATGCCTTTGATGACTTACTCATGAAGATGAAGGCCGTTGATTTGAAGATTGAGGAAGAGCAAAAGTCGATGATATTATTGTGTTCATTGCCGGATTGTTATACGGGTTTCTCAAATAGTTTGATCTATGGCCGAGATACCTTGACTCTAGATGATGTCAAGACGGGTCTTCTTTGTGAGGAGTTGAGAGATCAAATGAAGGAGATGAGTGAGGGTAGGAGTTGAGCTAGTAATAGTCACGTGTTGTTTGTGGAGAAAGAAAAGAATGTGAAGAAAGGAAACCGGGGGCGTTCTAAATCAAGAAAACCCGGTGAAAGAGGTAAATCGAAAGAGAGAAATGGAAAGTGCTTTATTTGCAAGAAACTGGGACATTGGAAGAATGAATGTCCGGACAAAGATAAGAAGGAAGTAGCATCTTCATCCGTGGCGGTGGAGAGTGGGGATGGTGAGATAGATGAGAATGTGTTGACGGCGGTAGCATCGGGTGTTTCGGGTAACGAATGGGTTCTCGATTCGGGTGTGTCATATCATATGACGCCAAATAGAGATTGTTTTTCGTCCTTTGAGGTCAAAGAGGGAAATGCAATTGCTATGGGAAATGGTGCTATTTGCAAGTCGATGGGTAGTGGCTCCGTGTAAATAAGGATGTTTGATGGAGTTGTTCGCACGCTCACCAATATTCGCTATGTTACGGGACTTAGGAAGTCGCTTATATCTTTGGGGGCAATTGGATTCTCTAGGATGCAAGATCACTATCGAGAAGGATTGCTTGAGGGTTTCGAAGGGAGCGCTTGTGGTTATGAAGGGTGCTAGGACTCATGGTATATATTTTCTTCAAGGTGTGACCATAGGAGGTGAGACTTGGGTGGGTGTTGATAGTTCTCGTGACTTGGATGTGACACGGTTGTGGCATTTGAGATTGGGTCATGTCTCGGAGAGGAGTTTGGATATTCTTCGGAAGCGGGAGATGATTGATGGTGAGAGCTTCAACAAACTAGAGTTTTGCGAGGAATGTGTCATGGGGAAGCAAACAAGGGTATCATTCGATGAAGGCAAGCATGACTCAAAGGAGGTTCTTGAGTATGTTCATTCGGATGTTTGGGGACCGCCACCTGTTGCTTCTTTGGGAGGAGCAAGGTATTATATCTCTTTCATTGATGATTTGTCACAAAAGGTATGGGTGTACGTAATAGGGGCCAAGTCGGAGGCATTTGCTAAGTTCAAAGTGTGGAAAGCTCTTGTTGAGAATGAGAGTGGTAAGACTTTGAAGGTGTTAAGGACCGATAATGGCGGTGAATATGTCTCGCGTGAATTCTTGGAGTATTGTAAGCATCATAGGATCCAGAGACATTTTACTACAGCGGGAGATCCGCAATCTAATGGAGTAGCGGAGAGAATAAACCGAACTCTACTTGAGAAAGCTCGATGCTTGAGATTGACATCGGGTTTGTCTAAGGGATTTTGGGCCGAAGCTTTGTCAACCGCGGTGCATATTGTGAATCGAATTCCGTGCTCGGCCATTGGTAACAAAATTCCAGAGGAAGTGTGGAAACGGAAGAGTGTTGACTTGAGATATCTTCATGTGTTTGGTAGCCCGGTTTATGTGCATGATCCGAGGAATGATAAGCTTGGAGCTAGGGCAGTCAAGGGGATATTGCTTGATTTCACGGACGACATGAAAGGTTATCGGATTTGGAATCCGGAAACGAAGAAGGTCGTTAATTCTCGTCATGTCACTTTTGATGAGTCGGCTTTATTCAAGGTGAATGAGAGCTCATCGGATGTTCCGGATTTGGTTCATGGTGAATCAAAGGAAAAGGAAGTCATTCGCACATTCCGTCCAAGTGGTAGTAGAGTTGAACAAGCTCGTGGGGTTAAAGCGGTTGATGAAACATCACATAGTCCACATGGTTCCTCTAGTGATGATGTTGGTGATGTACATTCTAATGACCCGCATTCTACGCATCGGGGGATCGTAGAATATTTATTTCTTTCCCGTATGAAGTCGTATAGTCATGTAACTTTGGGAAACATCCATTAGAATCATTTCCCATGTTCATGATTTTTGTCGATTTTTAAATGACCATTTTGCCCCTAGTTGGTACTGTTTTGGCCATAACTTTTGATTGGTAAGGAATTTTGACCTGAAACCACTTCCATTGGATTCGTTTGATGGTTTACCTTTCCGTAGAGTGGTCATAATAGCCAAACGGACTTACCGTTTGGGAGATATGGCTGAAATAAGGTTTGGAGGGTGAAAAACTGCTTAACCGGGCCAAATCGGGTGATTAGTGGATAGGCCCATAACCCATTTCGGGATTAGGGTTATGGGAAGGCTGAAATGAGATAGAGGATCATTCCATTTCAGTTTTCTAGCCTCCACTTATCACCAAGGAACCCTAAAAATGGCCTCCAACCTCTAAATCACCTCCAAATCACCTTTTGGTCAAGGATTTAGCTTAGCAACCTCTAATCAAGGAAGATCTACACCAAAGCAACATTGGAGCTGCTGTTTAGCATTGGGATTCACATCAAATCAGAGATTTATTTCAGATCTTAGTTTATTTTGTGGCTAAGGTGAGTGATTTGCATAGTTTTGCACTAATTATGGCTGATTATGAGTGATTAGTGTTAATTAGCGAATCTAAACATGATAAAATTCGGGAATAATGTTCATAAATCCTTAAATGATGTTTTAGACCTCTGATATGAATTTGGGTTAATTTGGTTAAGTTTTGCTAATCCTACCATTAGTTTCACCTAAACATGCTTAAGGGGAAATGTGGGATTTTGGGTATGTTTGATCCATTTCTACCTATCATATTGATGTTTTGATGTTTGTGGTTGATTATGCATGTTTCTATGACTGTATGAAATGTTTTGTGATTGATTTCAATAGTTAGAATGGTCGAAAACGCAGTCGAACGGCGTAAACACTTGCTGGAACAGTTTCAGAAAACAGTGCAGGTTTCGGATCGGATCGGATATGGGGCTCGGATCGGATACGTTGAACTGAGCAAGGAATTCGATCGGATCGGAACCCAACACTTGGGAAAAGTGGCAAAAAGGAAGGCCACGCTAGCTGAACTGGGATCGGATCGGATTAGGGAGTAGGGATTGGAGCGGATAGAGGAGGATGGATCAGATCGACGCACGTAAAGGATGAGGAGGCGGATCGGAGCGGAAGCATGAATTGGAGGGAGGGTGGCACTCGACCCGAACCGAGGAGAAACGCCCGACTCGAACCGATGGAGGACACCCGACCCGAACCGCACCAGAAGAAGACCCGACCCGAACAGATGGAGGATACCCGACCCGAACCGATGGCTTGAGGAGGAACCCGACCCGACCCAGTATTGACCAATAACCCAAGATGCAAAGGTAGTCCGATATGGGAAGTTAGAGCTCAGGATCCAGTTGGGAACCAATGAGTTCACTTCATGGTTGGACTTTGCTGCGGGACGTGTGCTAAGGAGTTGTCGACGTTCATAACTTCGATTCACCACTAAAAATGAAGGATGGCTACTTATCAGTGCAGTAGGGTCATTATGACCTGAGGGGCAAGGTGATGGTAGCAAGACTACGTTATCAGTGCAGTAGGGTCATTATGACCTGAGGGGCAAGGTGATGCGTAGTAAGACTATGAGCTAGCGCAGATGGGGTGAATAACTCCATGGGGCATGTGGACATAGTAAGGATTGGTAAGGCTATGAGCCAGCGCAGATGGGGTGAATAACTCCATGGGGCAAGTGGACATAGCGAGGAATTAGTGGCTATGTTATCAGTGCAGTGAAGCCATTTATGACTTCATGGGGCAGAGTGATCGTAGCAAGGTATGTTGGGTGATCGAAGTGGTGAACATCGTATGCTTTACGCACTGAGTGAGAGATGTGAGGATGGATGCTATGCTTGATTGTTTGCCATCATTATGACATGCACACCTCCCCCACCTCCGTATCTTTACACCGTTTGATATGGTACCTTGGAGTGTTGTACAGTATGTAGTGCTAACTCTTTGGTTGCAGGTCCAGGTTCATGTATGTTTTAGTCTACCTGTTATTGTTCACTTTAGATGCTTATCGCTCATACCAGGCTTTATGTCTGACCCAGAGTTTTATGTCTCCTCTTATTACTCTGGGTGCTCACACGAGCAGACTAGAGACAGGTTAGCTGGTGATGTGCGAGTAGCTGATTCGGAGGCGGGCAGGAGGCTTCCACGTATGATATATATATATATATATATATATATATATATATATATATATATATATATATATATATATATATATATACACACATTCTCCCTGTGTCGTTGGTGGTCGCTACTTGGGCATTAGTAGTGTACCTCTTTTATCTTGCTTTTGCTTTGAGACAGTTTGAAAAGTTGTAATAAGCTATATTTTGGATTTCCGCTGCTATGATGCTCAGTTCTGGTTTTAGCTTATGCACTGTCTCTCCTGTTTTATGTCAAGTATGTTATTATTATATTTTGTTCTATGCGCTGTGAGACATTCTACAGGTTCTTTGTATGTTCATTTCCTTCTTCCTTTTCCTTCTGACGACCCGTTCCGTGCTAACTGGACATGTGTACAGCGCACTTTTGGAGTAAATGTCGGTTGGTGCGGGGCGGGCCGTCACACTTGGTATCAGAGCTCTAGGTTGCGTAGTTAACCTAGGGAAAGACACCAGGGAGAGATAGTACGTATATGAGAGCACGTATTTGTGATTACTTTGGTTTTCAAAAGCTATATATATATATATATATACAATTAGTAGTATAAAGATGAAGTCGCACTGCACTAGCACCACTATGGGGTCGTTAATCGTTTCCCTTTTTCAAATTGACGATGAGCCGAGACACGAGGGGTGCTGGTAGAGGGACCAACCAAGGGAATGCCGCTGACATGAGGGCGATGTTTAATAACCTCATGAGAGATATGCTTAGAGAAGTGCAAGGGGGCAGTTCCCAATCCCGGAGTTGGTGTTGGCCCAGTAGTGCAGGCGCCTAGGGTCGATTCGCCAAGTTGTGCAAAGATTACACTAACCTTGGCGGGAAGCCGTTCCACGGGACGGAGTCGGCCACAGATGTTCAAGATTGGATGGATAGCTGTGACCGTATCTTTGGTGACTTAGGTCTTGAGGATGCGATGAAGAGAAGGCTAGCGTCTCGTCAGCTGCAAGGGCGAGCGATGAATTGGTGGAATGCCATTAGAACAGCTACTCCAGAAGATCAGGTTACTTGGGTTCAGTTCAAGGCTCGCTTTAGCGAGAAGTTTATTCCAGCTTCCCAGAAGTCAGTGTTGTTTAAGAGGTTCTTGGAACTCAAGTAGAACGGAAGGGCAGTTTCTGATTATATTGCTGAGTTCGACACTTTGTCGAAGTATGGACTGTCTCTTATCGACACTCCTGAGAAGAAGAATGAGAAGTTTATTACTGGCTTGGATGGATACTTGGGGGAAAGGCTTATCAATCACATCGATGAGACTTTTGAATCGATCGTGGGAAAAGCTTTGAGATCAGAGAGTCTTTACCCTAAGTCAAAGACTGAGGCTGCATCTGCAAAAGGGTCAAAGCCGCAAGTAGGTGGTGGAGGCAAGAATAGCTCTCAGAATAAGAGGAAGCAGGACCAATCTAAAGGTGGCCAGAAAAAGAGTAAGAAGGATGTTGAGTGCTTCAGCTGTGGTAAGAAGGGCCATTATGCTAAAGAATGTCGG
The DNA here is from genome assembly GCA_030737875.1 of Allium sativum. NCBI lineage: Eukaryota > Viridiplantae > Streptophyta > Magnoliopsida > Asparagales > Amaryllidaceae > Allium > Allium sativum. Next base: position 322,933,343 of record CM060926.1, on the reverse strand, counting down.
GCCAAGCCAGCGGAAAGGAAGTGCTAAACTGTGGTCAAGTGGGACATCATAAGGATAAGTGTCCGCAACCTCTTAAGGAGAAGCAGATTGTGAAAGCATATGCTATTGATGCTGTTCCATCTTCGTCGAATGCCCCAACTGCGGCGGAGAAAGGAAAGAATGTTGTTATTCAAGGTATGCTTTCTATTTATGATATACCAGTTCAAGTTTTTTTTGATACTGGGGCTTCCCATTCCTTCATATTTAGTGACCTGGTAGATAGGTTAGGACTGGAACCCGAGATAGTCGATAGACCATTGGTTGTGACGAACCCGATTGGTGGTTCGACTAGCCTTAGTATGATTTGCAGGAATTTGGTCTTATCGAGTCATGGATGTATGTTTGTTTGTGGTTGCTTTGTTTTGGGCTTTACTGGGTATGGTATTATATTGGGAGTCGATTGGCTCCAAAGATACGGGGTGGTGGTAGACTGTGAGGGCTTTTTGGTGACAGTGAGGGCGGATGATGGGCGGAGGGTAGTGTTTGGTAGTCTACCTAGTGATGGGGTTATGGCTAGTTTTGTAAATTCCCTCGACATCCCGCAGGATGAGTTGTCAGATGTGCCCGTGGTTGGCCAGTATCCAGACGTCTTCGAGGAGGTGACCGGGCTTACACCACACCGAGAGATTGAGTTCCGTATTGATTTAGTGAAAGATGCCAGACCTATAGTGATGCCACTTCGTCGTATGGCACCAAGGGAGCAACGAGAGCTCGGGGTGCAAGTCAGCAATCTTTTGAAGAAGGGATTTATTAGAAGGAGTGTCTCCGAGTGGGGAGCACCAGTTGTGTTTGCCACTAAGGCAGATGGTTCCCTTCGTTTGTGTGTGGACTGTCGCGAGTTGAATAAGGTGACGAGGAAGAATAAGTATCCTCTACCGCGGATAGATGATTTGTTTGATCAATTGGAAGGAGCTAGATTTTTCTCCCAGTTGGACCTCGCGACAGGATTTCATCAGCTACGAGTAGCAGATGAGAGTGTTCCGAAAACGGCATTTAGGACGCCGTCTGGATTTTATGAGTGGTTGGTCATGCCATTTGGGTTGACCATTGCACCAGCCTATTTTGTGGATCTTATGAATCGAGTATTCAGAGATCAGTTGAATAAGTTTGTTCTTGTGTTCATGGATGATATCCTTGTTTAATCAAGGACAGAGGAAGAACACAAGGGACACTTGAGGATAGTGATGGAGGTGTTGAGGAAACACCAATTGAAAGCGAAATTCTCTAAGTGTCATTTTTGGAGAAGGGAAGTGAGATTCTTGGGTCATGTTGTTTCCGAGAGTGGTATTGCCGTGGACCCTGCGAAGGTGGCTACGGTACAGGATTGGCCTACGCCCAAGAATGCTACAGATGTAAGAAGTTTCTTGGGATTAGCCGGATATTATCGTAAGTTTATCCAGGATTTCTCCAAGATAGCAACACCGTTGACTCAGTTGACTAAGAAGAATCAGTCCTTCGTCTGGGACGGAGTGTGTGAGGATGCCTTCAAGAGTCTAAAGGAGAAGTTGACGTGTGCGCCAGTGTTAGTCATTCCTAAAGGGAATGAAGAGATGACGGTATACACGGATGCTTGTGGTACCGGACTGGGTGCAGTATTGATGCAAGGAGGTAGGGTTGTAGCTTATGCTAGTCGACAGCTAAAGCCGCATGAGAAGAAGTATCCTACCCATGATTTGGAATTAGCAGCGATCGTGTTTGCGCTGAAGATGTGGAGACACTATCTCTTGGGAGAAAGATTTGAGCTGTTTACCGATCATAAATCGTTAAAGTATCTCTTCTTCCAGAAAGATCTGAATCTCCGTCAGCAGAGATGGTTATAGTTCTTGGCTTCGTATGATTTTGATATCGCATACACACCTGGGAAGGGTAATGCGGTAGCCGATGCCTTGAGTAGGAGACATGCCAGCTTAGGGGCTATGTTTCTTGAATGGAAGCAACTGGAGTATATCGTGGGGTTTGATTTCATACGAAAGTGCGAATTGGATCCAGTCATGCTAGCTAGTTTGGCGATCAGACCCACTTTGATGGAGCGGATTGATTCCAGCCAGAGGAACGATCCTAACCTATTGGAAATCATCTCCAAATTAGAGATGGGTATCGATGAGGAGATGAATGTGTATGGGCTTGATCGAGATGGATGGGTTCGGAAGAATGGAAGACTAGTTGTGCCCAACGTGAATGGTTTGAGGGATGAAGTGCTTAGAGAATGTCATCACTCAAAACTGACTATACATCCCGGTGGTAATAAGATGTATCGAGACATGAAGCGAACCTACTAATGGGAAAGAATGAAAAGAGACGTTGGGAAGTTTATATCCAAATGCATGAATTGCCAGCTAGTTAAAGCCGAGCAAAGGAAGCCTAGTGGTTTGTTGCAACCATTAGAAATTCCCGAATGGAAATGGGAGCAAGTCTCGATGGATTTCATCGATGGCTTACCAAGGACTAGATCGGGATATGATAGCATTTGGGTAATTGTGGATCGATTGACTACGAGTGCAAGATTTATACCAGTCAAATCGACCAAAACGGCAGCCAAGCTGGCAGAATTGTATATGAAGTGGGTAGTGAGATTTCATGGAGTACCCAAAAGCATTGTGAGTGACCGAGACCCGTTGTTCACTAGTGGGTTTTGGAAGAGCTTACAAGAGGCTCTAGGGTTAGGATTACATCTTAGTACCGCATATCATCCTCAGACCGACGGTCAGACGGAGAGGGTGAATCGTATATTGGAAGATCTCTTGAGAGCTTGTATATTGGATTTTGGTGGATCATGGGATGACCATTTGCATCTAGTAGAGTTTGCATATAATAATAGCTACCAATCCAGTATCGGTATGGCTCCATATGAAGCTTTGTACGGAAGACCGTGCAACTCACCATCATGTTGGATAGAGACTGGCGAGAAGTTTGTGCTTGGACCAGATGTGGTGAGGGAAACTTCAGATAAGATTAAGATCATTCAACAACGAATGAAAGCTGCCCAAGATAGGCCGAAGAGTTATGCTGATACGAGGAGAAGAGACTTGAAATTCTACGTTGGTGACTTGGTGTTTGTCAAGATCTCTCCGTTGAAGAGCGTGATACGATTTGGCAGGAGAGGCAAGTTGGCACCAAGATTTGTTGGCCCATTCCCTGTTCTTGAATTAGTCGGGAATTTGGCGTATAGAGTTGGCTTACCAGAGAAGATGGCGGGAGTTCACAATGTATTTCATGTTTCCCAATTAAGGAAGTTCGTTCACAACTCAGAGATGACTATTTCACCTGATCAGTTAGAGGACTTCGAAGTAGAACCCGAGGCGGTTGAGAACCGCAAGCCGATTCGTATTGTGGGGCACGATACGAAGCAACTTCTAAGGAAGGCGGTGAAGCTAGTCAAGGTTCAGTGGGGCGAGAACGAGAATGATTGTACTTGGGAGACAGAGGAGAGCATTAGGAAGGCATATCTAGAACTCTTTGCCTGGTAAGATTCACTTTGCAATTTAGTTTTCCGCATGCTAGGATAGACTTGTTTTGCTTGTTTGCATGTTTGATTGTTGTTTTATGATTGATAGGCATGCGAGACCTTTGTATGTGTTTTGATTAGGGAATTTCGGGGGTGAAATTTCTTAAGGGGGGGAGAGTGTAATGACCCACATTCTACGCATCGGGGGATCGTAGAATATTTATTTCTTTCCCGTATGAAGTCGTATAGTCATGTAACTTTGGGAAACATCCATTAGAGTCATTTCCCATGTTCATGATTTTTGTCGATTTTTAAATGACCATTTTGCCCCTAGTTGTACTGTTTTGGCCATAACTTTTGATTGGTAAGGAATTTTGACCTGAAACAACTTCCATTGGATTCGTTTGATGGTTTACCTTTCCGTAGAGTGGTCATAATAGCCAAACGGGCTTACCGTTTGGGAGATATGGCTGAAATAAGGTTTGGAGGGTGAAAAACTGCTTAACCGGGCCAAATCGGGTGATTAGTGGATAGGCCCATAACCCATTTCAGGATTAGGGTTATGGGAAGGCTGAAATGAGATAGAGGATCATTCCATTTCAGTTTTCTAGCCACCACTTATCACCAAGGAACCCTAAAAATGGCCTCCAACCTCTAAATCACCTCCAAATCACCTTTTGGTCAAGGATTTAGCTTAGCAACCTCTAATCAAGGAAGATCTATACCAAAGCAACATTGGAGCTGCTGTTTAGCATTGGGATTCACATCAAATCAGAGATTTATTTCAGATCTTAGTTTATTTTGTGGCTAAGGTGAGTGATTTGCATAGTTTTGCACTAATTATGGCTGATTAGGAGTGATTAGTGTAAATTAGCGAATTTAAACATGATAAAATTCGGGAAAAATGTTCATAAATCCTTAAATGATGTTTTAGACCTCTGATATGAATTTGGGTTAATTTGGTTAAGTTTTTCTAATCCTATCATTAGTTTCACCAAAACATGCTTAAGGGGAAATATGGGATTTTGGGTATGTTTGATCCATTTCTACCTATCATATTGATGTTTTGATGTTTGTGGTTGATTATGCATGTTGCTATGACTGTATGAAATGTTTTGTGATTGATTTCAATAGTTAGAATGGTCGAAAACGCCGTCGAACGGCGTAAACACTTGCTGGAACAGTTTCAGAAAACAGTGCAGGTTTCGGATCGGATCAGATACGTTGAACTGAGCAAGGAATTCGATTGGATCGGAACCCAACACTTGAGAAAAGTGGCAAAAAGGAAGGCCATGCTAGCTGAACTGGGATCGGATCGGATTAGGGAGTAGGGATCGGAGCGGAAGAGGAGGATGGATTGGATCGAAGCACGTAAAGGATGAGGAGGCGGATCGGAGCGGAAGCATGAACTGGAGGGGGAGTGGCACCCGACCCGAACCGAGGAGAAACGCTCGACCCGAACCATTGGAGGACACCCGACCCGAACCGCACCAGAAGAAGACCCGACCCGAACAGATGGAGGATACCCGACCCGAACCGATGGCTTGAGGAGGAACCCGACCCGACCCAGTATTGACCAATAACCCGAGATGCAAAGGTAGTCCGATATGGGACGTTAGAGCTCAGGATCCAGTTGGGAACCAATGAGTTCACTTCATGGTTGGACTTTGCTGCGAGACGTGTGCTAAGGAGTTGTCGACGTTCATAACTTCGATTCACCACTAAAAATGAAGGATGGCTACTTATCAGTGCAGTAGGGTCATTATGACCTGAGGGGCAAGGTGATGGTAGCAAGACTACGTTATCAGTGCAGTAGGGTCATTATGACCTGAGGGGCAAGGTGATGCGTAGTAAGACTATGAGCCAGCGCAGATGGGGTGAATAACTCCATGGGGCAAGTGGACATAGTAAGGATTAGTAAGGCTATGAGCCAGCGCAGATGGGGTGAATAACTCCATGGGAAAGTGGACATAGCGAGGAATTAGTGGCTACGTTATCAGTGCAGTGAAGCCATTTATGACTTCATGGGGCAGAGTGATCGTAGCAAGGTATGTTGGGTGATCGAAGTGGTGAACATCGTATGCTTTACGCACTGAGTGAGAGATGTGAGGATGGATGCTATGCTTGATTGTTTGCCATCATTATGACATGCACACCTCCCCCACCTCCGTATCTTTACACCGTTTGATATGGTACCTTGGAGTGTTGTACAGTATGTAGTGCTAACTCTTTGGTTGCAGGTCCAGGTTCAGGTATGTTTTAGTCTACCTGTTATTGTTCACTTTAGATGCTTATCGCTCATACCAGGATTTATGTCTGACCCAGAGTTTTATGTCTCCTCTTATTACTCTGGGTGCTCACACGAGCAGACTAGAGACAGGTTAGCTGGTGATGTGCGAGTAGCTGATTCGGAGGCGGGCAGGAGGCTTCCACGTATGATATATATATATACACACATTCTCCCTGTGTCGTTGGTGGTCGCTACTTGGGCATTAGTAGTGTACCTCTTTTATCTTGCTTTTGCTTTGAGACAGTTTGAAAAGTTGTAATAAGCTATATTTTGGATTTCCGCTGCTATGATGCTCAGTTCTGGTTTTAGCTTATGCACTGTCTCTCCTGTTTTATGTCAAGTATGTTATTATTATATTTTGTTCTATGCGCTGTGAGACATTCTACAGGTTCTTTGTATGTTCATTTCCTTCTTACTTTTCCTTCTGACGACCCGTTCCGTGCTAACTGGACATGTGTACAGCGCACTTTTGGAGTAAATGTCGGTTGGTGCGGGGCGGGCCGTCACATACATGATACTAGAGAAGTTTCGACTCAAGGTTGAGCCGAAAGGGGTTTAGGTGAAAGTATTGCTACTTGGGTTGGTCGACGTGCAATAAGGCCTCCCGAAAGATATGGTGATTGGAACTACCTTAGCTTTAGTGATCATTTGGACTATGCTCTCAATGTAGTCCAAGATGAGCCGATGGACCTTGATGACGTCATAGAGTCGAGAGAGAGCTCGAAGTGGATTTGCGCCATGGAGTAAGATATGCAATCGCTTATGAAGAACCGAACTTGGGAGTTGGTTCAACTTCCTCAAGGAAACCGTGCTATAGGGTGCAAATGGATTTACAAGGTGAAGGATGATGGAAGGTACAAAGCAAGGTTAGTGGCAAAGGGGTTCTCACAAAGGAAAGGAGTATGATGAAATTTTTGCACCGGTGGTTCGTCATACATCTATCCGAGTTTTACTAGCCATAGTTGCTATCCATGACTTGGAGTTGGAGCAACTTGATGTGAAAACCGCCTTCTTGCATGGAGACTTGGATGAATACATCTACATGGAGAAACCGGAAGGTTTTGTTGTAGATGGTAAGTCTAATATGGTTTGCAAGTTGAAGAAATCACTATATGGGTTAAAGCAATCGCCTAGGCAATGGTATAAGAGGTTCGATCATTTCATGCTTGAAAGTGGCTTCCATCGAAGCATCAAGAATGCTTGCATATATTTCAAGAGGTTGGGAAATGATTTTTGGGTGTATTTACTCTTGTATGTGGATGATATGCTCATTGCTTCCAAGGGTCAAAATGAAATCAACAAGTTAAAGACGCTTTTGAAATCGGAATTCGAGATGAAGGATCTTGGAGAAGCAAGAAAAATCTTGGGCATGGAAATAGGAAGGGAACGAAAGCGTTTTGAGTTAAGATTGACTCAAAATGAATACATAAAGAAAGTGCTTTGCCGGTTTAGCATGGAGGATGCAAAGGCGTTAAATACATCTTTACCTTTGCATATGAAGCTTTTGGAGAAGGGATCACCTATATCGGGGATAAAGACAAGGCTTATATGGCAAAGGTTCCATATGCAAGTGCGGTTGGTAGTTTGATGTATGCAATGGTGTGTACAAGGCCCGATATTACAAATGTCGTCGGGGTGGTTAGTCGGTATATGGCTAATCCGAGGAAATCGCATTGGGAAGCCGTGAAGGCTATTATGAGATACTTGAAAGGCACAACATCTCATGGACTTGTCTTTGGTGGTAGTGATGAAATGAGTTGCAAGTTGGTTGGTTATTGTGACTCGGACTACGCCGGTGATAGGGATCGGAGGAAATCAACTTCCGGGTATGTCTTCACACTTGGCGGGACAGCCATTAGTTGGAGATCGCGATTGCAAACCATAGTTGGTTTATCCACTACGGAGGCAGAGTTGATTTCCGCTGTGGAAGCGGCCAAGGAGGCACTCTACTTGAAGCGATTGTTGTGTGACTTGGGATTCGAACATGAAAGTGTTGATGTTCGATGTGATAGCCAAAGTGCTATCCATTTGGCGGAGAATTTGGCGTTTAGCTCACGGATCAAGCATATTGAGGTGAGGGAGTCATTTCTTGTAGCCATGGATGAGGGTAAGCTAGTATACCTTCGGAAAATGCACACAAAGGATAATGCGGCGGATATGTTTACGAAGGCATTGCCGTATGGGAAGTTCAAGCATTGCTCGAACTTAATTCGCTTGTTAAGTTGCTAAGTGCCACGAGGTGGCACAAGGTGGAGAGAGTGATTTTGTGTTTGATGGAAAGGAATAGCGGTGAGAGATTGGAAATCTATCTTCATGTTAAGTACTTGTTACACTCCCAAGTACATTATCTTTTGGTGAGATGGTTTTGGTTTGAATGTTTTCAACACTACATTGGCGGGGAGGGCATTGCCTGAACTCGTTGGTGTAGTGCAATGGGCGGTGGCCATGCCGGAGCTCATTGGGGAAACATTCAAGTTTGCTTGGTCGAAGGTAGAAGGAAATGCTTGGGTACATTGGAGTTTGGAGTTGAGATAGTTATAGTATCGAGGTGGAGTGTTGTGATATGCGATACTATATATGTTGGATTGAAGAGGTCGAAGATAGCTTCAAGTCGGAGGTGACCGTTCGCAAATCGGAGCTCGTATGGAGGAGATATGAGCAAGAAGGTGCAGTTTTCAGTGGTCTGGAGCGACAGACGTCTGTCATAGGGGATGTTAGACATCTGTCTACATGGAATAGATTTCCCGAGAGCTCAGACAGACGTCTGACACTTCCCGGCAGACGTCTGTGCTGAGTGGTTTTGCCCAAGTAATCTCTGGAAGAGGATAGACGTCTGTCAGGAGATTCGACAGGCATCTGAGTGGGTTTTGGGCTATTTTCAGGCTGAAGATTAGCAAACTGATTTGTGACTATTTCGGGGGCAATTTGGGTAATTGGCCAACCTCTATATAAGCTATTTTCTGAAGTGAATTACAGAGAGCTTTTGAGAGCTTGAAGACTTGATTTGGGATCAAGGGTTTATTCTCAAGGGAGAATTAGGGTTCATATCCTAATTCCAATTCTTCAATTCAATTCTCCTCAAACTCTTTTCTATATTGAAATATAGTGATTATTGGATCAATCTCTTGTATTCCTTTCATCGTGGTAATAAAATACTCTCTCCAAAGTGCATGTACACTAACAAGATGTTAGTGGAACCACTATAAATCCTTGTGTGATTTATTTTTGCTACTTTGTCATTAGTTTCTTGCTTGTGATTGAGATTTGGATTGTTCGTGATTGGTTGATATTGGTTTGGTGACTAGAGTTATTGCTTTGGTTGTTTTTGCAAGTCTAACAACGATCTAGTCTTCCGCTAGCGCATTGTGGTTTAGATATCGGATTCGAGTGGTCTTGAATCGGATTAATCACAACGGTTACAACAAGGACTTGGATAATAAAAGAAAAATAGACAATTAACTAGGAAAATAATTATCTTTAAATATGGTTTCGAGTATTATTATTGCATTTCAGCTATTGTATTTGCAAGCATTCCTATATTCCGTAAATTCAACTTCTCATTATTATCAACATATCCTTGAGTTTTCTTAGAATTTTGTGTGTAACATATTTATATCATAGGAATCAAGACTACTTTGTGACTATTTTCTTGAAACGTCCACTCATCAAAATGTATTGGTCTTCTTTTTACGCATTTAGAAAAATATTAGATATCAAACTGAATTTATGGGTGCATTCCAAGCCAAAATCACTAGGTATATCGAGGTCATAGGTGAGTGCTTCAAGTGTGCCTCAGTTTGATGACTCCTGAAGTTAAAAATACTGTCAGTATTCAAACTAACCTTGATAGTAGTCAAGTTTACTAGGAATACATAACACCTGTTCTAATAGATTAGCAGTAGTGTTTTTACAGCCTAAAAAATGCGTAACTTTCAAAATAAGGTTGCTTTACTTTTGTGCTTACAAACATCAGTTTAAAGTGATTTATATTACCATTTAAAACAATACAAGTTATAATATCATATGGCTAAACAAATTTTCTTTTGTCCACTGCTGTAGTTTGCAAAAACGCAGCTACTAAACAAAAACTACAATAGTTCAAACTGCAGTTTCAGTCTGCAATTAAATAGCAGCTTCAGTCTGCAGACTGTAGTTCAAACACATCAGAAGTATGCTTTAAATTCTGTACATTAAATTAGCACCTTATCTATACAATATTTAGGATTTAGCTTAGGTACTTTATCAAAACATAATATTAAGAAAGCAATAATTACTGTCCGAATAATGTTGATGTTAGAATCTTAGAGGGCTTCCAATTAGGATAATGTGCAACCGTAGCAATGGTTCTTTATTTCTTTGTATATAGGTTTCCAAAATTTCATCTAAAATTTACAGAAGAATTTAAATTAATATTTTAGTACAAATCAGAGAAAATGAAACCACTGTAAAAAATACATGCAGAAGTGGTACCTATTTATATTCCTTTAACCCTTCACTTATCTGAATGAAGCACTATGTTTTTCAACTCATTTTTATTAGTGGTCGGATTTTTTTAATCAACTTATTGTTGGAAGGTCACTCAAAACTTAACTGAAGCCCCAGAATTTTATGTAAAATTACAAAAGAATTAGAATTGTCACTGTAGATGTCATTTATATATCTACATATGATCTAGCTAGGTTTAAGGGCATGATGCCAAAATATGCTCATGCATATCTAAGGAGAAAAACTTGTTTGTGAAATGTAAACGATACAGCCATTATGTTTTATGTTATTATAGGTCTCTGCTTACTCAATATAAGTGGGAAAATACTTGCAATTCGAAAATGTATATTCATGGCATTATGTTTCAGATGTACAGTACATCACCAAGTTTAGCATTTTAGAATGAATGAGTTGACTTCCAAATATTTCACATATTAAATTAATATATAAATAAACAAAAAGAGAAAATACATAACCGGGGGATATAAGTAGTTAAACCAAGGTAGATTTAGCATTGAAACAATATCTTGGTTGAAAAGGCTAGCTTAGCTTCGAGTGCACTATCAACCATAAGTCTAGTCACACATTATGCTTACGTAGATGGATTTTCAGCTATGGGATACAAATTTCTCTCTACTTAGGAAATTCTTGGTATATGTGTTACCAGGGATTTTAGATAAATGGGTTTAAAAGGGTAGAGAGAAGGGCACTGGGGAAGGGGCCTGTGTTTTGATTGGGAATGAGAAAGGTGAGGGGAAAGAAAACAATAGAAAGGGAAGTTGCAAAAAGAGGAGAAAACACAGTTGTGGGTTTCCATGATAACCTAACAATTGCTAATTTAACATGAACTATTCTTTAATTTCAAGGGAATACATTGCAGTGCAATAAGGAAAACATCCTTATTTTCTGAAGTTCTTTGTTTTATATCAATTACTTCAACAACTATGGATCGATAAACAAAACTACTGACCAAACATTATGACTGTAAGCACCGAATTCTCTCTTTAACATTCTCCACCATCAAATTATATTATAAAACCAGTTTTTCAAACTACGAATAATTATAACCAAAGGTGGAAAATAAGCAAACATAAAATTGACAACGAGGACGTAGAAAAACACAAATCTCATAAGATAAACAGCAAAGAGACGACATTAAAAACACCCATTACATAAAAAAATCCCAATCAATTAAAATCCATCCTTTACGAAAACAGAGCAGAAAAAGGATTTTGAACATTAAGAATACCTCAAGCCAAGAAGGCAATTCAGGTTGATACAATAATTGAAGAGCAGATTGGCCATTAGAAGAAAGGTAATGAATAAAAAAATACCTAAGCAGTTGAATGGATCAGCAAGAAACGTGGTTGGTCAGAACGTGGTAGAGGCGATCATCGCGGTGAAAGAAACCGGTCAGAAGAAGGAAGGAGTAAACCTAGGCGGCTTTAAAAATTTGGGGATAGTAAGTGTTACGGTGATAAGAAAACGGGAAAGAAAGAGTTAGACACGAGACCGAACGTAAAATTACCATTTCAACCCTTGCGTCTAGAATTATGCGCTGTTGTAACGGTAATAACTATTATTAATGAATATCACAGTAATAAACATTATAAATTAGTACAGATATAACTGTTACTAATAGGAACCGGAAAAATGTTACAAATGGCATGTTTAGTGTAGTGAATATAACATAGGGTTATATTGAGCTTATTAATGAACTTAAACATGCTAAGTTAAACCTGCTTGATTAATAAGCTAAGAAGTCCATTCTGGTAAAATATGCGAGGACTCTTAAAATCCCAATAAAGTTGGGGGCCAAGTCTAGGGGTGTCTTGTGTCAATCTACTTTCTTGTTTATCTGTCTGGAACCCATATCAATCAGTACCCTCCTGTTATCACCCGAGTTTCGTGCTAGCTATAGACTAGGGCACGTCTTACTGATGTTTGATTGTAATAGTTTCAAATTCTGAGGTGGGTACGGGAGCGTTCTGGTGGAACTATGAGCGTGCATTGTTCCAAATAGGAAAGATAAGACATTGTAGCGCCAGCGGATAAGGCTGTGTCTGTTTTGTTGATGGGTTCAGGAGTGATATACCCAAATTTCATAGTTGGCACAAGTTATTCGTGTCTCTTTAGGGAGTCAATCACTGGGTAGAAATTAGGTAAAACCTAATCCTGATAGTTGGTGCAGAAATTCTGAAGATATGAATGAGAAGCATTTCTTACCTTATCTCACTTTATTTCGTACTTTTTTTACTTTACTGTATTATTTTCATGTCCACTACTATTCATCAGTCTAATACTTCTTTATCTTATGTTTATGCTAAAAATCAGAAATTAGTTAAAACCTAATCCTGATAGTTGGTGCAGAAATTCTTGGGATGTGAATGAGAAGCATGTCTTACCTTATCTCACTTTATTTCGTACTTTTATACTTTACTGTATTATTTTCATGTCCACTACTATTCATCAGTCTAATACTTCTTTATCGTATGTTTGTGCTAAAAATCACTGGAAGATCCCAGACTTTATGTTTGACCTTGTTTGTTTTCTCTCTCTCCCTCTTCCTTCCCCCAGGTTCTCAGGGTAGTGGATCACAGCAGTGAACATTGATCTTATTGATTCAGCTTGGACTTGGACCTTTTCTTACTTTATGTTTTGCTTCAGTACTTGCTTTATGACTATTGTAGTGACTTATGAGAGAAATAAATTTTTTTGTTTTATTCTTGTACGATGATTTTTTTCTTTCCACGAGACAGTTTATTTATGATAGTGGTTTTATGGTGCTTTGAATTGTAAGGCTTTGGCTGATTCAATAACAATAAATGTTTTAAAAAATTTCGTTGTATTTTATATCCATTCTTGTGAATTTTAGTCTATTTGTTGTTACTTTATACCTATTGCGCTTCAAAAAACTTAATGCATCCTCAAATGGGTAACATTAAGGGATGCGGGTGTCACAATTGGTATCAGAGCCTAAGGTTACAAGGTCAGAGAAAAGTTTTTGAAAAAGTGTGTTCAAAGCAAAGAATTTTCAAATAAAACCAATTTTGGAAAAAAAGTATCCCCTCAAGTTAATTATAATATTCCTTCGATCTCTTTTTAAATCCTTATCTCTTCTCTTTTCAATATGTCTGGGGCTCCCAATTTCCTAGAGAGCATTCCCATTTTGAAATGGTTCCGTAGATATATAGAGGCTACGACACCTACCGAAGTGCAAGGAAATGTCCCACCCCCAGCTGCAGCCGCGGTAGTTCCACCCAATCCGGCAGTTAACTTCTCTAAGCTCTGTAAGGATTTCTATGCGATGGGCAGCAAGCCATTTCACGGAATAGAGAGTTACTTGAAGACTCGCAATTGGCTTAACGATACAGACCATGTGTTTGAGTTATTGGAGTTGGATGACATGAGAAGGATTAAGTTGGCCGCTTGGCAACTGAAAGATGAAGCATCATATTAGTGGGAGGTAACTCAGGCAGGACGGATGGTGGGATGAGTTCAAGGATAGATTCGAAATGTAGTTCTTATCGCAAGCTGAAGAAGGAATGCAATTGGAGAAATTCTTAAGTATAAAGCAAGGAAGTATGACGGTGAAAGAATATGTGAATAGTTTTAATAAATTAGCGAGGTTTGGCTTGGATTTTGTCAACACTCCGCACAAGAAGGCTTTAATATTTGCGAGAGGGATGAATCAACCCCTCCAAGGACTGGTGATGTCACATATACCTATGGGAACTACCTTTGAGAGACTAGTGGATATGGCTTTGATGCATGAGGATGAGAAAGTAGGCAAGCAAGAGGAAAAGGTTGAAGAGGCTAAGCCCAAAACAGAAAAGAAAAAGTGGTGGCCCTAGAACGGTGTAGCGAAGAAAGGAGGAAAACCTGGTAAGGCATAAATCAAGATAGATGTTAAGTGTCATGGCTGTGGAAGGGAGAGACATTTTGTCAGAGATTGTTGAAAAACTAAGAATGCTTATTTCAAATGCGGACAAGTAGGAAATCACACCAGGCAGTGCCCTAACAAGCAGGGTAAGGGTACAGGATCATCTGGAGCACAAGTTCATATGCTATAGGCAACCCAGACTGGCGGTCAGGACCAAGGTAAGAAAGTCACCGTAGAAGGTTTGATTTCTCTTTTTAGCCATCTTATTAGGACTTTGTTCGATTTTGGTGCTTCTCATTCTTTCATATCAAATTCTGTCGTTGATAGTCTACACCTAGATACTTGTATAGTTTCTGATCCTGTAGTTGTCTCAAACCCCGTAGGAGGCACGACTCACCTATCTATGATAGGTAGGGGTCTGAGAATTTTTGTTCATGGCATCGAATTTGAATGCGACACATATGTTCTGGGTTTTATGGGTTATGGGATTATTCTAGGGATGGATTGTCTAGCCATGTATGGTGTCATTCTCGATTGTGAGAGGAGAATTGTTAGGCTTTTGACATGCCACGGTAGAACTCCCGAGATTTCTTGTGACCCACGGGGGTGAGTTATGCTCAGTTTCCTAGATTCTATAGATGCTTCTGTTGATGATCTCAGTTAGGTACCCATAGTCAGAGACTTCCGGAAGTATTCAATGAGGCAAGAGGATTACCTCCCAGGCATGAGATATATTTTCAGATATACTTGGTGAAGAATGCAAAGCATATTGCTTTACCATTACGCCACATGGATCATAGAGAAAGGAAGGAGCTCTGTAAGTGGGTGAGTTATTGGAGAAGGGATTGATTAGACAAAGCGTTTATATGTGGGGAGCACCAGTTGTCTTTGCAACAAAGGAAGACGGCTCTCTTTATCAATGTATGGACTATAAGGAGTTGAATAAGGTCACCAAGTAGAATAAACACCCACTCCCATGGATAGATGACTTGTTTGACCAGTTAGTGGGCGCTTTAGTTTTCTCAAAATTGGAACTAGCCACAGGTTTTAATCATCTTAGGGTAGCAGATGATAGCTTGACAAGACTTCTTTCAGGACTCCCAACGGATTATTCGAGTGGCTAATTATGCCTTTTGGGTTGATAAATGCACCAGCGTACTTTGTGGATTTGATGAGTCAGGTATTTAGGGAAGACTTGAATAAATTTTTTGTAGTTTTTTTTGATGATATCATGGTTTTCTCGAGGAGCGAGGAAGAGCATGCCATACACTTAGGAGAGGTTCTCCATACTCTCCGAGCTCATCAGTTGAAGGCTAAGCTTTCTAAGTGTCCTTTCTGGTGGAAGGAAGGTTTCCAGGGGATGTTGTCTCCAAGGATGGAATAGAAGTGGAACCCGCTAAGATTGTCACAGTTCAAGATTGGAAATCCCCTAAGAATGCGACAGAGGTCTTGGGATTGGCGGGAAACTAAAGAAAGTTCATTAAGGATTTTTCATGGATCTCGGCTCCGCTTACCTGTTTTACCAAGAAGAACCTAAATTTTTCTTGGGATATAGATTGCGAGGATGCATTCTTGAGATTAAAGAAATCTCTTATATCAGCTCCATTTTTGACTCTTCCTGATTGTACCAAGATGTTTACCATCTATATGGATGCTTGTTGCACGTGTTTAGGTGCAGTGTTGATGCAAGAAGGTAGGGTTTTCTGCTATGGGAGTAGGCAGGTAAGGGTACATAAGAGGAACTATCCTACCCACGATTTTGATCTAGCGGCGATAGTGTTTGCACTCAAGTCTTGGAGACACTATTTACTAAGTAAGAGGTTTGAGCTTTACACAGATCATAAGTCGCTCAAGTACTTGTTCTCGTAGAAGTATATCAATTTGTGACATCAACATTGGATGAAATTCCTTGCATCTTATGACTTTGAGATAGCGTAAACCCCAAGAAAGGGGAATGCCGTTGCGGATGCATTGAGTAGGCATACGATGGCCTTGAGTCCTTTATTTGTAGAGTGGCAGAGCTCGGAGTTTATCTCATCATTCGATTATAGACCATTTACAGATTTTGCACCCGGATTGTTGGCATTGTTAGAGGTGCGACATATTCTTTTAGAGCACATAGGATCCTGTCAACCCGAAGATCAGTAGTTATTAGACATCATGGATCAACTCAGTGGAGGAGAGACCTCTAGCCACCTTTCTAGGTATTCTATGGACAAGAGAGGGTGGCGACGTCGAGATGGAAGACTATGTGTTCCTGGAGTTGATGATTTGTTGAGATCAGTCCTAGAGGAGCCTCATTACTCTCGGATGACAATCCAATCGGGCAGTGATAAGATGTACAAAGATATGAAAAGAGTTTTTCACTAGACTAGAATTAAGGAGGATGTAGCCTGATGCTTGACTTGCAAGTGAAGGCTAAATAGAGGAAACCTAGTGGATTGCTTCAGCCGCTAGACATACCACATTGGAAGTGGGAGAGCATCACTATGGATTTTATAATTGGTTTCCCCAAAACGAGGAAGGGAAACACTGGTATTTGGGTTATAGTCGATAGATTGACTAAGATCACTCACTTTTTCCCAGTTAAGAGCAATAGAATGACTGCTTGGTTAGCATCGGTATGTCTTAGAGAGATCGTCCGACTTCATGGGGTACCCTCCAGTATTGTTAATGACCTGTAACAACCCGAAAATTACCCTTGCGAGAAATCACCGGATACACTAACTTTGGGCATACAACACATCAGAATAGATAACAGAAAACTTTTACAAACATTATAATAATGTTACATCAGAGTACAGAATATATCAGAGTACATCGAATAAAATACCACAGAAGATAAATTTGTAACAAATGTAATTCAATGCAGCAGAAACGATTAAATTAATACAGCGGAAGACTATCATGCTCTGGACACAGCTTTAAGCTTCGATCCAGAATCCTGCTTAATATATCTGCAAAATAAGCTACTCGACTGCTCGTGTGGAAAAGAGGGCACCCGAGTTTGCAAAGTGAAACAAACTACAGGTCAGTCATGGGACTGGTATGAGAAATCTTACTTAACCTATTTAATAATAATAAGGTCAATCACAGGACCATGCCGCTAACATGGTACGGGTTTACTCCATTGGATTGCCAATGCAAAAACAAAGTAAATCATTAAACAATGCAATGCTTTTTAAAAAAATGAAACCATTATAAGACACAAGTCCCATCACACAACGCAACGCAAACCGGAGGATAGAGTTTTACCTTATAATGGTCAAAAATGCTTGATACGATAAAAATGGATTTGATATTATTATTAGTGTACATATGTTTCAAAAACATTTCAATCATAATGTATCAATCATAGACGACATAGCTACCATATACTATGTCGCCATACTAGTTATACAATCAAAACCGTATGGTGTCGTATTGGAAGTTGGATTTCCATCATGAACCAAGGCAAGAGAAAGTCCTTACCAAATTCGAGACAATCTAGCCTACCATGTCTCAGGATACAGTCGCAACTGCACCTAGGAGTGCCAGCCCGGTCCATAAATATGTTAGTGGATTAGTTATGCCTAAACAATACGTCTCCCCGCCCTATGGGGCGTAAAATAGAGCCACTAGGGACTCAAATCCGAGGTACCTTGTTTTCCATCATCCACATAAGTAAAAATATTTGGGCTTGTAAAACCCAGACACCACTTCTAGCTAGAAAGAAATGCATGTTCTCCTTGGGGTCCTTCTCCCGTTTCTGGTTCATATCGGGGTGTGAGGCTCACGAAGTATCACTACACAAGGCTATGCTAAATAAAGTTGTGCTTTGATCATCAACCACAAGGATCTGGTTTTTAACAATAAACCTAGATCATTTGCATCTTAGCATGCCACATTGTCAATCCATATGATACCATTGATTTCTGCCAATATATAACCTCTAAGCTCGTACGTCTCAGAGAAGGTTGTTAAGCAAGAGAATAAATTCTCCGCCACCAAACAGATATATATTTAGCAAAGATCAATGAATAAAACATAAAGGAATACAACGTCAGACATACCATCCATTTACAAGTCCGTTCTGGGTCTGAACGAAACAGGAGGCACCTTATTCCTCGTCCTATATGTCTAATACAGGAGAGAGGTCTCGCATATCCGGTCGATCTCCAAGTACGTCTGGATGATCACCACTTATTACCTTATTTTGGGATGCCTCCTAATCAAGACATCAGAAATCATCCAAATGATGTGAAGATCTCCGGTCTTCAACCACCGTCTTCATCTTGGACTCTTAATCGTCGTAGTAATTATTCAGAATGGGTTGAACCCGGTCTTTCCGAATAACTCGCGTATTTTGTAATCAGTAAATAAGTGCTATAAAACACATCATACGCCTCATTCCAGTGCGGAATATTCGTTTAAATGAATATTCACATTATTAGGTAAAGGTTCTCATTAACTTTATCAGAGATAAATTCTTTTAAAATTTATTCCTTAATCTTCTTTTCAAAGATTCATTAAGACTCCAATTTGGTTTTAATAACAAAAAATCATTATTTAATGATTATTCAACTTTAAGAAATTAATCTTATCTTTAACTGGGTTAAAGAACCAATGTCATTTAAAATCCAGTTCACGATAAACGCAAAATCATCTTCCATTAAATGTTAAATTTTCACAGAAATCAAATCAATATATAATCGATATAAATTTCCGTATCAGTTTAATAATATAAATGGAATAATGGCAAAGCCTTTTAAATTCCATATATAATAACGATCTTCTTTAACAGAAGCTCATCTCGATTATTATTTAAATTGAATTCCATTCAATTCCAATTTAATATATTAAATTGGAAAACTTTAATTTGGAAAATTCCCATTAAATATTAATAAAAAGAGTTATAAATTCCGAACTATATTTTCACTGTTAATTGGATTAAAGAACGAATGTCGTTAAAAACACAATTCACAATAAACCCAATTCACATTTCGTTTTATTCCAATTACTAAATATAATAGGGAACTCTAATAATCTTAATTAAAAGATTTATTCTTTCCATACAGGGTTTAAGAACAGTGTTATTTAAGACACCATTCACGACAAACCCAAAAATCAAATTTATTTTATTTAATTCCAATTGAATATTAATAAATTAGAAAACTTCATTAAATCTTAATTTAAAGATTTATTCCAGTTAAGAACTAGTTCATTACGATAAAAATATATTTTTACCTTTTAAAAATTGGGATTTTACATCCAAATTCTTTTCAAATCATTTATTATGATTTTACATAATTTTTCCATATTTTTAATAATTTTATTAAGGCCTATACAGTCGGTTTCCAATAACGGCCACCGAACTGCATCCATAGCGACCTTTTCTAAATTTGATTTGGACATAATTCCAAATACAACCAGTAGATTTCAAATCTCTTATATTCATTGGAAAGCTCTTTTCGATACGAACCCAACGGTTCCAGTTTTAGAAGAATCCGACAGTCGGATCTCCCGTTACATCAATTTGAAGTTAATGGTCGAAATTCGCGAATGGTCGCTGCACGGCGCGTTTTATTCAGGCCATTATATATATATATATATATATATATATATCATTGATTTCCTTTTAAACGTATTTTATAAATTATTTATAAATTCATTTTAAAATGATTTTTAATTTCATTTTCAATTTTAAATCAAAATTGAATATTCTATATTTATATCGTACTAAAATATTAATGTTTTCAAAATATTATATTTTAAAATCAGTACATTTTTATATTCATTATAGAACGAATAAAATTGATCGATTAACCCATTTGGGTAAAAATGGCGTTTGCTACTTAACTCGGCTTCATATTTTTATATTTTTTCTGTCCATGCTAGGACGGACATAAAAATCATAACTTTATTCTTCACTAAATTTATTTTAAAATACTCGTTATTTTAAAATATTCCTTATTTTAAAATATTCTTTATGTAAAAATATTCATTTAAAAATGTTCTTTATTCTGAATCGGAATGTGAATCAACCAATTACCATATAATTTCAGTTATATGGTTTCCATACATTGCATATATTCAACGATAATGATAAACAATCATCAAACAATACATTCACATCCAAAGTGAAGTTTATAACTATGTGAGCATTAAACTAAATGAATAACGCTCATCACAGACTGTCAATCCATCGATTGACAATTAATTAAATATTGGAACTAGTGTATGTCAAATATCACCCAAATACCCGTGTGGGGTTTTCAAACAACAACAGTTCATTTAGATAAATCATTGGTTAATAAATCTTACCAATTACAATTCGGTTTGAATTATTTCTATATAACAAATTTTCACTACTTAAATTATAAATGGATATTTATAATTTAATTTCAACTATCACATTAACGTTGACATTTATTTTTAATACGTTAAACATTTCAACATCATACACATATTTCAAGACATGATTATTTATTTCATTTCATGAACATGATACGGACTACGTTTTTATCTAATAAAACATTTTAAAAAATGATTATTTTATTTAATATAACATGATAAAAAATGTCATTTTTAATGACAATGCATGTTTTAACATATAATTCTTTTTATTCTATCTTAACATGATAAAATTGACATTTTTGTCTCACAAAACATATATTTACGTGAAATGCTTTTATTCTTGTATAATATGACAAAAATGACATTTTTGTTTCATAAAACATTATCCTAACTAAATGTATTTTTATTTCCCAAAGCATGTCCTAACTAAATGGCATTTTTATAATGCTAACAATGTTAAGTGACACTATTTTAATGAAACAATATATGTTTAATAAATGAACATTTTTCTATTTCACTAACATATAAATGAAAATGTTATAATTAACAAAACACAAATAATCAAATGAACATTTTACTATGTTTCTAACATATGAATGATAATGTTTTAACTAACCAAACATATATATTCAAATGAAACATTTTTCTATATAATTAGCATGTGAATGGTAATGTTTTTGATAAAAAATCCTTAATTAACAATGTTCATTTTAAATCCTTTCTTGTATACAATAAAAATGTAAGTTTTTATTATTAAACATTTTTGTTTCAAATAAATGATCATTTTTCATATTTCTTATATACAATAAAAATGTGAATTTTTATTGTTAAACTTTTCTATATATACGATAAGAATGTGAATTTTATCGTTAATATATTTTCATTTTGAATAAATGAACACATTTAATCTAACTTAACATATTAAAATGTCATTTAAATGACAAAATAAGTTGTAACATGTTATTCTTTTAATCTTATTCCAACATAAGAAAATGTCATATATTAACATGTTTTTCTTTTTATTTTAACTAACATGTTAAAAGTAAAGTTATTTTTAATAACATAAAATATTTTACATAATTTTCCTTTTCATAATATTCTAACATGTGACAAATAAAAAGGGAGTTTTATTTATAGTCTAACAATTACTATTATCAACATATCCAATAAAAATAATATTTTTATTGTACAAACAATTTCTAACGTTACAGGTAAACAATAAAAGAATATGTTTAATGTTTAACAATTCTAACAATTCATATGTTATAATAAAATGAATATTTTGAATGTTTAATAATTCTAACATTACATGTAAACAATAAAAAAAGTATTTTTTTTACTATTAACAAATCTAACAATTTATATGTGAACAATAAAAGGATATTTCTATCTAACATGGCATTATCTAAATAAATTATATTTTTATCTAATATGAAATTTCTAAATAAAATGATATTTTTATCTAACATAACATGATTTAACAAAATGGGTATATTGTTTTGATGCTAATATGATTCAACAATAATAAATATTTTATTTTGATACTAATATGATTCAACAAAAATGAATATTTTGTTTTAACACTAATATGATTCAACAAAAATGAATATTTTGTTTTAACACTAATATGATTCAACAAAAATGAATATTTTGTTTTAAACAATTCTATTTAACAAAAATGACAATTTTTGTTTCAACTATTCTCTTTAACAAAAATGATAATTTTGTCTCACTTGACATTTTCTAATCAAAATGTTATTTTTATTTTGACATAACATTATCTAACAAAATGTTATTTTTATTTTATCAAAACATATCCAACCAAAATGACATATTATTTTACAGGAACATATGATTTAGCAAATCAACACAACCACCATCAGTCAATCAATCCAAACTTATACGGTGCCTATATTTAATATTACAATCACAATCAATATGAATATATATATATATACTTCTATATATATATATATAATTTTAAATTTAAATCGAGAAATCTCACTTTGCTTTTTGTCTGAATTTTCAACATGCTCCGTTTCAGCTCTAGTCAGCTTCATGTTGTAGATCTCTTTTCTGCGAATCCAACGCATTTTGTTTTGCGAATTTCTGATTCAATTTGCAGAAGAAATTATCATTTTAAGATTTGATTACATAAATAAACAATTAATTTAATTTATAATTAACAAACAAATTACAATTTTAATTCTCCTTCTTCATCGTTTACAACAGGAAACGAAGCCATCCTTATCGCTTGAAACCCCACGCCCTCGCACGCCAACGTCACCACCGAAGCATCATTAGATTCCGCCTTAAGCTGCGCCTCAACACCAGCAGTCAACGCCCCATATCCCTCGCCACTCGGTGGTCCCTACGTTGATGAAACGGGGCGCGAACGGTGGTGATTTCATCACCAATTCCGATCGCCAGAGGCCAAAGTAACTCATAACCCCCGTTCAACCTGAAGAGCTCGCTTAGCTCGACGTTTTCCCCTTTGAGACCTCCACGATTTGATGCGTGGATTTCTAGAAAAAGGATGAAGAAAATCGGAGCTCCCCATCCATCGAAATGAAAGAGGCGGCTATCTATATTGTAGTATATTAGGGTTAGGTATTGCGTATTTATACTGCATTTTTGTTTTGTTTTAATTATTTAATTCCATTTAATTTCAATATATCTCCTGTATCGTTCCGGACTCCAAATCGAAACCAACGAGTGTCGCCCTAGCCAAATACCCCCATTCCGGACACAATGAAACATGTTTTGTAACCCAATTCGTCTTTTACGATCAGTTTTTATCAAAATTAAAATATAAAACAATATATATTTAATTTAAATGTACATTTTAAATTACCGAGGCCACACACTAGCTCCGAAAATTCCAGAAAAATTATTTCTAGTTATGTTTTGATGATGCGGTCCTAACAAAATTAATTTCGTCGAATTTGGAGATCGTTTGAAAAATGGTCATTTTCTAGTCAATCCAAATTGACTGAAATTGACAAAACACATTTTCTTTTGCCACGCTCACATATTGATTCGAAAAATTGAAAATTGGAATCTTGCAATAATTTGATATTCCGAATTCAACCAAAGTGGTTTCGTCAGAAATGGAAGTCGTTTGCAAAATGGCTATTTATTATATTAAAATATATATATAATTTCCATAACAACTATTTTAAATAATAAACCGGACATAACTTTTTATTCCCGTTATGAAATTTCAATTTTTCAGATTCGTTGGGAAGATATTTTTAAACAGATTAACATATTTTTGGTTTCACTAAAATCCGATTTATTTTGCAACCTGTACATTCAGTCAAAATTCAAATTCAAATTTTCAAACTGCCGCGCTATTTCTAACTCCTTTTATAATTAAATTAAAAAAAATTGTACTAACTTCGAGTGTAAATAAATTTTTAGTCGTTATTATTTGAAATAAATTATTTTAAATATTTAAAATACATTAAAATTTCTAAAATAAAAATTTTAAATTGGTTCCAAAATTCCGGGTTGTTACAATCTCCGCCACTTAAAATCTTTTCGTCCTCGAGAAGGAATTGAGCTGAAAGTTGTTTAATTAACCAACTCAACTTTCATTCTTTAATTGGTTTCAATAATTTTATTAGTTGAACTAATAATCACACAACACAATCATCAATCAATTAGTTAATTAGTTTTGAAAATATTTATATAACTTTTATATATTTTCAGAAATCATATTTTCTAAAATCGGATTATATATATAATCACACATACATTAATTATAAACTTGTTACTCTCAACTCATTCTAGGGTATTTCTAACCCTATCTCTAATGAGTTTTCTCATTCTAGGATACTACTGATCCTATCTCTAACGAGTATTCCTTTATAGGATATTACTAATCCTACCTCTGATGAGTCTTTTGTTCAGTTCTAATGAGTTGTACCCCAAAGATTTGAGCTAACTAAAGCTCTGATACCAACTGTAACGACCCGAAAATTCCCCTCAAGGGAAATCACTGGATACACTAACTTTGGGCATACAACACATCATAACAGATAGCAGAAGACTATTGTAAACATTATAATAATGTTACATCAGAGTACAAAATATATCAGAGTACATCGAATAAAATACAGTGGAAGATAAATTTATAACAAATGTAATATAATGCAGTGGAAACGATTAAATTAACACATCGGAAGACTACCATGCTTTGGATACAGCTTTAAGTTTCGATCCAGAATCCTGCTTAATATATCTGCAAAATAAGCTACTCGACTGCCCGTGTGTAAAAGAGGGCACCCGAGTTTGCAAAGTGAAACAAACTACAGGTCAGTCATAGGACTGGTATGAGAAATGTTACTTAACCTATTTAATAATAATAAGGTCAATCACAGGACCACGCCGCTAGCGCAGAACGGGATTACTCCATTGGATTACCGGTGCAAAAATAAAGTAAATCGTTAAACAATGCAATGCTTTTTAAAAAAATGAAACCATTATAAGACTCAAGTCCCATCACACCATGCAACGCAAACTGTAGGATAGAGTTTTACCTTATAGTGGTAAAAAATGCTTGATACGATAAAAATGGATTTGACATTATTATTAGTGTATATATGTTTCAAAAACAATTCAATCATAATGTATCAATCATAGACGGCATAGCTACTATATACTATGTCGCCATACTAGTTATACAATCAGAATCAAATGGTGTCATATTGGAAGTTGGATTTCCATCATGAACCAAGGAAAGAGATAGTCCTTACCGAATTCGAGACAATCTAGCCTACCATGTCTCAGGATACAGCCGCAATTGCACCTAGGAGCACCAGGACTGGTCCACAAATATGTTAGTGGATTAGTTATGCCTGAACAATATGTCTCCCCGCCCTATGGGGCGTAAAATAGAGCCACTAGGGACTCAAATCCATGGTACCTCGTTTTCCATCATCCACATAAGTAAAAATATCTGGGCTTGTAAAACCCAAACACCACTTCTAGCTAGAAAGAAACGCATGTTCTCCCTCGGGTCCTTCTCCCGTTTCTGGTTCATACCAGGGTGTGAGGCTCGCGAAGTATCACTACACAAAGCTATGCTAAATAAAACTGTGCTTTGATCATCAACCACAAGGCTCTTCTTTTCAACAATAAGCCTAGATCATTTGCATCTTAACATGCCACATTGTCAATCCATATGATACC
Source organism: Allium sativum (assembly GCA_030737875.1). Classification (NCBI taxonomy): domain Eukaryota; kingdom Viridiplantae; phylum Streptophyta; class Magnoliopsida; order Asparagales; family Amaryllidaceae; genus Allium; species Allium sativum. The sequence goes on along the minus strand of CM060926.1, from coordinate 322,907,669 downwards.
GTTGATTTCTGCCAATATAACCTCTAAACTCGTACGTCTCAGAGAAGTGTGTTAAGAAAGAGAATAAATTCTCCGCTACCAAACAGATATATATATTTAGTAGAGATCAATGAATACAGCATAAAGGAATACAACGCCAGACATACCATCCATTTACAAGTCCGATCTGGGTCTGAACGAAACGGGAGGCACCTTATTCCTCGTCCCATATGTCCAATACAGGAGAGAGGTCCTCGCATATCCGGTCGATCTCCAAGTACGTCTGGATGATCACCACTTATTACCTTGTCTTGGGATGCCTCCAAATCAAGACATCAGTAATCATCCAAACAATGTGAAGGCCTCCGGTCTTCAACCACCGTCTTCATCTTTGATCCTTAATCGTCATAGTAATTATTCAGAATGTGTTGAACTCGGTCTTGCCAAATAACTTGCGTATTTTATAATCAATAAATAAGTGCTATAAAAACAAATCATACGTCTCATTCCAATTCAGAATATTCCTTTAAATGAATATTCACAATATTAGGTAAAGGTTCCCATTAACTTTATCAAAGATAAATTCTTTTAAAATTTATTCTTTAATCTTCTTTTCAAAGATTCATTAAGACTCCAATTTGGTTTTAATAACAAAAAATCATTATTTAGTGATTATTCAACTTTAAGAAATTAATCTTATCTTTAACTGGGTTAAAGAACTAATGTCATTTAAAACACAGTTCAAGATAAACCCAAAATCATCTTCCATTAAATATGGAATTTTCAGAGAAATCAAATCAATATATAATCGATATAAATTTCCGTATCAGACTAATAATATAAATGGAATAACAGCAAAGCATTTAAATTCCATATATAATAACGGTCTTCTTTTTCAGAAGCTCATCTCGATTATTATTAAATCGAATTCCATTCAATTCCAATTTAATATATTAAATTGGAAAACTTTACTTTGGAAATTCCCATTAAATCTTAATAAAAAGATTTATAAATTCCAAACAATATTTTCACTGTTAATTGGGTTAAAGAACGAATGTCGTTAAAAACACAGTTCACAATAAACCCAATTCACATTTCGTTTTATTCCAATTACTAAATATAATTGGAAACTCTAATAATCTTAATTAAATGATTTATTCTTTCCATACTGGGTTTAAGAACAGTGTTATTTAAGACACCATTCATGATAAACCCAAAAATCCAATTTATTTTATTGAATTCCAATCGAATATTAATAAATTAGAAAACTTCATTAAATCTTAATTTAAAAATTTATTCCAGCTAATAACTAGTTCATTTCGATAAAAATATATTTTTATCTTTTAAAAATTGAGATTTTGCATCCAAATTCTTTTCAAATCATTTATCATGATTTTACATAATTTTTCCATATTTTTAATAATTTTATTAAGGCCTGTACAGTCGGTTTCCAATAACGGCCACCGAACTGCATCCATAGCGACCTTTTCTTAATTTGATTTGGGAATAATTCCAAATCCAACTGCTAGATTTCAAATCTCTTATATTCGTTGGAAATCTCTTTTCGATATGAACCAAACGGTTCCGGTTTTAGGAGAATCTGACAGTCAGATCTTCCGTTACATCAATTTGAAGTTAATGGCTGAAATTCCCGAACGGTCGCTGCACGGCGCATTCCATTCAGGCCATTAAATAAACAGCAAAATAACGACGAGGACAAAATTAAGAGTTTTTTTATTCATAAGGACAGCCCACTAAAAATTTATCCAAAAGGACAATACTTTATTCAGCCGCTGTTTTCTTTTCTTCCTCAATCCTCTGTCGACGTCGATTTCGTCACTGATTTTAAATGCAATTTTTTTCCTGTTTTGTTTCGATCTCCAGCAATCATCTTAAAACATCCATACCAATCGCCTACTTTTTGAATGCAAAATCGATCTTGCGCGTGCTGATTTGGGAATTCTTTCACAAAATTAAGGTAAAAAGCATTTCCTGATCGATGCAAACGAGATCGAAATTGCAAACTGAATTAAATTTGCAATCTGAAATTGGTAATAGGCAAAATTGTATGAAACGACATAGTTGATTTTGTGCCTGAGAAAAAATTGAGGAAGAAGTTGGAAACCACGCGTGAAACTGAAGAAAAATGAAAATAACAAAAACTGATACCTACAGTGCCATAAAAATGATACCCAAAAACTGTAAAGAAGAAAATAACAAAGACTGATACCTACAATGGTATAAAACTGATACCCTGTACTTGTAACCAATAAATAATACAGAAAACTGATACCTACAGGGTGGTAAAATTGATACCCACTGTAGGTTCAAAGATGATCATGACAAAAAAAGCCGCATACATAATGCTAACAATGATCATATAAACCTGAGATCCTAATATACAGCATCACAATAATTTGAAGATTAAAAAAAATACAAAGAATTTGTATAGAAGTTATAAACGATTCAGCACATTTCCATTTGTTTTTTTAAACAATGCAGCAGTTTTTATTATCAGTTATATTTTTTTTTTCAGGTATCAGTTTTTCAGTTTTAAATGTATAATGTTTTTTTATGTGATTTTGTTGATGTGTTAATTTTTTAGTTGTATTGTTGCTTCAACTTTGTAACTCAGTCGAAATTATTTCATTTTAATCAATTAAATTGTTATGAAAACATTTTTTGCATTAGATTTTCTTTAAAACATTGCAACAGTTTTTAGGTATCAGTTTTATATTCTTTTAAGTATCAATTTTTGAGTATTAATTGTGTTATGTTTTTTTCATGTGATTTTGGTGCTGTATTAATTTTGTACTTGCATTTTGTGCATCAACTTTGTATTCCTCACTTGTATTACACCAAATATAATATTGAAGTTACGTAAAAAATCATATGTTTTCCAACTGAATTTCACCAAAAATCCGAGAAACTATTTTGAAGAAATAAAATGATAAAACCGATACTTACTTTGTTATAAAACTGTTATCAACAATGATACCGAACTAAAAACCAGCCATTAAATAAAGAAAAAAATATAAAACTGATACCTTTAAAAATATAAAAATGATACCTAAAAACTGCTATGATGTAAATTGAACTAGAAAATATAAAAATGATACCTAAAAAAATAAAAAACTGATACCTTAAAACTGCTGCACTATTTTAAAACTAAAACTAATGCAAAAAATTTTACATCACATTTTGGTTAATTATAATGAAATAAGTTCGACTGTAATACATAGATAATGCAACAATATAACTACAAAATAAATACAACATTAAAGACAGACCAAAAGAATATAAAACAGTGGTAAATAAACAAAAATGATACCTAGAAAAGTATAAAAATAATACCCAACTACTGAAAAGTTGAACATTAAAATTGAAGAAAAAAAAAAAACCATGAATCACCTTGCGAAATTAAAAAACCTAATTGGAAGAAATGAACATTAAATTATAATGATTATAGCAACAAAAAAAAAATTCAATCAAGGTTGATTCTTAAGATCGATTTCGTGCCCTAGATTTTGCTGTTTGATTTATGTTTGAGGATCGATTATACGAGATGTCGCGGATTTTGATTTGATTGATATTAAAAATTATTTCGTGAAAAATGATTTCGTGACAGAAAATCGTTCGAGATGATGAATGACGAGGTGATGAACGAGATAATTAGCGACGAGATGAAGAACGACGGAAAAATTTAATACCGCTTGTCCTTCTGAGTAAAATTTTAGGTGTGTGTCCTAACGAATAAAATTTTAATACTGCTTTTCCTTCTAAATAAAATCCCAGTAAATATATATATATATATATATATATATATATTATATCGCCGATATCCTTTTAAAACGTATTTTATAAATTATTTATAAATTCAATTTAAAATGATTTTTAATTTCATTTTCAATTTTAAAACAAAATTGAATATTCAATATTTATATCATATTAAAATATTAATATTTTCTAAATATTATATTTTAAAATCACTACTTTTTGATATTCATTATAAAACGAATAAAATCGATCGAGAAACCCGTTTGGGTAAAAATGGCGTTTGCTACTTAACTCAGCTTCATATTTTTACATTTTTGTGTCCATTCTAAGACGGACATAAAAATCATAACTTTATTCTTCACCAAATTTATTTTAAAATAATCTTTATTTTAAAATATTCCCTATTTTAAAATATTCTTTATATTAAAATATTCTTTTAAAAATGTTCTTTATTCTGAATCCGAATGCGACTCAATCAATTACCATATAATTTCAGTTATATGGTTTCCATACATTGCATATATTCAACGATAATGATAAACAATCATCAAACAATACATTCACATCCAAAGTGAAGTTTATAACTGTGTGAGCATTAAAATAAATGAATAACGCTCATCAAAGACTGTCAATCCATCGATTGACAATTAATTAAATATTGGGACTAGTGTATGTCAAATATCATCCCAATACCCATGTGGGGTTTTTTAAAAAAAATAGTTCATCTAGATAAATCATTGGTTAATAAATCTAACCAATTACAATTCGGTTTGAATTATTTTCTATATAACAAATTTTCACTGCTTAAATTATAAATGGGTATTTATAGTTTAATTTCAACTATCACATTAACGTTGACATTTATTCTTAATACGTTAAACATTACCATATCACACACATATTTCAAGACATGATTATTTATTTCATTTCATGAACATGATACAGACTATGTTTTTATCTAATAAAACATTTTAACAAATGATTATTTTATTTTATTTAACATGATAAAAAATGTCATTTTTAATGATAATGCATGTTTTAACATATAATTCTTTTTATTCTATCTTAACATGATAAAATTGACATTTTTGTCTCACAAAACATATATTTACATGAAATGCTTTTATTCTTGTCTAATATGACAAAAGTGACATTTTTGTTTCACAAAACATTATCCTAACTAAATGTATTTTTATTTCCCAAAACATGTCCTAACTAATTGGCATTTTTATAATGCTAACAATTTTAAGTGACACTATTTTTAATGAATCAATATATGTTTAATAAATGAACATTTTTCTATTTCACTAACATATAAATGAAAATGTTTTAATTAACAAAACACAAATAATCAAATGAACATTTTACTATGTTTCTAACATATGAATGATAATGTTTTAACTAACCAAACATATATATTCAAATGAAACATTTTTCTATGTAACTAGCATGTGAATGGTAATGTTTTTGATAAACAAATCCTATGTTAACAAATAGTCATTTTAAATCCTTTCTTGTATACAATAAAAATGTAAGTATTTACTATTAAACATTTTTATTTCAAATAAATGATCATTTTTCATATTTCTTATATACAATAAAAATGTTATTGTTAAACTTTTCTATATATATGATAAGAATGTGAATTTTATCGATAACATATTTTCATTTCAAATAAATGAACACTTTTAATCTAACTTAACATATTAAAATGTCATTTAAATGACAAAACAAGTGGTAACATGTTATTCTTTTAATCTTAATCCAACATAAGAAAATGTCATATATTAACATGTTTTTTCTTTTGTTTTAACTAACATGTTAAAATAATGTTATTTTTAATAACATAACATATTTTACATAATTTTCCTTTTCAAATATTCTAACATGTGACAAATAAAAAGGGAGTTTTTTTTATGGTTTAACAATTACTATTATCAACAAGTACAATAAAAAGAATATTTTTATTGTACAAACAATTTCTAATGTTACATGTAAACAATAAAAGAATATGTTTAATGTTTAACAATTCTAACAATTCATATGCTATAATAAAATGAATATTTTGAATGTTTAACAATTCTAACATTACATGTAAACGATAAAAAAAGGTATTTTATGTTTTACTGTTAACAAGTCTAACAATTTGTATGTGAACAATAAAAGGATATTTCTATCTAACATGACATTATATAAATAAATGATATTTTTATCTTATATGACATTTCTAAATAAAAAGATATTTTTATCTAACATAACATGATCTAACAAAATGGATATTTTGTTTTGACGCTAATATGACTCAACAAAAATGAATATTTTGTCTTGATTCTAATATGATTCAACAAAAATGAATATTTTGTTTTAACACCAATATGATTCAACAAAAATGAATATTTTGTTTTAACACTAATATGATTCAACAAAAATGACTATTTTGTTTTAAACAATTCTATTTAAAAAAAATTGACAATTTTTGTTTCAACTATTCTCTTAACAAAAATGATAATTTTGTCTCACTTGACATTATATAATCAAAATGTTATTTTTATTTTGACATAACATTATCTAACAAAATGTTATTTTTATTTTATCAAAACATATCCAACCAAAATGACATATTATTTTACAAGAACATATGATTCAGCAAATCAACACAACCACCATCAGTCAATCAATCTAAATTAATATGGTACCTATATTTAATATTACAATCACAATCAATATGAATATATATATATATTTCTCTCTCTCTCTCTCTATATATATATATATATATATATATATTTAATTTTAAATTTAAGTCGAGAAATATCACTTTGCTTTTTCTTTGGATTTTCAACATGCTCCATTTTAGCTCTAGTCAGCTTCATGTTGTAGATCTCTTTTCTGCGAATCCAATACATTTTGTTTTGCGAATTTCTGATTCAATTTGCAAAGGAAATTATCATTTAAAGACTTGATTACATAAACAAACAATTAATTTATAATTGACGAACTAATTACAATTTTAATTCTCCTTCTTCATCGTTTACAACAGGAAATGAACCCATCCTCGTCGCTTGAAACCCCACGCCCTCGCACGCCAATGCCACCCCGGGAGCATCAGTAGATTCCGCTCTAAGCTGCGCCTCAACACCAGCAGTCAACGCCCCAAATCCCTCGTCACTCGGTGGTCCTTATGCTGATGAAATGGGGCGCAAACGGAGATGCATCACCAATTCCGATCGCCAGAGGCCAAAGTAACTCATTACCCCCATTCAACCGGAAGAGCTCGCTTAGCTCGACGTTTTCCCCTTTGAGACCTCCCCAATTTGATGCGTGGATTTCTACAGAAAGGATAAAGAAGATCGGATGTAACACCCCGTAATTCTTGGACATTAAGATTCTCAAATTAAAGTATAATTAATTTTTAAAAGAAAAATTAAAAGAAAAAGATCCATGCAGTTGTTTAATTTAAGTATTGTAACTAACATGAAAAAGAGAAGTAAGGAGAGAACAATAATTATTATTGTTCTAAGACTTATTAACAAAAGCCTCTATAGCTCAGTTGGTTAAGGCATTGGATTTGTAGCATGGAGGTCGGGGGTTCGAACCCCGGCGGCGGCATAATTTTTTATCTTTGTTTTAGAGAGGGCCAACTGAACATGCAAATATATGTACGTATACAAATTCAAAATTTGAAAGGATAAGAACGTACATATAAGGAAATAAAGAATATATATATATATATATACATATGAGAATATAAATATATATATATATATATATATATGCAAAAATATAGATATACGAAAGATAAAATTCAAGATAAGGCTACAGTCAATGAAATATGGCAACATCATTTGAATTTTGAAAATAAAATGAAAGTTGTGCGTGTATATATACGCGTAAAATGGTCGTTGGAGGAATTGTATACATATAAGAATATTTCATGTGAATAAAACAGTTAAATAAATTCCAGAAATTCAAAAGTTTGAAAATCAAACTTTTACGCCAAAATAGCTTGTGGGACCCAATGCTGACTCAGCACTGCGTGTATGATAAGGTTTGGCTAGATTCATCTGCGTACCTGGACTATTTTCTTAACTAGGTTCAATGCTGACTCAGCGCAGCGTGTACGATAAGGTCTTGAGCAGCTATATAAATAGCCCTAGTCTTCATTCTCTTTGCACCAATTCTCTTCTATCCTTATGCTGCTAAGATTCATGGCTTCTTCCCCTCCTCTAAATTTTCTTAAATAAATAAAATAAAATATGATTCAAGACGAGGAGATGCTGCTAAAAGACTTTTAAGGAGGGATTCAAATCAAAGTTTCAAGTGAAGAATTCAAAGGCTAGCTCAAACAAGTTTCAAGCAACGACGCACGAATCATAGCCACGCTTTCCTTCTTTTCTAGATCTATTTTCTGTAAGTTGGTTATTTCTAGATCTGAATATTTTGTTTTATTTGTGACATGAAATTAAAGGAATAAAGGAATATGCCAAATCTCTCTCTCTCTCTCTTCGAATCTGTGTTTATACTCTTGGACTCAATTAAGAACTGTTATGATTCGAGGACAAATAAGACTGTAACCGTGACTATGACTATAGAACTGTGGCCTTTGAAAGCATATGCCTTTGGACTATGACATAAGCCTTTGATTTTGGGACATATAAACATTGCCTATGACAATGACTTAGGACTATGGGAATTATTTTCCCTTTTGGACTATGAACATCGCCTATATTGCCTATGACCATGTACATTACTTATGACTAAGAACATAAGCCTTTGAATTGGACATAAACTATTTCTTATGACATAATGAGGACAATTGTGATTTTGACACCCATGATTCATGATTAGGAAAATATTGCTTTAGTTTGGTGATTGTGAAATTGGGTCTAAACCCAATTATTTATTCTACCTGTTCCTTGGTTTTTTTCTTTGGTTTTAAGACAGTGGGAATTTACCTATTAAGTTAGGTCTACCCACGTTCTTGAACCTATTTTGCCCATTCTTTGGTTTTAAGACAGTGGGAATTTACCTATTTAGTTAGGTCTACCCATATTCTTGAACCTACATTGTTATCCAAACCTTTTTATGCCAATTATTCCTTCTTGTCATTTTGATTCATTCCCTTTTTATCTACGAATCTAGATTTATTTATAATCTAGGTTGAATCACGATTATTCGAACGGTGGGAATGCGATTTGGGGAAAAACATGGAAATGAATATGAACGTAATTGTAAACTTGGAAATTGGCATAATTTGGAATATGTATTATGACATGCATATTAAAATGAAAACGGGGAAATTTGACATGGATTAGGGAATATGTGATTTTGACATATTAAATTTAGCATTAGTAAGTAAGCTAAATTTAAGGCATAAATTGTAAACTAGAAAAATAATTCTAGTTTTGCCATAAATTGTGAATTAGGATGTTAAACCAAGATTGGGTTAATTAAGGTTGATTTGGAATAAGTATATTAGAACAATTTTGAATTTATTCATAATTGTGAGCAATTTTCATGTTTAGAATAAATTATGGTTAGCGACACTAAATTTGGTATAATTTACATACCAAAAAGTATAAATATGATAAATAAGAGAGAATGGGCCATAATAATAAATGTGACAATGTACATTAAAAGAGTAGTAATGAAATAAGTAAATTAGGAGTAATTTACTTATAGAATTCGTCATAAATGTTAAATTGTTCATTTACCACAAAATATGTAACTTGGTTAAGTTTTGGCCATAAATTATAAACTAGGATATTTAATCTAGTTTCGGCAATGAAATAGGAAATGGCCTAAACTGCATGTTGGGTTAGGACTTGGGCCTAGAATATAAGTATACTAGTAGGCTTGACAAATAAATATAGGCCAAATTTGTCTAAAAAGGGGAAATGGGCTTTTGAAATAAATTGTTAACAATTTATAAACAAAAGAAAAGTATTTTGATAACATCCCTTTTTATAACACATAGACCAGAAGGTTCTAGGGTGACAGAGAGGATAGTGTCTAGGCTTGGGTTTGGAAAATACAAGTTTCCTGCCCTCCCTGGCTATCCCTAACTGATCCGAAGGACGGGATGGTTGTTTTCAAAACCAGATTTGGAAATTAATCAAAAACCCTTTGAACTTAGAAAACATGAATATGCCTAACCCGAGGTTAGACTGAGTTGCGGTGTAAACCTGCCGGAACCGACCGGCACATCCAGTAACCGCAGCAATATCTGTCTAATGTGAGAGGTTGCGGATTTAATTTATTAATTAAAGCTAGAACAAGAATGGGAGAGTTAAGTCCATAGGAACACTTAACCAACCTAACACGGTTAAGCTAGAATGGGAAGGTTAAGGAACACTTAACCAACTTAGCATAGTTAAAGCTAGAATGGGAGGGTTAAGTCCATGGGAATACTTAGCCAAATTAACATGTTGACTAGACTAGAAGGTGGGGTTAAGTAAAATTAATACACTTAGCCAATTTAACATGTTAATTAGACTAGAGGTTGGGGTTAAGTAATACACTTAGCCAAATTAATATGTTAACTGGACTAGACCATAAGGTTAAGTAAACTTGAACGCTTAACCATCAGAATATGATAAATGAATAGGGTTAAGTAAAAAGCATGAAGGGATAACACTTAACCAGTGTAATAGGATAAGGGAAGAGGGTTAAGATAGCTTGAATCGACTAAAGACACTTAACCAACCCAACCTGGTGAGAAAGAAAACTAAGTAGTAGACCTCAGTAGAAAAAGGGACTAAGTAGTAAAACTTAGTTAAGAAAACAAGGAATTTGGAAACTAAGTGGTAAACCTTAGTTAGTAGAACTAAGTAGTAATTCGAAGGAGCAGACATCCATCTGGTTTTAAGAAGGCTCCAACGAATTGGGTTACGAAGCCCGAGGCTTCGAGGGGACGTGAGGGTACTCTTGGTATCCCTCTGTGAGGCTGCAGATGATCATCCTGGGCTCACAGAGGTTAAGGTCTGCGTTAGAAGAACCGAGGGTATGCCTTGGTTGCAATATATATGTGGCAACCTAAAGACTAGGATGGACCAGCGTGATTCGGCGAGAAGACGGTAGCCCTGTGATAGCAACTCGTCGTCTACCATCCATCTTGAGTCAACCGAGATACGTGAAGCGGAAAGGCGGAGAACTCCAAAAGACCATATACTTGCTATCTAGTTATGGTTGCGGATGGCCATAGGATAGTGGGGCACCGGGGGCCGGCGTATAGTTCTCATTTTACAAGGTGTGCCTTTCATTAGCCGAGGGAGGGGTCAAGTGGGACCATAGCCACTGGAATTAAAACAGACCTTAGCATCTGCATCGGCAGATATCTGAAAGCTCCCGACCGAGTTCTGTATTCCTTGATTTGCCCTGTCACAGGACTCAGATCGCACATTACAGGACATGTGCATCTAGACAAGCGATAACGATTCGCGATACATGCATGGGGAAGCCTAGGAACATATACCACTCTAGGTAGTGTGTCCTAGACTTGGGGGCATTGTTCGACAGGTAGCGTAATCCCTAGTTGGACTAGGTGGCATAAACCCTGAACTCGAAAAGCGTTCAGCAGATAGCGTAAAACTATAGTTAAATCTAGAAAGCAGTGGATAGAAAACCCTAGATTAGATCTAGGTAACAACTAATAAATGGATGCCTGAAGGCGATGGAAAATACAGGGATTGGGATCACGTTATCGTTACTAGTTGAAACACTAGTTAGGCGGTTTAGAGATATAGAAAGCAGTATAACAAGTAAATAGCGAAGCAGCGAAAGTATTAGAGCGTATCCAGTTTATCTTAGCATATCTTGTGACTACCTTGTCTAATCTTGTTGACCCTATCGTCATGGTGTAATCTTGTATTCAGTTAATTCATGTCGTTTTGTTTTCCATGTTCACATGCTAGAAGTTACTGAACTTACTCAGGCTTTATGTCTGACTCTGTTTTTCTTTTGTCTTCTTTCTTCCGTTCTCTCCCCCCCCCCCAGGTTGTTAAGGAGGAAATAGGATAGCTCAGATTTGTTTTGGGATGATTTCTCTTTCCAAGCTTGGAGAATCTTGGATGCATCGGCTTTGGATTGCTATGGCTGGCTTTTGTTACATTGGGGAATATAAATGTATTTTATGCTTCTTTATTTTGTAAAGACAGTTGATACTCTGATATTGTAAAGGAACCTTGTACAAATTATTTTGTCAATAAAGCAAAGTTTTATTTTCCGTTGTTTAATGTTTGTCTGTCTTGTAATTTATCTGCATCTTTTACCCATAATGCTCCACAGAACTTAGTGCATTCCCTTTGTGAGTGACACTAACGGATGTGGGGTGTTACACGTGGTATCAGAGCTGAAGGTTACCAGATCAGATAAAGGATTTGAAAAATTATTTTCAAAACGGTTTTTAAAGAAGCATTTTTTAAAAGAAAGGATTTGTTTTAAAGGCATATTCCCCAAAGCCATACGCATTGTCTTCTCTTCCTCTGTTTAAATTCTTGTCTCCTTCTTTCTTGAGTCTCTGGGGCTCTTGGCTTTCTGGGAGGTAACCTCATCGAAGGGTAAAGTAGTGCCCGACTTCCATCTATAGCTGTAGTTGTTTTACTTACGGCCAGTCTTCTTTCAAGTTTATAGGGTTTTTCCGTGCGATAGAGGCAACTTTCGAGAGATTTGCCAACATGGTTACACGCGGAAGTTTGGCAAAGGAGCACGACCCAAGGATGAGGAAATTATGGATGTAGACTTGGCTCACGAAGGAGGAAGGGATTATAAAACCTAAGACAAGAGGAAGTATCTTTACTATGGTATGATAGGGCATATAATTAAGGACAAAGGACAAGATTTTCAGAAGGGCAAGTACATGCTGAGCGTACCTAGGAGTTAGGTGGTAAAAGTTTCTGTTGGAAGAATCTAGTTTTTCTATTCGGATTTAGCGCTTCGCATTTGTTCATATTTGCTTCCATAGTTGAGTCTCTGCACCTTAGTACTTGTATAGTAAGAAGATCCCAATCAGTCTCAAACCCAGTGGGTGGTTCGACCCGTTTATTTTTGGTTAGTAGGGGTTTGAATAGCTATTGAGTTTGCTTATATCATATCACGTAGATTGTCTAAAGGAGATATTCCTTGGGTGCTTGTTTGATATTGGTTTAGGCCTTTGGGGCTTGTACTTGAGGAATGTCGAGTTCGACTAGGATGGTTTGCGTGAGAGATGGATAGTTGTGGCAGGCGCTCTAAAAAGCGCGTAGTGACCTTTTGACCCTTATAATTATGGCATGATGGATAAGATAGGAGGAGAGACCTCTGATCATCCTAGTATATACACTTGGTTGACATTTGTTCATTTTGGAGATGGAGCTTAGAAACTTCACAATCGTGGAGTAAAAATTGGTTAAGATACAGTGGAGTAAAGCTCAAGAAGGCTAGATACTAGCAACATAACCTTTTTCTTAAGGGCGCATCCTTGATTTCTTTGTTTAGGAGCATTACGCATAGTTGTTTCTCTCTTTCCAAAGTATATCCTCTAGGTCGTATCTGCGATCCTTAGGTAGAAGCCAATGGATGTAAACATGTATTTGAAACATGTTATGGTTGAATGGTTGCAAATGGTTGCTCATGGATGCATATGCATACGTATTAGGCACTAGATCAAGTTCGGACGCTCTCATATTGCATTTACATATATGCATTTGTTTATAAGTTGAACTTGATATGATATCATATGGACGTTGCATATGGATGAATGGCTGTGCATGCATGTAGTATTTACATGACTAGGGATGTTTGCATGCATGATTGGACGCATGACACTAACATGATTTGCATTAAGGAGGTCAACTGAATCAGTAGACCGCCTGATTTTTCATTAGATAGAGACATATACACACACTATGCATATGAACATGAAAGCATTAGAAATCTTTTAAGGACAATGAATGCCTGTGATTGAATGGTTGAGTAGATGGGTGATTGGATGGTAGGACACATTCTTCCTAACTTGAAGATTTCGGGGACGAAATCCTTTTAAGTGGGGGAGAATGTAACACCCCGTAATTCTGCGACATTAAGATTCTCAAATTAAAGTATAATTAATTTTTAAAAGAAAAAGATCCATGCAGTTGTTTAATTTAAGTATTGTAACTAACATGAAAAAGAGAAGTAAGGAGAGAACAATAATTATTATTGTTCTAAGACTTATTAACAAAAGCCTCTGTAGCTCAGTTGGTTAAGGCATTGGATTTGTAGCATGGAGGTCGGGGGTTCGAACCCCGGCGGCGGCATAATTTTTTATCTTTGTTTTAGAGAGGGCCAACTGAACATGCAAATATATGTACGTATACAAATTCAAAATTTGAAAGGATAAGAACGTACATATAAGGAAATAAAGAATATATATATATATATATACACATATGAGAATATAAATATATATATATATATATATGCAAAAATATAGATATACGAAAGATAAAATTCAAGATAAGGCTACAGTCAATGAAATATGGCAACATCATTTGAATTTTGAAAATAAAATGAAAGTTGTGCGTATATATATACGCGTACAATGGTCGTTAGAGGAATTGTATACATATAAGAATATTTCATGTGAATAAAACAGTTAAATAAATTCCAGAAATTCAAAAGTTTGAAAATCAAACTTTTACGCCAAAATAGCTTGTGGGACCCAATGCTGACTCAGCACTGCGTGTATGATAAGGTTTGGCTAGATTCATCTACGTACCTGGACTATTTTCTTAACTAGGTTCAATGCTGACTCAGCGCTGCGTGTACGATAAGGTCTTGAGCAGCTATATAAACAGCCCTAGTCTTCATTCTCTTTGCACCAATTCTCTTCTATCCTTATGCTGCTAAGATTCATGGCTTCTTCCCCTCCTCTAAATTTTCTTAAATAAATAAAATAAAATATGATTCAAGACGAGGAGATGCTACTAAAAGACTTTTAAGGAGGGATTCAAATCAAAGTTTCAAGTGAAGAATTCAAAGGCTAGCTCAAACAAGTTTCAAGCAACGACGCACGAATCATAGCCACGCTTTCCTTCTTTTCTAGATCTATTTTCTGTAAGTTGGTTATTTCTAGATCTGAATATTTTGTTTTATTTGTGACATGAAATTAAAGGAATAAAGGAATATGCCAAATCTCTCTCTCTCTCTCTCTCTCTCTCTCTCTCTTCGAATCTGTGTTTATACTCTTGGACTGAATTAAGAACTGTTATGATTCGAGGACAAATAAGACTGTAACCGTGACTATGACTATAGAACTGTGTCCTTTGAAAGCATATGCCTTTGGACTATGACATAAGCCTTTGATTTTGGGACATATAAACATTGCCTATGACAATGACTTAGGACTATGAGAATTATTTTACCTTTTGGACTATGAACATCGCCTATATTGCCTATGACCATGGACATTACTTATGACTAAGAACATAAGCCTTTGAATTGGACATAAACTATTGCTTATGACATAATGAGGACAATTGTGATTTTGACACCCATGATTCATGATTAGGAAAATATTGCTTTAGTTTGGTGATTGTGAAATTGGGTCTAAACCCAATTATTTATTCTACCTGTTCCTTGGTTTTTTTCTTTGGTTTTAAGACAGTGGGAATTTACCTATTAAGTTAGGTCTACCCACGTTCTTGAACCTATTTTGCCCATTCTTTGGTTTTAAGACAGTGGGAATTTACCTATTTAGTTAGGTCTACCCATATTCTTGAACCTACATTGTTATCCAAACCTTTTTATGCCAATTATTCCTTCTTGTCATTTTGATTCATTCCCTTTTTATCTACGAATCTAGATTTATTTATAATCTAGGTTGAATCACGATTATTCGAAC
Source organism: Allium sativum (assembly GCA_030737875.1). Taxonomy (NCBI): domain Eukaryota; kingdom Viridiplantae; phylum Streptophyta; class Magnoliopsida; order Asparagales; family Amaryllidaceae; genus Allium; species Allium sativum. The sequence continues at coordinate 322,892,053 of CM060926.1, read as the reverse complement.
GGTGGGAATGCGATTTGGGGAAAAACATGGAAATGAATATGAACGTAATTGTAAACTTGGAAATTGGCATAATTTGGAATATGTATTATGACATGCATATTAAAATGAAAACGGGGAAATTTGACATGGATTAGGGAATATGTGATTTTGACATATTAAATTTAGCATTAGTAAGTAAGCTAAATTTTAGGCATAAATTGTAAACTAGAAAAATAATTCTAGTTTTGCCATAAATTGTGAATTAGGATGTTAAACCAAGATTGGGTTAATTAAGGTTGATTTGGAATAAGTATATTAGAACAATTTTGAATTTATTCATAATTGTGAGCAATTTTCATGTTTAGAATAAATTATGGTTAGCGACACTAAATTTGGTATAATTTACATACCAAAAAGTATAAATATGATAAATAAGAGAGAATGGGCCATAATAATAAATGTGACAATGTACATTAAAAGAGTAGTAATGAAATAAGTAAATTAGGAGTAATTTACTTATAGAATTCGTCATAAATGTTAAATTGTTCATTTACCACAAAATATGTAACTTGGTTAAGTTTTGGCCATAAATTATAAACTAGGATATTTAATCTAGTTTCGGCAATGAAATAGGAAATGGCCTAAACTGCATGTTGGGTTAGGACTTGGGCCTAGAATATAAGTATACTAGTAGGCTTGACAAATAAATATAGGCCAAATTTGTCTAAAAAGGGGAAATGGGCTTTTGAAATAAATTGTTAACAATTTATAAACAAAAGAAAAGTATTTTGATAACATCCCTTTTTATAACACATAGACCAGAAGGTTCTAGGGTGATAGAGAGGATAGTGTCTAGGCTTGGGTTTGGAAAATACAAGTTTCCTGCCCTCCCTGGCTATCCCTAACTGATTCGAAGGACGGGATGGTTGTTTTCAAAACCAGATTTGGAAATTAATCAAAAACCCTTTGAACTTAGAAAACATGAATATGCCTAACCCGAGGTTAGACTGAGTTGCGGTGTAAACCTGCCCGGAACCGACCGGCACATCCAGTAACCGCAGCAATATCTGTCTAATGTGAGAGGTTGCGGATTTAATTTATTAATTAAAGCTAGAACAAGAATGGGAGAGTTAAGTCTATAGGAACACTTAACCAACCTAACACGGTTAAGCTAGAATGGGAAGGTTAAGGAACACTTAACCAACTTAGCACAGTTAAAGCTAGAATGGGAGGGTTAAGTCCATGGGAATACTTAGCCAAATTAACATGTTGACTAGACTAGAAGGTGGGGTTAAGTAAAATTAATACACTTAGCCAATTTAACATGTTAATTAGACTAGAGGTTGGGGTTAAGTAATACACTTAGCCAAATTAATATGTTAACTGGACTAGACCATAGGGTTAAGTAAACTTGAACGCTTAACCATCAGAATATGATAAATGAATGGGGTTAAGTAAAAAGCATGAAGGGATAACACTTAACCAGTGTAATAGGATAAGGGAAGAGGGTTAAGATAGCTTGAATCGACTAAAGACACTTAACCAACCCAACCTGGCGAGAAAGAAAACTAAGTAGTAGACCTCAGTAGAAAAAGGGACTAAGTAGTAAAACTTAGTTAAGAAAACAAGGAATTTGGAAACTAAGTGGTAAACCTTAGTTAGTAGAACTAAGTAGTAATTCGAAGGAGCAGACATCCATCTGGTTTTAAGAAGGCTCCAACGAATTGGGTTACGAAGCCGAGGCTTCGAGGGGACGTGAGGGTACTCTTGGTATCCCTCTGTGAGGCTGCAGATGATCATCCTGGGCTCACAGAGGTTAAGGTCTGCGTTAGAAGAACCGAGGGTATGCCTTGGTTGCAATATATATGTGGCAACCTAAAGACTAGGATGGACCAGCGTGATTCGGTGAGAAGACGGTAGCCCTGTGATAGCAACTCGTCGTCTACCATCCATCTTGAGTCAATCGAGATACGTGAAGCGGAAAGGCGGAGAACTCCAAAAGATCATATACTTGCTATCTAGTTATGGTTGCGGATGGCCATAGGATAGTGGGGCACCGGGGGCCGGCGTATAGTTCTCATTTTACAAGGTGTGCCTTTCATTAGTTGAGGGAGGGGTCAAGTGGGACCATAGCCACTGGAATTAAAACAGACCTTAGCATCTGCATCGGCAGATATCTGAAAGCTCCCGACCGAGTTCTGTATTCCTTGATTTGCCATATCACAGGACTCGAATCGCACATTACAGGACATGTGCATCTAGACAAGCGATAACGATTCGCGATACATGCGTGGGGAAGCCTAGGAACATATACCACTCTAGGTAGTGTGTCCTAGACTTGGGGGCATTGTTCGACAGGTAGCGTAATCCCTAGTTGGACTAGGTGGCATAAACCCTGAACTCGAAAAGCGTTCAGCAGATAGCGTAAAACTATAGTTAAATCTAGAAAGCAGTGGATAGAAAACCCTAGATTAGATCTAGGTAACAACTAATAAATGGATGCCTGAAGGCGATGGAAAATACAGGGATTGGGATCACGTTATCGTTACTAGTTGAAACACTAGTTAGGCGGTGCAGAGATATAGAAACCAGTATAACAAGTAAATAGCGAAGCAGCGAAAGTATTAGAGCGTATCCAGTTTATCTTAGCATATCTTGTGACTACCTTGTCTAATCTTGTTGACCCTATCGTCATGGTGTAATCTTGTATTCAGTTAATTCATGTCGTTTTGTTTTCCATGTTCACATGCTAGAAGTTACTGAACTTACTCAGGCTTTATGTCTGACTCTGTTTTTCTTTCGTCTTCTTTCTTCCGTTCTCCCCCCCCCCCAGGTTGTTAAGGAGGAAATAGGATAGCTCAGATTTGTTTTGGGATGATTTCTCTTTCCAAGCTTGGAGAATCTTGGATGCATCGGCTTTGGATTGCTATGGCTGGCTTTTGTTACATTGGGGAATATAAATGTATTTTATGCTTCTTTATTTTGTAAAGACAGTTGATACTCTGATATTGTAAAGGAACCTTGTACAAATTATTTTGTCAATAAAGCAAAGTTTTATTTTCCGCTGTTTAATGTTTGTCTGTCTTGTAATTTATCTGCATCTTTTACCCATAATGCTCCACAGAACTTAGTGCATTCCCTTTGTGAGTGACACTAACGGATGTGGGGTGTTACATCGGAGCTCCCCATCCATCGAAATGAAAGAGGCGGTTGTCTGTATTGTAGTGTATTAGGGTTAGGTATTGCGTATCTATACTATATATTTGTTTTGTTTTAATTATTTAATTCCATTTAATTTCAATATAACTCCTGTATCGTTTCAGATTCCAAATCGAACCCAATGAGTGTTGCCCCCATCCAAATACCCCGTGCCGGACACAATAGAACATGTTTCGTAACCTAATTCGTTTGTTACGATCAGTTTTTATCAAAATTGAAATATAAACCAATATATATTTAATTTAAATGTACATTTTAAATTACCGGGCCACATACTGACTCCGAAAATTCCAGAAAAATTGTTTCTTGTTATGTTTTGACGATGCGGTCCTAACAAAATTAATTTCATTAAATTTGGAGACTGTTTGAAAAATGGTCATTTTTTGGTCGATCCAAATTGACTGAAATTGACAAAACACATTTTCTTTTGCCACTCTCACAAATTGATTCGAGAAATTATGAAAATTGGAATCTTACAATAATTTGACATTCCGGATTCAACCAAAGTGGTTTCGTCGGAAATGGAAATCGTTTTCAGAATGGCTATTTATTGTATTAATATATATATAATTTCTATAGCGACTATTTTAAATATTAAATTGGACATAACTTTTTATTCCCGCTATGAAATTTCAAATTTTCAGATTCATTGGAAAGATATTTTTAAACAGATTTAAATATTTTTGGTTTCACTAAAATCTGATTTATTTTGCATCCTGTACATTCAGTCAAAGTTAAAATTCAAAATTTCAAACTGTCGTGCTATATCTAACTCCTTTTATGATTAATTTAAAAAAATTCATTCTAACTTCGAGTGTAAATAAATTTTTAGTCATTATTTAAAGAGGGTCAATAGGGTTTTCGAGCATTTATTGAGACTGTATATCCTATACTTTGGAGGGACTTAGAAGGAGCATCTCCCATTGGTAGAGTTTTCATACAATAATAGCTATTAGGCGAGTATTGGTATGGCTCCCTTCAAAGAACTTTATGGACGACCCTGCGGATCACCTACATGTTGGTGGGAGTCTACAGACATACCTCTTCTTGGACCTAATATGTTTAGAGAAACTTCAGAGAAAATAGATTGATTTGGAGACAGATGAAAGCAGCTTAGCACAGGGAGAAGTCGTATGTCGATAAAAGGAGGACTAACTTAGAGTTTGAGGTAGGAGATATGGTCTTTATCAAAGTGTCACCTTTGAGGAACGTGGTTCTTTTGGCTTGATATGGAAGTTGGCACGAAGATTTGTAGGGTCATTCCTTATAGTTGAGCGGATAGGTCAGATGGCCTACAGAGTTAGACAACAAAAAAGACTGGCAGGAGTTCATGATGTGTTCCATGTCTCACACTTGAGGAAGTGTCTACATGATTCCGCTACATAGGAGAGCCGAATACCCTTGAGGATATAGAGATAGAGGAGGAGGCTTCAGTCCGAAAAGTTCCTACCCGATTACTGGGATCGGAAGTTAAGAAGCTACGAAATAAGGAGACCAAGCTAGTTAAGGTGGGAGAATATCGTGATGATGCGACTCGGGAACCTGAGGATAAGATTTGCGCTTCTTTGTCGTTTCTCTTTGAGAGTACGTTCTTAATTCCTTTCTAAAGCTTTTGAATCTGTTTTCCTATCGTTTGAATCTCGACTCTTAAGTAGAAGCCTATGTATGATAGGAATGGTTTGAAACATGTTAATAGGACATGTTATGATTGAATGGATTCACGTGGATGCAAATGTTTGCTAGTGGATGCATATACAAATACACTAGGCACTAGATTAAGGGATCGTCTTTACTAGACCACTTACATATGGATGTGTGCTTATTTTAATTTACTTTAAATATGGGTGAAAATGGTTGAATCATCACTTGAATGTTGCATTTTGGTGAATGGTTATTGCATACATATAAAGTCTATATGTATCATAAGGATTCTTTTGCATACATATTGGATACATGGCACATACATGAATTGCATTAAGGAGATCAACTGAATTAATAAACCATATGATTTCCACATTATCTCAGGAATATATGCGCAACATCTTTTGCTTATATTCATACAAAGAATTAGAAATTTCAAAGACAATGTACGCCAATGGTTGATGGGTGAGTAGATGGGTGTAGATAATAGTCGATAATATTCATAACATTCTTCTAGCCTTAGAGATTTCGAGGACGAAATTCTTTAAGGAAAGGAGAATGTAACACCCCAAATTTTAATAAATAATAATTATACAAAGATGATTAATGTTGACGTCTAAAATGTTCGTCAACATCAGAGAGTTCCAAAAATTTGAAACTTAAATTTCCAGAGCGTAAAAGTATGTGAGATGTAGTAATAATATGCGAGAAAGTAAAGGACACGGTAATTTATAGTGGTTCGGTTCAGATTGAACTTACGTCCACTTAAGGATTTGTAGATTTCATTCCCTTACAACAAAGTACAATAACACACTATTACAATAAGTTACGATGATTAACGATATCCTATTAGTCCTTGCTGTCGACCATCCTTACAGGTCGGGAATAGTCGAGGGGCTTCCGAAGTCCGTAGTGTGTTGGGAAATGCCAAGCTTCGGGAGGATGAGCAGAGTTGGAGGATCCGAGAGGAGGGGTCCGAGAGGAGTGATCCGAGGCCTTCTTCTTCTTCGTTGAGTGGAAGAGGTGTTGACTTGGTCAGCAATGTCCTAGGGATCCAGAAATATCCAAAGGTAGTGTAAAGGTCCTTGAGGATGTTCGAAAGTAGATGGAGTCTGTGTATGCAGCATTTTCGTGGTACATTCTATGTTCAATGACCATAGGGAGGAAGATGGAAGCCAGTAATGGTGCTTAAGTGCCCCAAGGAGTCCAAAGGTGGTTTAATGTCCATAAGCATGGTTATACCCTCGAGAGTATGCTCAAGGGTCCAAGCACGTGCATCTTCTTCCTTGTATGATGAAGAAAGGTGTCTAGGAGGTTTTGGGGAAGAATTTCTTCTTCCTAAGAATCCATTAAAGCTCGGGAGAGAGCTTGGACCAACCCCTTTAAAGTTAGAAGTGAGGGGGTATTTATAGTGGGAGGGTTAGGTGGGAGTAGGTAGGATCTGGGGACCACAATAATACATCTCGAATCCCATAGCGCAGTCCTCCAGAAACCCGGACCCCCCTCATCTCTCCTAGGAAGCTCGTACCCTTCACTGGGGTACGAAATTCGTACCACGTGGAGGTATGAAACTCATACCCCGTGGGGTACGTTAAGTTCCGGAGTGTTGGATTCGAAACTTGGAGGAGGCGAGGCCAGAGTGACACGAGACTTCAGTGGTTCTAAACATAGGGTTTGAGATTAGAAGGATCCGAGCTTCTGGCTCAAAGGAAATCGGATGAATCTGGTGGTGCCCACCGACGCCACCCGGACTATGGGACCCTGGACCCCCACCGGCGCTTCACTCGAACCCTTTAACGGCTCGCCTTCGGCTCGGCATGTAGAGCACGGTAATGCGAGGCACAGATACGAAGCATGGTGATGCAAGACATGGATGCGAAGCGCGGATGCAAGGCATGGCTGGAGCCAAGGATTGATTCTGGAATTGACCGGTGCGTGTTGCGCACGCTTTGGAGGTGGTTGGCATGTGTCGGGTGAGTGGTCTTTAATAATGATGAATCTCGCATCCGAGGGGTGCGACATTCAGCCATTGGCCAGAATCGAGTCTTCTGGCGCTAGAACCTTGATCTCCTTGATATGATCACACAACCATAAGTGCGTTCACTTGATCTATGACTTGTATTGTCTGAGAGGAGTTAAGCGAGCCGCGACGACTATTCTTACATAACCCTGTCTTAGCTTGATTCCGGATGATATTAGCAGCTCTTCTGGGCCGTTGAGCCATGCGACAGGCCAAGTCGTGTGGGCCTGGACTACTTCTGGTAACTGGACCAAAATGTCGGTTAACAATTAATAAATCAAATATTAATTAATTAAAATATTTAGAACTAGATAAAATGGATTTCACCATTGCGTTCGTTATGAAATTCTAATTCAGATATACTTATGGTTCACGTAAATCAGATTAAAAATGAACAAGATAAGATCAATCTAAGTTTAAGATTAAATTAAACAATTTAAAAAAGAAAACTAGAATGGTGCAATGGTAAATGGGCGACCTAAGACCTATATGGGTCGACATACGTGTCAAGCCATATAGAAGGTGGGTCGACCCACTTTGTGCCAGGCACGAATCTGTGTCTGGCCACACACACCTGTTTCTAGATAGATGTTGTGCTGACTCATAATGAGGTGTTTTGTAACACCCCATATTTTAATAAATAAAAATTATATTAAAAGGATAATAAAATGAGTATTAATTAATTAAATATTTAGAATTAGCTAAAATGGACATTACCGTTGCGTTCGTTATGAAATTTTGGTTTAGATAAACACGTGGTTTGACTAAATCGGATTAAGTATGAAGAAGTTATGATCTTAAGAAGATTGAACGAAAATATATACATAATACACACACACACACATATATATATATATTATAAAATAAACAACGTAGAAAAGCAACGGTCAATGGGCGATCCCGCCCAACCGGGTCGACACATGGGTCGACCCAGGTCTAAGGCAAATCGAACCTAGGGTCGACAAAGATTAAGGTGGGCCAACCAACCTGCATGCAGAGCCGGTTCCTACTTCTATATCTGGACTGATTTATACACAATGTTCATACGCTGACTCAGCTTGAGGTTTACGGTCTGATTTGAAAACCTAAAATCTAATGGTTTAAAATTATCCCAGCTAATATATAAATAGGCTAGCGGCCTCACTATTTTCCTACACATACACATTACTCTTTCTTATTCCTCTAAACTATTTCTAAATCAAAATAAGAAGATGCTGAGGTGCTGCCTAAATGTAGATTAAAGAGGACAATTCTAGTTTTTCTACAATAGCAATATAAAGAGACCTTTTTCTTGATTACAATCAAATCACTGTGAGTTCTAGTTATTTTTAGATTTGATAATTAAAAAATATTCTAATAGTAAATATTCTGAATCTAAAATTATAAAGTTTATATGTTATTATTTTACTGTCTTTTGTCTACTTAGTTTTCTGTTTTTTTACTGTTACATGTATGTTGACGGCAAAATATATTGTAAACATCCAAGATTCTTAATTACTTAAGAATATAGCTTCGTGTGGAAATATAAGTGCAGAAAGCAGTAAATATTACGATAGATTTATGGTGGGTCGATCCCGTATGGGGCCTACGTCCACTTTGGAAGAGTCGTTGATATTTTATTGACAATAATGAGTTACAAGCTCAGGACTATCTCATGACATCTTTTTACAAACATTTCTAAGTATTTTGATGTCATAATTATCATATATGAATGTTGGGAAATAGTCACTTTTATCCTTCTTCTTCCTCAAAGCAAGGATGTTACTAAAGAGGTCACTTGGAGCTCTCAACGGGTGTCAAATCAGCCAATTTCCAACCCCTTTGAAGTGCAAGCTTAGGGGTACTTATAGTGGAGTGGTTAGGTGGGAGTAAGTAGGAATTCAGGACCACAATAGTATATTTTGGATCCCAAAAGACGCAGACCCAGAATTTCGGATCCCTCTTATCATCCTTAGAAAACTCATACCCCTCTCTAAAGACGAATTTCATACCCCATGGGGTACAAAATTTGTACCCCGTGCGGTACGTTAAATGTGTTATTGTCATGGTGGGTTTCGAGATATAGGAACCGAGGGGTATAAAAGTTATGGGTTCAAATCCCTTATTTGTGGGATACAAAAGAGTGATTGGTTAATGGTTTTGAGGAGCCGTGTGACTTCTCTCAGCATAAATTCCTCGGTTTTTGGCGACACTTCGGACATTGACATCACGATATGTGTTGAGTCGAGCGTGTCTAGTGTACTTTTGGGAACCATACCAAAAGGCTGGTTAACATTTGCCTTCCAAAGTACGTCTTGTCTTGACATGATGTGCTTTGTGTTGGTAGAAGAATCCTGTTGAATTGTCGATTTCCTGTCGACTCATAAATGTAAATGTTAGTTGTCGACTCTCGTTTATATTATAAACGAGTTGTTGTCGGTGTGATGTCGGGTCCCAAATAGAGATATGAGATCTCATACCCCAGTAGGGTACGAGATCTCGTGTTCCATCATGGAATACGAAGAGTCAGCGGGCTAAGCCCGCTCCTTTCCTTCTTTCTATATAAGCTCGAACTCCCCTCCTCACTTTTTTTTCTTCTTTCACTTTGCATAAATTTGGACCCGTACCTTGGAACTCGAAATTTTTTGGAGACATGCGGGTTCAGATCTGATCACAGCGGATTATATCTCGAGTTGAGCTTGGGCTAGCTATTGGGTCGACCTCGGGTCGGACCTCGGAATAGCCTAAAAGCGCTCATGCTCTTGGGTTACCGAGAGATTTATGAATGGATTCTGGGCCTAACAACGAGGTCGACTCTTTAGGCGATGCCAAAGATTTGTGCAGGGCTTCGTGCTTGATGAGAGATGAAGTTTGGGAGAGACGGAGTCCTGGTGAGAGAGACTAGATGTGAAACATAGGGAAAAGATGTTGGGTTCGGGGTTAGAGGAGGAAAAAGAAGGGGGAGACGAAGTTTTCGCCGAAGTGGTTGAAATTCATTCCCCTCGTAGGGGTATGAGTTTTTGTACCCCTCGGAGAGGTACGAATTTTCGTACCCCTTATGGGAAGTACGAAATTTCATACCCCTATAGGGGATACGAGATATCGAACCCCCTAGAGGGGATACGGAATTTCATACCTCTTCAGGGGATATAAGATTTTGTACCTCTAAAGGGGTACGGGGTCCTTACTGGCCTTGACATTTCGAGTCCACCTTTGCCGTACTTCTCCTTCCTTTTTCGGGACTCGAACTCCGTACAGCTTTCCCTTAGGTGCGTCACTATACGTTTGGGTTGAAGTTTACTGTAACCCAAATTGAATTGATGATTTAGCCAGGCACATAGGAATAGAGCATATACATTTGGACTGTGACCTTGATTGGACCATCAAAATGTTAGGCACGACTCCGACTCTAATCATAACGTAGTTGTGACTCAACACGAATTTAGTAACGTAGGTTGGCTATGACGATAGTTGTAGTCCCGGGGACTCGCAATCGTCGTTGTATCCCAATTTTTTTTAAATACGAACTATATTAGCATGGCACTGCAGGACACTGCACGCACATGTTAGTTGCACCTACACGAGGGGTACAGGTTATACAACTGCGATGTCTGACGCTAGTATGTTGAAAGTATAGCCAAAAATGAAGACAAGGTCTATGAAAGAGCAGACTTCGCAAGCCGAGACTTCGTTGCATTCGTCATACACATCTAATTTAACTAGTGATGCTAGCTCAAAGGGTAATGAGCTTGAGACTTCCAGAGGGTCCAATCCTTCTCAAGCGACAAGTTACCCGAAAGAATCTAATCATGGGGTGCAGCCGAAAAAACAACACTCTCCGGTCTAGCATGAGGAGGTAGAGCACGTAAATATTGTTGAGGGAATCACGTTGGTGGCATCGGATATGTTGGCGGGAGTGGTTATACATGAAAATCCACTGGATCTAGTGCCATCGCATATGGATGCAACGGTAGTAAGGCGCATGGCATCGCGGTTCCGTATTCCCGAAAGAGATGTTTTTGCTCCCGGAAAGGACGTTAGGGCTCACGCACCACCAGAGGGGTACACTGCCTGGAATAGGCAGGTATGTGTTACTGGGTGCGTGCCCCCGGCTAGCAATTTTATTTGGGATATGCTATACCACTTCCGCCTTGCGCCATAGCAGCTTCATCTGAATGCGTACGCTTCCCTTTTAGGTACCTGCATTCTCTATAGAGGGTATATTCAGTTAGAACCCATCGGAGAGGACATCTGGTATTTGTTTCCATTGAAGAGGAGAGCTAATATCTCGCCATCTCAATATTTCCTGGAAGCTTCGCCCAACACCAAGCTCTTTAGTGGGAAATGGCCTAAGCTAACTGTGTATAAGCATGACTGGTTCTTTGTGCGTCGTCCTCCTGAATTTGCGAGGAGATGGTTGGAAGAAAGTAAGAACTCTACTTTGCTTTTATTGTGAAACTCACAGGTTTGGCAACTTAGGTTTAAATTTTTTTATGATAGGGAATCCTGAGACGCCTATAAACATTGAGTTTCAACAACGCCTTGAATCTTTATTGGCGATTCCAACTGAGTCACATTCCACTGAGAGCGTTCTAAGTCAAGACCGTCTTCGTCGAGCATGGTTGTTTCCGATGATCGGGCGACAATTAGGCCGGCCATTGCCAGAGGTGGAAGGAAAGTAGAGACTAGGAAAGAAGCGGGTTCTCTGAGCCGGAAAAGGAAAACGCCCCCGGTCGGGCCTAAGCCACAAAAAGCAGTGAAGTTTCAGGAGGGAATTGGCGGAGGCGAGATTGGCGATGAAGAGGCGGTTGCCAAGGGCGTGGGCCCATCGAGTGCTCCTTTTCTGGCTATAATAAGTGAGGTAAGTGTAGGAGCATCGACCAGGTCGCAGTCTCCTATAACTCCCTCTTAGACCGCTGCCTCGCTCGAGGAAAAGGGTCAATTTGAAGTGCTTAACAAACTCTGGCTAGAAATGTTTCCCTAGCCTAGTGCCATAAGAATGGAAGAACTAACTTTAGTTGCGGAGGAGATCACTCCTTCGGGCGGACCACTATCTGATCTGTTGAGAAGACACTTAGGATACACATTCATATAGACTGCATGACACTAACATTTTTTTGTATGTGTAGGGTGTTTGAGTCTAAACCTTAAATTTTTTCTTTGGCAGGTGATATGGCTAGAGGTAGAGGTCGTGGTTAAGGATCATGGAGTCGCTGACCTTCGAGAAGTGCCTTTCTTGATAGCTTCATAAGAGAGACTAGTATGTTCGATGAACCTCCGCATTCACATGATCGTAGCAACAAATACTACCGCAGATAATGATCTCGATGGTCTCCGACTCCTCCACCTCCTACTCGGACATCTGGGACAGACTCCCGGTTCGATGTGGCGGGTACCAGACATTCCTCGTCAACAGCCCCTCCTCACGTCGTGCCTTTGTAACCTACCTAAGTCACTAAAGGGAAAGAGTCGACACTTGGCTATTTGAGAAAGAAGGAAATAGAGAAGAAGAAGAAGCAGGATCTGGTGGTGCCCGAGACCCAAAATCTTTCCATTGAGGAGAGGAAAACCTTGTCAAGGTAGAAGTTCCCTCATCACTATTTTGACGAACTAATGTTCCTTCTTGACATCAGCCTGATTTCCCGTGAAGATACTAAAGAAGTGTGGATGCAGGTAAGGGCCGCGTACTTCCAAGCTAAAAAGCTTACGAAATATTCCGCGAATCTTTCAGGCTTAATCAGGAAGAAGAATGTGGAAATCCAGAGGTGGGGGTTAACCATAGATGCTGAGCGGACCACCGTCCATCATCTAGAGAAAGAGATAGGTAAGGCGATCTTTGCGACATGACTGTTTATTAGTTCGTAGCAGATTACATGAATGCTAATCATTTGTCATTGAAACAGCGAAGCTGAAGGAGGAGCACACAAAGTTGAAAAGGGAGGCAGAGCACGCGGATTCCACTTTCAAGGATACGGTGGCCTCATTAACAATTGAGAATACGACCCTAGAAAGGGACGAAGCCGAGCTAGTAGAGGTGAATGCCCAATTGGAGAAGGACAATGAAAGGGTATCCCAACTTCAAACGGATAATGAGGCCCTGAGGAAGGAGAAAGTGAGGTTGAAACATGAGAACAAGGGGACTTAGAAGATTTTAGAGAAGGTTTTCGAGCTGAGGACGCAACTGGAGGTGGCTAAGAAGGAGAAGGAGGAGGCCGACACCAGTAGTTAGGACGTATTGAGCTCGGTGAATGGGTTGGAAGCTGAGCGCTAGAGGGAAGTAGAGAGCTTGAAGGAGTAGATCGAGGATGTAGAGGTCAGGGTGGAGGCGCCCCTATAGGAGCTTATCCGAAATATTCACATCAAGGCCTAAAGATTTCATGGAATCTCGTAGGTCGGAGACTACCCTCGAGTGCTGGCCCAAACATGGGAAAGGTTGGTGCCGTATGAGGATTAGCTACGTAAAGTGGATGTGGGATCTTTAAACGAGAATCTGCTGATGATAGATCTCTTGATTGAGGAGGAGCATAATAAACTGGAGGAAGGAAGGAGATTTCTACATGAAGATGCTGAGAGGGAGAGGTTAGCAAAGCGTGCTGCTGAGATGGGAAAGTTTGTAAATACTGAGAGTGTGGTCGTCACTCAGACATTTGTGGAGGGAAGCTCCTATCGGCTGCCAGCTCCAGCGTTCTCCATAACCAGCGGTCCCACAGTCCCAATTAGGTCTCAGCTGAGTACGACCTTGACCATCCAGGATTGTGAGTGACGGGATCCACTTTTACTGCTATAGCGAACAACCTTCCTATCGTACCCACACCATTCCTTTCTGGAGGTAAACTTTCGTTACCACGAATACCAAAAGATGATGTGACTATGGAATTCATGGACTAAATAGTTATGTTTTTATCGTGCAGCCCCTCCTGGAGTGGACGGACACTGGGCTTTGTCCTCTGCTTCCCCAAATAACAGAATCGGAATTGGGACTACAAGGACTACAATTTGGAGAGGAAAGTGGTCATATGGACACGTTCTTGGATGTCCAACCTCTATAAGGGACTTCTGGAAGAAGGGGAGGTCGTGGATGGTCAGTATATTCATGTGACTGCCCCGGTGGAGGAAAATGTACCAATGATGCAGGAAATGGTGGAGGTCTAGAAAGCCAAGGTGGTGGCACAGTCTGAGGAGCGAGAGGAAAAAAGGAGGCAGGATGAGGCTGCTATTCTGGAGGCCCAAGTCGAGGCTAGGAGGGATGCCGAGAAAAAAGCTGTCGCTACTGTGGCGAGGAAGAAAGTCGCCGCCGAGGCATAGAAAGAAAAGGTCGCCACTAAAGATGTCAGGAAGAAGAAGGCGGTTGACGAGGCTGAGAAGGAGAGAGTCGCCGAGCATGATAGGAAGAAAAAAGTCGATGACGAAGCCAAACAGAGAGCTGCAGATACTTACAAGAAGCTTAAGGCGGATGACGCTGTAATCTAGCTGATCAGAAGGCGGCCAGAGAAGCTAAGATGCAGGCGGAACTAGACGCCAAGAAAGCTCTAGAGAGAGTGACGCTGTGTTGGTCCTCGCTTCTGGTGCTTCACCAAAACCACTAAAATGTATTACCCCTGGGGAGATCGTGGAGATTACAAGTGCCAAGGATGATGATAGAAAGTGCACCTTGATTTCTCACAAGTCCGTCACTCCCACGAAGGGCAGAGGAGGGAAAGGCGGGAGTGGTTCTAGAAGGAAGAGGTCCATCACCGGGGATCCACCTAATGCTGAATCTATACAGAAGAAGAAAAGAAAGAAGAAGGATGATTAATACCAGTAGTAATCACATATATTATAGATATTTTGGTTATGTAGGCTGATAGTATATGCAAGTATGTCCCTTGCTTTTGGTTTTCGGAGCCATAGTGTGGTTCTCATGTACATTATATCGTTAGAAAGAAAGATATTAGAAATGTAGGTTGCTTTTCATATGTGAAAAGGAATATTAGTTAAATTTTCTTAAATCGCGATTCACATTAAGTGTTTGAATGTTCGTCTTATGATTTCCAGCGTCCTGCACTCATGGGGTTTCCTTTGTTTAGGAATCCCAAGGTGCTGGAAATCCAGGCCAGGTGCCCTCTCCCTTGGACCACCCAGAGTCCATTAGTCCTAAGATGTGAGATGGCATGGACCTCTTGGATTTGTCCTTTTTGGCTCTCCCATCAGTCATTCGGGTTTGGAGCGCGAGGGCGTTTTTTATTCACCAAATGGTACCTGGATCCTGACCCGATGGGTCGGATGGAGCCGCGGGAGTGGTCGGTATCACACTGGCTTGGCGGGCGGGATGCCCCAAGTCTGGAGACTTAGGAACGAAACGATTTATCCTCAGTCTTATCGTTAGTTCGAGGTTCGAGAGGTTCCCAGATCCTGACCCGATGGGTCCGATGGAGCCGCGGGAGTGGTCGGCATCACACTAGCTTGGCTGGTGGGCTCCCCCGTGTCTAGGGACTTAGGGGTGGAACGATTTATAATTGGTTCTTGTCATTGGTTTGAAATTAGAGTAGTGTTATTTAGACACGGTCATGTCGTAGGCTCGAGACTCGAATGGTGTCATTTATACTTGGTCTCGTCATTGGTTCGGGACTCGAGTGGTGTTATTTTATACTCGGTCTCATCATTGGTTCGAGACTTGAGTGGTGGTACCGGCTCGTGTGCTCAGGGTGCCAATTCATACTTATTGGTTCTCGGTTTCGTTGTTAGTCCGAGACTCAAATGGCAGTACCAGATCTCGTTCTCGGGGGACTGGTCTAGTGTTCATGTGTGCAAGCCAGTTTTGATAGCCAACCAAGCATATCATGAAGAGAGTAAACATATCAAGGACACAGGGAAATTGAACATTATCTTTGCTAATAATTTTGGCAGTAATAGTCTTTACAATGCCTTGAATTTAAAGAAAACAAAACAATGTTGGAAAAAGGAAAAACTCTACACTAAGTTATGTGAAGTCGCAACAAATATGTTCGTTGTTCCATGCCCTTGGGAGCTCGGCTCCATCTACGGTTGCCAACTTGAAGGTTCCATTTCCGAGCTTTCGCTATATGACGTAGGACCTTCCCAAAGAGGAATGAAGCTAGCAGGCATGGGAAAGATCCATTTCAGGACTAGGTCGCCGGTATTGAGACTCTTGTGGCAGACCATGGAATTGAAGTATCGGGTTACTCGTTGGCGCTGAGCGGCAGCTTTGAGCTCAGCCTCGTTCCTTTTTTCTTCAAGCAAATGAAGCGACCCCAAAATCAAGTTTTGCTTGGTTTTTGGATCAAAATAAGTAACTCGATGAGATTGAAGCTTTAGCTTAATGAGAATGACAACTTCGGATCCATAGGTAAGGGGTCAGTCGCTGACTTATGGTTGGTCCGATAGGCCCATAGGGCCAGAGGGAGATCGTATGCCCATAAGCCCCCGGCTTTTGCTAGACTCCTTTTGATAATGGATTTAATCACTTTGTTGGCATCATCGACTTTCCCATTGGCCTAAGGGTGAGCCACTGTCGACAATCTCTTTTTGATGATGTACCGTTGGTAGAGAGTCTTGAATTCTGCGCTCTCAAACTGGGTTCCATTGTCTGAGATGATTGCATGGGGAACTCTATAGCGGGTGATCGTATTGCGGACAACGAAGTTGATTACTTTCTTGGTAGTTATTGTAGCGAGAGCTTCGGCTTCCGCCCATTTGGTGAAGTAATCAACCGTGACAATGGCGTAACGTTCCACACCTCTAGCCATTAGAAGAGTCCCAATGATATCTTTCTCCTACATGGCAAACGGCTAAGGACTGACCATTTGCGTTAACTCGGTAGGTGGGGCTCTTGGGATCTTTGAGAATCGCTGAAATTTTTCGCACTTGCTGGAGTAGCTTGTGGTGTCTTGATCGAGGTGGGTCAGAAGTAGTCGTGCCACACTCACCTTCGTGCACGTTTATTAGTACACGGTTGGTGTCGGCGTGGGCTATACACCGAAGTAATGGGACAAAGAAATCTCTGCGATAAAGCATTCCATCAGAATGATGTAGCGAGGTGATTGTCGAGTGAGTGCTCATCTTTCTTTGTAGCAACCCAGGAGGGTTCCATGTTGCAAGTAATTCTTGATTGGCATCATCCAAGACTAGGGTTCGGTTACAGTCTCCGTTGCTACTACCGAGTCTGTCTGCATCTGATCATTGCTTGGAGAATCGAGTACTTCGACCGGGGCGAGTCCCATAATTTATGCATCCTCGGAGCTAGCCAGCTTGGCTAATGAGTCTGCTCTTTCATTCTGTTCCTGGGGGATATGCGTGATGATGTAATGGTTGAAGTTGATGAGTAGTTAGTGAACCCACGCAAGGTAGGGAGAAAACCGTGCTCCCTTGGCTTGGTATTCCCTCTGATCCTGACGCATGATGAGTTGTGAGTCAGAGTAGATCTGGATGGCCTTGATGTTAAGTTCGATTGCAATTCTAAGTCCAGCGATCAAGGCCTCATATTCTGCATCGTTGTTGGTAGAAGGGAAGTTGAGTCTTAAAGCGTAGCATATTGGGCGCTCCACTGTAGTGATGAGCACGACTAGGACGCTAGAGCACTCATTGTTGGAAGACCCATCCATGAAAAATTTCCATTAAATATCTGGAGTTTCGATGTTATCTGGAAGAGACTCCTCCGGGATGGTGAATTCCACTATAAAGTCAGCGAGGGCTTTTCCGAAGATAGCTCAGTGATGGATGAATGTGATTTCAAACTGACTCAACTCTATATTCCACTTTAGTAGTCGTCTAGATGCCTCGGGTCACTGCAGGACCTATCGTAGCGGTTGGTCAGTTTAGACTTTGATGATGTGAGACTGAAAGTATGGTCGCAGCTTCCGGGAGGAGATCAACAAGCAGTAGGCTAACTTTTCGAGCTCTAGGTATTTCTTTTTTACCCATGTTAATCTCTTGCTGATGTAGTAAATAGGTCATTGGACACTATCTTCAATGCGCACGAGCGCTGAGCTGATTGCCTGTATGGAAACAGCCAAATAAACATATAAGTCCTTATGGTCCACTGGTTTGGACAAGATAGGTGGTCGCTCTAAGTGATTAAGGAGGTCCTTAAATGCGGCGATGCATTCTGAGGTCCGTGTGAAGTTAGCTTCCCCTTTCGGAGTAAGTCGAAAAAGGGAAGGCATTTGTCGGTGGCTTCAGAGATGAATCGACTTAAAGCGGCGTCCTTCCCGTTTAAGCTTTGAACATCCTTGATGTTTTGAGGGGCTTGAATGTCCCAAATAGCTTTATTCTTATCTGGATTGGCTTCGATGCCTCGCAAATTAACAATGAAACCTAAGAATTTTCCAGATGCAACGCCAAAGGAGCATTTCGAGGGATTGATTTTCATGTCATATTGGCGGAGGACATCGAACATTTCGGAGAGGTCACAAACGTGGTTGTTCCATATCTTTGATTTTACAAGCATATCATCCACGTATACCTCCATGGATCTTCTGATGTGATCCTTGAAAATGAAGTTGACTAGTCGTTGATACATGGCTTATAACGACCCGCACTTCCCCGGTAAGGAAAGCACAGATTGCTTTGAGAACAACAGACATCGGAACACAAACAGAAGTACATTTCATTGTTTATTACAACAATTCCATCAGAATACAAGAATATCACAGAGTATGAATAAATATTATCCAGGTCAGTCATGGGACTGGTGTGAGAACTAAAACAGTTATTAATCTTTATTTTTAAAGTTAGGTAAATCAAGGGACCACGCCGTATTACACGGAACGGGTTTCCTCCCAAGAACACCAGTGCATAAAACAAACAACGCAATGCTAAATAAAGAAAAATGAAGCTATTATAAGACCCAGATCCCATCACACAATGCAACGCAAGCTGGAGGATAGGGTTTTACCTTATAATAGCCAAATAATGCTTGATACATTTAAAACAAATCATTTGATACTATTATAAGTGTATAGTGTCAAAAACAACTTTGAATATAAATGTATCAACATAGACGACATAGTATCCCATGCTACTATGTCGCCAATACTAGGCTCTACATATAAAACCGCAAAGGTCGTATTGGAAATTGGATTTCCGTCATGAGTCGAGGCAAGGGGAAAGCTCCTCTTCGTTCGAGACACTCTAGCAAATATCTCAGGACCACACACAGCGATCCTTGGATCCTCCAAGGTCGGTCTTCTCCTACTTTTGAGGATTAATTATTCCAGAACACACGTTTCGCGGTCCTATAGGACCTATATCTGAGGCGCCTCGCATCCAACAACCACATAGGTAAAAATAATATATATGTCAGGTCTGGTAGGTCACTGACATCACAAATAGCTAGAAAGAAACGTCGTGCACTCCTTGGGTCCTTATCCCGTTTTTGACTCATACCAAGGTGTGAGGCTCGCGAATTAACGCCGTACACAAAGCTATGCCGCAAAGGCCGTGCTTTGATCATCAACCACAAGACTTTGCTTTTCAACAGAAGCCTTGATCATTTGCCACTTAGGCATGCCACACAGGCAATTCATGCCATGCGACTGATATCTATCGATATATAACCTCTAAGCTCATACGTCTCAAAGAAGGGCGTTAAGCAAGAGAATAAATTCTCCATCGCCAAACAGATATATATTTAATAGAAATCAATCACACAGAATAAAATCCAATGTCAGACACACAGTCCATTTACAAGTTCGTTTTGGGTCTGAACGAAACCGGAGGAACCTTATTCCTCGCATATCCATCGATCTCCAAGTACGTCTGGACGATCACCAACTAATTCCCTCCTCTTGGGTGTATAGCCTAATAAAGATCATCAATAATCATCCAAACGATATGAAGACCTCCGATCTTCAACCATCGTCTTCATCTTCGACTTATCACCGAATCGGTTATTCAGAATGGGTATAAACCCCGCCTTTCCGAAAAACCCGCGTATATAATAAATAAGTGTTACACAAACACAACATACGCCTCATTCCAATTCAAAATATTCTTTTATTCAAATTTTCACACACTTATGGAAAGGTTCCCATTAATTTTATCAAAGATAATTTCTTCTAAATTTATTCTTTAATCTTCCTTTGGATATCATTTCAAACCATGTTAAGGTTTTCCAAACTAGTCGGGATTAGCGAACCACGCCGAAGTAATCATTTATTTTATTTCCCAATCCCAACCTATTCATCCCATGGAGCAAAACTGGTAATACTCCATATCTAACACCACGGTGTTATCGGTAAATATTAATTACCATTTCATGTTCAAATCTAATTAAAGATTTAACTATCACTTGGAGCAAAACTGGTGATACTCCATTCTCAATCACTTTAATCTAATTAAAGATTCATTAAACTCCACTTAGTTTTAATGTTCCAAAATATCAATATCCTGTCTTTAACTAGGTTAAAGAACCCATGTCATCTAAAACACGGTTCAAGATAAACCCAAAATCACATTCCATTATTAATCGGGTTAAAGAATAGGTGTTATTCAAAACACCGCTCACGATAAACCCCAAAATCACTTTAAATTCAATTCCAATTAAATACTAATTAACTGGACAATTTCACTAAATCTTAATAAAAAGATTTATTCTTTTCTAAACTGGGTTCAAGAACAGTGTTATTTAAGACACCATTCACGACGAACCCAAAATCCCATTTGATATTAAATACAAGGCTCTGAATAGAAAATATACCGGCTTATATTCAATATCAAATTCTGAAACCAACAAATATCGTATTGGAAATAACGATATAAATATATCTTTCAAATTTTCACAACCATATCTGTATAATCACGAAATCCGACATCAAAATATTTTGAAGATAATTTCAATTCAAATCCATTCCAATTCGTATATTGGAAATTCTGATTATTCTCAAAACCATTTCAAATCTAGTTCAAAACTAGTCCATTTCGATAAAAATATATTTTTATCCTTTCAAATGTGGAATTTTTCATCCCAGTTCTTTCCAAGTCATATATTATGATTTTATACAAATTATTAATATTTTTAATAATTTTATCAAGGCCCGTACAATTGGTTTTCAATAACGGCCACCGAACTGCACTTACAACGACCTTTTCCAAATTTGATTTGGACATAATTCCAAATCCAACTGTTAGATTTCAAATTTATAATATTAATTGGAAAGCTCTTTTTGATACGAACCCAACGGTTCTGGTTTCAGGAGAATCCTACGGTCGGATCTCCCGTAACGTCAATTCGAAGTCAATGGTCGAAATTCACGAACTGCCATGGCGCGTTCTATTCAGGCCATTTTATGTATATAATATATATTTCGTCGATTTCAATTCTAAACATATATTATAATTCGGTTTAAATTCATTTTCAAAACAATTTCAACTTCATATTCAATTTTAAATCAAAATTGAATATTTCATTAATATATAAATGATAACATTATCAAAACGTTGTAATTTGAAATCACTTCCTTTTCTATATTCAGTATAAAAACGAATATAATCGATATAAATATCGTTCGCATCAAAATGGCGCATATCTAATCAACACGGCTTTATATATTTCAATAACTCCGTTATTCTATTCAACAAATGAATATTTTCTTTTTCAACACATGAATATATATTTCTTTCAACACATGAATATTCTCAACACATGATTATCATCAACACATGACTATTTATTCTATTTAACACATGAATCTTTATTTTATAATATTCTTTATTTTCCAAATTGGAATGAGGCCAAATCAATTACCATATAATGTTAATTATATGGATTCCATACAACACATGTATATAATAGCAATGATAAATAATCAACCATCATCTAAAGTGCACCACACAACTTCATAAGCATTAAATATAACTAATTAACGCTTACACAGTCTGTCAATCAAACCATCGACATACCACTAAACAATTGGGAATAGTGTACGTCAAATATCATCCCAACACCCGTGTGGGGTTTCAATCCACAAACACTGAATATTATTTGCGCAGTTGGGCGATGTGTAAAATTTATCGTCCCAATCAATATCCTTCAAATAGGTGTACATAAACAAACCATTTGATTTGTAAATGAATATTTATTTATTTACATTCACGTTAAATTTATATTTTTAATGATAAATAATTTATTTCAACACATGAATATATTTTTTCATTCATTCCACATCACAATCAATTTTCACCACACAACAAAATCAAACAAGTCGTCCATGGTCTGTGGACAACGGGTGTCGGGCGCTGCTAAGCACCGTCTGCATCCTAGTATTTGTTTTTAACTAGAAAACAAGAATTAAAGTGAGAAGTTCTCACCTAGAAGCTAAACCAATACCGCGACTCTTCATATATAGAAAATCTTCGTCGTGCTCGCCTTTTGTCACTTTCGTTGTCCGTATCCACTACATATATAAAAACCGCATCTTTATATTGTTGCTATGTATATAAAAATTACATTTTTATAACTACGCTATATGGATAAAAATCACATTTTTATACTGCTACTTTATAGATAAAAATTCTATTTTTTACCGCTACTATATAGATAAAAATTCTATTTTTATATCGCTACTATATAGATAAAAATTCTATTTTTATACCGGTATTCATATAATAAAGATCATATTTTTATCACGCTAACTTAATAATAAAAATTATATTTTTATATTGCTCTTCTTCTAATAAAGATTATATTTTTATATCGCCACCCATATAAAAATCACATTTTTATTATCACTACATAAATATAAAAATTGAATCCTTCATGTTATAAAAATATAATCTCTTATCTATAAAAATATAATCTTTCCCAATATAAAAATCTCGCCATTACCATTTTAAAAATCTAATCTTTTTATTATTATAAAAATCTAATCTTTTTGCTTTCCACATATATATGATACAATCATATTTTATAAAATTTAGTTTATATATATTTTTATATTAAAAAAAATCATATTTTTAATAACCATATAGCATAAACAAAAATATATAAGCAAAATTAAAACTCACAATGAAACTCAGGGTAGGGGATGGCGTTTCAGGCGGTGAGGGGGTGGCCAGATGAGGTGCTCAGCGATGGAGGTGGTCTAGCGGTGAACCGGGCGGAGGCGGCTTCGATTTTGGGGCTTTGGAGGGGGGGGGGGGTACAGAATCGAGCGGAAGAAGAAGAGGGGGGTGTGCGGCCTGAGGCGCGGCCGTGGGGAGGGAAGGCAGGGTGGCCAACGGGATGAACGTCGGTGGCTGCTAGGGCTCGATGGCTTCGGTCATCGGTTTCCTTCCCCTATGTTTTGAATTGAATGGGTATGAGGAGAGAAAAAGGGGGGCCAAGATATATATTATTTTATTTTATTTTCATTTCAATATTGTTGACTTTTCATCCGACCTCCTAACGAGATCCAACGGCTGTCGCCTCTAGCTAATTACCCCCGTTCCGAACACAATGGGATATGTTTCGCAAGTCGATTCATCAGTTACGATCAGTTTCCGTCAAAATCAAAATATAAATCTATATATTGAATTTGAATGCACATTTCAATTTACTGGGGCAACATACGGACTTTAAAAATTCCCGAAAAATATTTTCTAACTTCATATTGATGATACGGTTCTAACAAAACTAATTTCATAAAATTCCGAGACCGTCTGAAAAATGTCCATTTTCCAGTCGATTAAAATCAACTGAACTGGTCAAACGCGTTTTCCTTTGCCACGCTCACATAATGATTCAGAAAATTACGAATTTTGAAACCTAGCAATAACATGATATCACGGATCCAACAAAAGTGGTTTCGTCGAAAAACGAGGTCGTTTGCAAAATTTCCATTTTTAAGGGCTAAAATTCCACATCGACTATTCTGAATTTTCAACTGGACATTACTTTTTATTCCCGCTATGAAATTTCAATTTTTCGGATTTGTTGGAAAGATATTTTCAAATAGATTCTAATATTTATGGTTTCGCTAAAATCCGGTTTGTTTTGAATCCTATACATTCATTTGAAATTCGAAATCGAAATTTCAAACTACCGCGCCATTTTCAATTCCTTTTATAATTAATATAAATTCTTTATATTCTAACGTCGACTCAAATAAATATATACTTTCTAATTCTATTCAAAATAAATTTCTCATTGTTATTATTTAAAATAATTCATTTTAAATATTCAAAATTCATCAAAATTGCCAAAATAAAAATTTTAAATTGGCTCAGAATTTCCGAGTTGTTACATGGCTCCTACGTTCTTAAGACCGAAGAGCGTGATGCGATATCTGTAAAATCCAAGGTCGGTGGTGAAAGAAGTATGATCTTGGTTGGGGAGGCACATCGAAATCTGATTGTGGCCTGAGTAGGCATCCATGAAGGATAGAAACTAGTATTCGACAGTTGAATCAACCAACTGTCGATTTTCGAAAGTGGGAAGCTGTCTTTCGGACATGCCTTATTAAGTTGTAGAAATCAACACACGTTCTCCACTTGCCATTTGCTATCTTGACCAGGACCGGATTGGAGATCCATTCAGGGTAGTTGGCTTTGCGGATGAAATTGTTGTTGAGCAGCCTATCTACTTCTTCTTTAGGTGCAATTGATCTTTCGATTCCCAAGAATCGCCGTTTTTATTTGACCGGAGGTTCCAACTGGTTGAGAGCTAGCATGTGACCAGCAACTACACGGTCAATGCCTTGCAAGTTAGAGTGGATCCAAGCAAACACGTCAATATTGACCTTCAAGAATTCCATAAGATCCCGTTTTATTGCGGGGTAGAGTTGCGATCTAACTTTTAAGACCTTTATCAGGTCATCGGGGCTAACCGGAACATCCACTATAGGTTTGACTGGTGTAGCCCTTCCAGAATCTGGCTATTCGTCCTCCCTTGGATCGAGATCGTTGGAAATACGGTAGTGGCGCCTGAGCCAAGGCTCAGATGCCTTTGCTTGTTATGCGGATATAGTCTTGGTGGAGGCACGATCTTGCCTTTGTCCTTATTGCCTGCGTTCTTCCATTCTGTTGTGTAACGATCTCGAGCTGCTGCATAGTCACCCACCGATTTCATTCCCTGTCTGGAGCTTCATTAGTAGAGACCACGGTGACATGCATACTCGGAACTATGCAAGGAAGGGACGTCCAAAGAAGTCATTGTACGGAGAGATGACGTCGATAACCATGAAGGTGAGGATTCAGACTCGGGTCCAATCCCCATCTCCAAGCTGTATAAGTCGACCACGCCCACTGGATGGTTGGAAGATCCTTTGAAACCATGGATCATGGAATGGCAGGGATTCAAGTCTTTAGCCTTAAGTTTCATCTGGTTATAGGCCACCTTGAAGATGATTTTGACTGAGCTTCCCTAGTAGATGAAGATTCTTTAGATGAAAGATAATCCGATCTGGGAAGAGATGACGAAAGGGTAAATAATTGGAATATCGATGCCCATGGAATCTCTCTCGCGGAAGAGGATATCGTCCCTCATTATCTTCTTGAGCTTGATAGGGGCAAAATCGTCCAAAGTGGAGCAAGATTCATAGGTGGCATGCTTTATGGAGTTAGCGTATTCCTCCATCTTATGGAAGCTGTCATGTGTGTGGGTAAGGTCGACCATAAATGGTATTGATCACGATGCCACGTGACCTTTGGTTAGATGGCCCTGGGACCGCGTTTGCAAGTGCTAGAAGTGTGGGCATTGGAGGGCCCGTAGCTGCCTATGGAGGAGAGGGATCCTGAATGTACTGTTCCAGGCGTTTCTCGCGGATGAGCTTTTCAATCGCATCTCTGAGGTGGCGACAGTCATTAGTATTATGCCCATACATGTCATGGAATCTGTAGTATCAACCGGAATTTTTCTCATGGTCAGTGGATTCTATAGTGTTTGGCTTCTTGTACTGGATCGTGTTACAGATTTCTAAATAGATTGTCTCCATATCTTGATTCGATGGAGTGTAAACCTTATAATTACGGAAGCGGTCGTGTTTTTTTGGATCTATAGGAGCTTGATTGTTGTTGTGACCACTTTGCTTGCCGAAGTTCGTCTTTGATTTGTAGGGGACTGCTCCTTTACCATTGTCGAAGGATTCTCCAACCTGTTTTCCTTTGGTACTGTCGTCGATGGTACTTGTCTGTGGGTTATTGGAGTGGTGGTCTGAGATGGTCGACCGCGACGAAGTTGGTATTGAATCGCGCAGGATAGCTTTTTAGATATTATGTAGACCCTTGTAAAGATTGGATAGGGCAAAGGCGTTCTTCGAAGTCGGAACGTGCATTTTGAATTGCTTAACCTTTTTTGTAGCCAGCTGGGCGAAGTTGTTGATGGAGTGAAGTGGAAGGCGAGAGAACCAAAGCAGGGTTGTGTCTGATAAGAAGACTGGAAGCACTTGCATTTGACCCATTTGACCGCGTCAGTGGGCCGACTAGAGTCCATCTGCCATTCATAGAGGTTTAGGAAGGCACAGGGATAAATCGTGCCTTCATATACGGCAGGTTGAAGCATCGGGGTCATTCGGCTTCATGTACTATCCTAGTGAAGGGATTACACCTCAAGTGGATTTCCACGAGTCATTGGCATTTCCTCGCATATCTCTCATGATCCTTCAGATCATGTCAGGGAGATATGCTGGATGGGGGTCTTCTAGTGGAATCCATTGGTTTTGGGGAACTTCGGGAGTTCTATTATGTGGGCGCCTTCTGTGATCCTTCTCAGGCTCGTCCGCCCCATGTCATCGAACGATGGTTTAGTTTTGGTACATATGACGAGGTTGAGGAGGTTAGTGTGCATCCTGATCTATGGGGACCTGGGCCTGCTAGATCGCCAAAAGCAGAGACCCCAGGTTTTGAGTGGCGACAGTTGGGTTTTGCCGAGGAGGGGGTCGGTTACTCAGACCCGGTTTGTCGTTGATAATCAATCGGGAGTGGTCACAGAACTGTGTCCTAATGCTATAAGTGACAGTGGTTCGATCACCGTTTCCATTTCCGTTGTCGTTTCCGTTAGTGATGTGGGCCCCTTGACTCAGAAGAAGAGATTTCAGATATAGTACGCCACGGTCGGGCATTGTTTTGAACGAGCTGAAGTCGAGCGATGATGCATTGACTTTCTTGAAGTTGTCGCATAAGGTTGATGTTATTTCTAACGCCTGGTTCAGTTTTAGAGTTGTATTTTCATAATTCTTATCAATCGCATGGATCTGTGCTTGGGTTACGGGGGCTTTTGGGTCCACAGTAAGAGGGGTATCAGTTCCGGTGGGATATCCATTGGCTGAGGTTGCTCAAACGTTCCAGCTTCGGCTGTAGTAGAAGAGCCGATTATCCGATTCTTTGTTCACTTTACGATCGTTAGTGGACTCGGTGATAAGTTATGGAAGGAACCTAAAGCACGTCGAAATCGAGATGGGGAGGTGCGACAAAGACTTGAGTTCAAGCTTCCAAGTGAAAGCACCAGAATGTTGACAACAAAATATGACGTAAACACCAAAGATTCTTAATACTTAAGAATATAGTTTAGCATGGAAATATAAGTGCAGAAGTAGTAAATAACATGATAGATTTATAGTGGTTCGGACCCATATGGGGTCTACGTCCACTTTGGAAGAGTCACTGATATTTTATTGACAATAATGAGTTACATGCTTATGACTATCTTATGATATCTTTTACAAACATTTCTAAGTATTTTGATGTCATAATTATCATATATGAATGTTGGGAGAAAGGCATTTTTATCCTTCTTCCTCAAAGCAAGGATGCCATTGAAGAGGTCACTTGGAGCTCTCAAGAGGTGTCAAATCAGCCAATTTCCAACCTCTTTGAAGTGCATGCTTGGGGGTTTTTATAGTGGAGTGGCTAGTTGGGAGTAGGTAGGTGGGGACCACAACAGTACACTTTGCATCCCAGAAGACACATATAGAATTTTGAAACCCTCTTACCATCCCTGGAAAACTTGCACCCCTCTCTGGATATGAATTTCGTACCCATGGGGTACGAAATTCATACCTGTGGGATATGAATTTCGTACCCCATAGGGTACTAAATTCGTACCCTGGGGTACAAAATTCGTAACCCGTAAGGTATGTTAAATGTGTTATTGTCATGGGGGGGGGGTTCCAGATATAGGGATTGAGGAGTATAAAGGTTATTGGTTTGAATCCTTTATTTGTGGGATACGAAAGGGTGATTGGTGCATGGTTTTGAGGAGCCATGAGGCTCGTGCTTGCGTGACTTCTCTCGATCTCGAATCCATGGTGTATTGGTGACACCTCGGGTTTTGACGTCACGAGATGTGTTGAGTCTAGTGTACTTTTGGGAACTGGACCAAAAGGTCGGTTAACAATATATATCCCTATTACACCTTTTTCTGTCTTTTATTTATAGCGTTATGCCAATTTATTCAGTTTATGTATTTGTGAGTTGAATATATATTTTCTCCTTTTCCTTTTCTATTTTGCGCTATGCCTTGGCCATCAAATTCCAAGGCTATTCATATTAGAATTGCATAAAATTGGGTTAAACTAGAATAACTTATAATGATAGTCAAAAGGAGAATTAGGTATGTTGAAACATGGAATCCAATGAATGTATAATTGGGATAATATGGAAAACATGTTAATCTGAATAGGTTGGACTTAATTTAATAATTAAGTAGAACATGTTGGGAGGATCAGATGTAATTTAGTAAAATAAGTTACTTAATATATCTATATATACATCTGAGCAGGTGCTTGTCTTTTTGGGGAAGGGCTTGTACATAGAACAACATTTGTAGGAAATGTCATTTACAATCATGCTTATTAATGAACTTAAACCTGCTAAGTTAAACCCGTTAATTAATAAGCCAAGAGGTCCCACATTTTGTTGTTTATATCCGGTTTTGGGACTCTAAAAATCCTAGTTTTGGGGCATAAGCCTAGGGGTGGCTTGTGTCAATCTTGTTGTGTGGAACTCGTATCGGTCTGTATCACTATTGGTATCATAGAGAGAGACCTCACACGAGGTAGGGGCCAGGGCACGCTTTACCGATCTGGATTGTAAGAGGTTCAAAGGTGAATGGTGGGTACACGCGTTCAGATAGAGTCATGAGCGTACATGGGTCCGATAGGGGAAACTAAGATGTTGTAACACCAGTAAAGGTATGTGTCTTATAGTTGACAGGTTAGAGATTGATATCACCTAATGTCGTGGCTGCCACAACATATTTGCGTACTAGTGAGCCGATCGCATAAGTAGTAATTAGGGTAGCACATAACAAAATAATCTAGTAGTGGTGCAAAAACTTGTTCTTAGGATATGAATGAGAAGCGTACGTGATCTTTAACTTATGTTATTATCTCGTTATCATGTTATCTCGTTCACTTCGTACTTGTTTATTTACTGTATTTTCATGTTCAACATTATTTACCTGTCTTGATACTCTCTATCTTATCCTATTGCAGAAAATCAACGTATCTCGCCATACTTTATGTCTGACCTATTTTGTTTTCCCTTCCCTCTCTTCCTTTCCCCCTTGGGTTCCCAGAGTGGTGGTGGACAATAGCTATGACATGATCTATTCTACTTGGACTTGGATTGCTTTCATTTATATGTATTTCTATAGTTTATATATCTATGTTTATTGTTATGACTACAAGGGATATTATTTATGGGTTTTTGAACTCTGATGATGATTTATGAGACATATACTTATAGTTTTAACATTGATGGTTTATTTTGAAAAATGTAATGCCATATTTTATTTGAAATAAAAAGTTGAAATTTTTCCGCTGCATTTTACATTATGTCTTGTTTAATTAGTCTCAGTATTATTATTGCACTCAACGTAATGCATTCTTATATGAGTGTCATTAAGGGATCTTGGGTGTCACATTTGGTATCAGAGCCTAAGGTTACAAGATCAGAGAAAAAGTTTTTGAAAAAGCGTTTTCGTAGTAAATAATTTCAAATAAAACGAATTTTTGAAAAATACATCCCCTCAAGTCATTTAACAATATTCCTTCGTTTTCTTTCTGAATTTTTGTTTCGTCTCTTTTCAGCATGT
Source organism: Allium sativum (assembly GCA_030737875.1). Taxonomy (NCBI): domain Eukaryota; kingdom Viridiplantae; phylum Streptophyta; class Magnoliopsida; order Asparagales; family Amaryllidaceae; genus Allium; species Allium sativum. The sequence goes on along the minus strand of CM060926.1, from coordinate 322,862,207 downwards.
CTGGGGCTCTTAATTTCCCCGCGGGCATTCCAATTCTGACCGGTTCTGTAGATACGTAGAATCTATGACATCTATCGGAGTGCAAGAAAATAACCCTCCCCCGGCTGCAGCTCCAGTAGCTCCACCCAACCCTGTAGTCAACTTCTCTAAGCTTTGCAAGGATTTCTATGCGACGAGAGGCAAGCCGTCTCATGGTACTGAGAGTTTTGTGGATGTGCACAATTGGCTTAGGGAGATGAAGGCTGTATTTAACTTTTTGGAGCTCGATGATAGGAGAAAAATTCAGTTGGTCCTTGCAACTGAACGACGAAGCATCGTATTGGTGGGAGGTGATTTAGGCCGGACAAATGGTGGCTCCTTGGGATAAATTTAAGACCAGATTCGAAATGAGATTCTTATCGCAAGCGGAGGAAGGAATGCAAATGGAGAGGTTCTTGAATTTGAATGTAACGACCCGTATTCTACACATCATAGAATTGTAGAATATTTATTTCTTTCCCATGTGAAGTCGTATGGTCATGTAACTTTGGGAAACATCCATTAGAGTCATTTCCCATGTTCATGATTTTTGTTGATTTTTGAATGACCATTTTGCCCCTAGTCGGTACTGTTTTGGCCATAACTTTTGATTGGAAAGGAATTTTGACCTGAAACCACTTCCATTGGATTCGTTTGATGGTTTACCTTTTCGTAGAGTGGTTATAATAGCCAAACAGACTTACCGTTTGGGAGATATGGCTGAAACAAGTTTTGGAGGGTCAAAAACTGCTTAACCGGGCCAAATCGGGTGATTAGTGAGTAGGCCCATAACCCATTTCGGGATTAGGGTTATGGGGAGGCTTAAATGAGATAGAGGATCATTCCATTTCAGTTTTCCAGCCTCCACTTATCACCAAGAAACCCTAAAAATGGCCTCCAACCTCTAAATCACCTCCAAATCACCTTTTTGTTAAGGATTTAGCTTAGCAACCCCTAATCAAGGAAGATCTTCACCAAAGCAACTTAGGAGCTGCTGTTTGGCATAAAGATTCACACCAAATCAGAGAATTATTTCAGATCTTAGTTTGTTTTGTGGCTAAGGTGAGTGATTTGCATAGTTTTACACTAATTATGGCTAATTAGGAGTGATTAGTGTTAATTAGCGAATTTATACACTAATAAATTCGGGAAAAATGTTCATAAATTCCTAAATGATGTTTTAGACCTCTGATATGAATTTGGGTTAATTTGGTTAAGTTTTGCTAATCCTATCATTAGCTTCACCTAAACATGCTTAAGGGGAAATATGGGATTTTGGGTATGTTTGATCCATTTTAACCTATGATATTGATGTGAATGATGGTTGTGGTTGATTATGCATGTTGCTATGACTGTATGAAATGCTTTGTGATTGATTCCAATAGTTAGAATGGTCGAAAACGTCGTCGAATGGCGTAAACACTTGCTGGAATCGTTTCAGAAAACAGTGCAGGGTTCGGATCGGATCAGATAAGGGGGCTCGGATCGGATATGTGGAACTGAGCAAAGAATCTGATCGGATCTGAACCCAACACTTGGGAAAAGTGGCAAAAAGGAAGGCCACACTAGCTGAACTGGGATCGGATCGGATAGAGGAAAACAGATCGGATCGAGAAGGACGGATCGGATCGAGGAGGACGGATCGGATCGGAAGCATGAAGACGAATCAGAGCAGGAGCACGGAAGCGGATCGGATAGGAGCATATGAAGGGAGCATGAAGACGGATCGAAAACGCGAACCAAGAAGAGACACCCGACCCGACCCGAAGGGAAGCACCCGACCCGACCCGAAGAGAAGCATCTGACTCGAACACAAAGGAGTACCCGACCCGAACCACACCAGAAGGAGACCCGACCCGAACGGATGAAGGACACCGACCCGAACCGATAACTTGAGGAGGAACCCGACCCGACCCAGTATTGACCAATAACCTGAGATGCAAAGGTAGTCCAATAGGGGAAGTTAGAGCTCAGGATCCCGGAACCAGTCGGGAACCAAGGAGTTCACTTCATGGTTGGACTTTGCTGCGGGACGCGTGCTAAGGAGTTGTCGACGTTCATAACTTCGATTCACCACTAAGAATGAATGATGGGCTACTTATCAGTGAAGTAGGGTCATTATGACCTGAGGGGCAAGGTGATGGTAGCAAGACTACGTTATCAGTGCAGTAGGGTCATTATGACCTGAGGGGCAAGGTGATGCGTAGTAAGACTACGAGCCAGCGCAGATGGGGTGAATAACTCCATGGGGCAAGTGGACATAGTAAGGATTGGTAAGACTATGAGCCAGTACAGTGGGGTTCTTGTGACTCCATGGGGCAAAGTGGACATAGTAAAGATTAGTAAGGCTATGAGCCAGTGCAGTGGGGTTCTTGTGACTCCATGGGGGCAAAGTGGACATAGCGAAGGATTCGTGGCTACGTTATCAGTGCAGTGAAGCCATTTATGACTTCATGGGGCAAAGTGATCGTAGCAAGGTATGTTGGGTGATCGAAGTGGTGAATATCGTATGCTTTACGCACTGAGTGAGAGATGTGAGGATGGATGCTATGTTTGATTGTTCGCCATCCCTATGACATGCACACCTCCCCCACCTCCGTATCCTTATATTGTTTGATATGATACCTTAGAGTGTTGTACAGTATGTACTGCTGACTCTTTGGTTGCAGGTCCAGGTTCAGCTATGTTTTAGTCTACCTGTTATTGTTCACTTTAGATGCTTATCGCTCATACCAGGCTTTATGTATGACCCAGAGTTTTATGTCTCCTCTTATCACTCTGGGTGCTCACACGAGCAGACTAGAGACAGGTTAGCTGGTGATGCGCGAGTAGCTGATTCGGAGGCGGGCAGGAGGCTTCCACGTATGATATATATATATATACACACATTCTCCCTGTGTCGTTGGTGGTCACTACTTGGGCATTAGTAGTGTACCTCCTTTATCTTACTTTGGCTTTGAGACAGTTTGAAAGTTGTAATAAGCTGTATTTTGGATTTCCGCTGCTATGATGTTTAGTTCTGATTTTCAGCTTATGCACTGTCTCTCCTGTTTTTTGTCAAGTATGTTATTATTATATTTTGTTCTATGCGCTGTGAGACATTCTACAGGTTCTTTGTATGTTCATTTCCTTCTTCCTTTTCCTTCTGACGACCCGTTCCGTGCTAACTGGACATGTGTACAGCGCACCTTTGGAGTAAATGTCGGTTGGTGTGGGGCGGGCCGTCACACTTGGTATCAGAGCTCTAGGTTGCGTAGTTAACCTAGGGAAAGACACTAGGGAGAGTTAGTACGTATATGAGAGCGCGTATTTGTGATTACTTTGGTTTTCAAAAGCTATGTATATATATACTATTAGTAGTATAAGAATGAACTTGCACTGCACTAGTACCACTATGGGGTCGTTAATCGTTTTCCTTTTACAGATTTACGATGAGCCGACATTTTAGAGGTAACGGTAGAGGGGCCAATAATGGGAATGTCGCTGACATGAGGGCGATGTTTACCAACCTCATGAGAGACATGCTTAGAGAAGTGCAAGGGGCATTTCCCAATCCCGAAGTTGGTGTTGGCCCAGTAGTGCAGGCGCCTAGGGTCGATTTCGCCAAGTTGTGCAAAGATTACACTAATCTTGGTGGGAAGCCGTTCCACGGAACGGAGTCGGCCACAGATGTTCAAGATTGGATGGATAGCTGTGATCGTATCTTTGATGACTTGGGTCTTGAGGATGCGATGAAGAGAAGGCTAGCGTCTCGTCAGCTGCAAGGGCGAGCGATGAATTGTGGAATGCCATTAGAACAGCTACTCTAGAGGACCAGGTTACTTGGGTTTAGTTCAAGGCTCGCTTTAGCGAGAAGTTTATTCCAGCTGCCCAGAAGTCAGTGTTGTTTAAGAGGTTCTTGGAACTCAAGCAGGGTGGCAGGGCAGTTTCTGATTATATTGCTGAGTTCGACACTTTGTCGAAGTATGGACTGTCTCTTATTGATACTCCTGAAAAGAAGAATGAGAAGTTCATTACTGGTTTGGACGGATACTTGGGGGAAAGGCTTATCAACCACATCGATGAGACTTTTGAATCGATCGTGGGAAAAGATTTGAGATCAGAGAGCCTTTACCCTAAGTCAATGACTGAGGCTGCATCTGCAGATGGGCCAAAGCCGCAAGCAGGCGGTGGAGGCAAGAATAACTCTCAGAATAAGAGGAAGCAGGACCAATCTAAGGGTGGCCAGAAAAAGAGCAAGAAGGATGTTGAGTGCTTCAGCTGTGGAAAGAAGGGCCATTATGCTAAAGAATGTCGGGCCAAGCCAGCGGAAAGGAAGTGCTACAACTGTGGTCAAGTGGGACATCAGAAGGATAAGTGTCCGCAACCTCTTAAGGAGAAGCAGATTGTGAAAGCATATGCTATTGATGCTGTTCCTTCTTCGTCGAATGCCCCAACTGCGGCGGAGAAAGGAAAGAATGTTGTTATTCAAGGTATGCTTTCTATTTATGATGTACCAGTTCGAGTTTTGTTTGATACTGGGGCTTCCCGTTCCTTCATATCTAGTGACCTGGTAGATAGGTTGGGACTGTAACCCGAGATAGTCTATAGACCGTTGATTGTGACGAACCCGATTGGTGGTTCAACTAGCCTTAGTATGATTTGCAGGAATTTGGTCTTATCGAGTCATGGATGTATGTTTGTATGTGATTGCTTTGTTTTGGGCTTTACTGGGTATGACATTATATTGGGAGTCGATTGGCTCCGAAGATACGGGGTGGTGGTAGACTGTGAGGGCTTTTTGGTGACAGTGAGGGCGGATGATGGGTGGAGGGTAGTGTTTGGTTGTCTTCCTAGTGATGGGGTTATGGCTAGTTTTGTAAATTCCCTCGACATCTCACAGGATGAGTTGTCAGATGTGCCCGTGGTTGGCCAGTATCCGGACGTCTTCGAGGAGGTGACCGGGCTTCCACCACACCGAGAGATTGAGTTCCGTATTGATTTAGTGAAAGATGCCAGACCTATAGTGATGCCACTTCGTCGTATGGCACCAAGGGAGCAGCGAGAGCTCGGGGTGCAAGTCAGCAATCTTTTGAAGAAGGGATTTATTAGAAGGAGTGTCTCCGAGTGGGGAGCACCAGTTGTGTTTGCCACTAAGGCAGATGGTTCCCTTCATTTGTGTGTGGACTATCGCGAGTTGAATAAGGTGACGAGGAAGAATAAGTATCCTCTGCCGCAGATAGATGATTTGTTTGATCAGCTGGAAGGAGCAAGAGTGTTCTCCCAGTTGGACCTCGTGACAGGATTTCATCAGCTTCGAGTAGCGGATGAGAGTGTTCCGAAAACGGCATTTAGGACGCCGTCTGGATTTTATGAGTGGTTGGTCATGCCGTTAGGGTTAACCAATGCACCAGCCTATTTTGTGGATCTTATGAATCGAGTATTCAGAGATCAGTTGAATAAGTTTGTTCTTGTGTTCATGGATGATATCCTTGTTTATTCAAGGACAGAGGAGGAACACAAGGGGCACTTGAGGATAGTGATGGAGGTGTTGAGGAAACACCAATTGAAAGCGAAATTCTCTAAGTGTCATTTTTGGAGAAGGGAAGTAAGATTCTTGGGTCATATTGTTTCAGAGAGTGGTATTGCCGTGGACCCTGCGAAGGTGGCTACGGTACAAGATTGGCCTACACCCAAGAATGCTACAGATGTAAGAAGTTTCTTGGGATTAGCCGGATATTATCGTAAGTTTATCCAGGACTTCTCCAAGATAGCAGCACCGTTGACTCAGTTGACTAAGAAGAATCAGCCCTTCGTCTGGGACGGAGTGTGTGAGGATGCCTTCAAATGTCTAAAGGAGAGGTTGACACGTGCGCCAGTGTTAGTCATTCCCAAGGGGAATGAAGAGATGACGGTATACACGGATGCTTGTGGTACCGGACTGGGTGCAGTATTGATGCAAGGAGGTAGGGTTGTAGCTTACGCTGGTCGACAGCTAAAGCCGCATGAGAAGAAGTATCCTACCCATGATTTGGAATTGGCAGCGATTGTATTTGCGCTGAAGATGTGGAGACACTATCTCTTGGGAGAAAGATTTGAGTTGTTTACCGATCACAAATCGTTAAAGTATCTCTTCTCTCAGAAAGATCTGAATCTCCGTCAGCAGAGATGGTTAGAGTTCTTGGCTTCGTATGATTTTGATATCGCATACACACCTGGGAAGGGTAATGCGGTAGCCGATGCCTTGAGTAGGAGACATGCCAGCTTAGGGGTAATGTTTCTTGAATGGAAGCAACTGGAGTATATCGCGGGGTTTGATTTCAAACCAAGGTGCGAATTGGATCCAGTTATGCTAGCTAGTTTGACGATCAGACCCACTTTGATAGAGCGGATTGGTTCTAATCAGAGGGACGATCCTAACCTATTGGAAATCATCTCCAAGCTAGAGATGAGTATCGATGAGGAGATGGATGTGTATGGGCTTGATCGAGATGGATGGCTTCGAAAGAATGGAAGATTAGTTGTGCCCAACGTGAATGGTTTGAGAGATGAAGTGCTTAGAGAATGTCATCACTCAAAACTGACTATACATCCCGGTGGTAATAAGATGTATCGAGATATGAGACAGACCTACTACTGGGAAGGGATGAAAAGAGACGTTGGGAAGTTTATATCCAAATGCATGAATTGTCAGCTAGTTAAAGCTGAGCAAAAGAAGCCTAGTGGGTTGTTGCAACCATTAGAAATTCCCGAATGGAAATGGGAGCAAGTCTCGATGGATTTCATCGATGGCTTACCAAGGACTAGATTGGGATATGATAGCATTTGGGTAATTGTGGATCGATTGACTAAAAGCGCAAGATTTATACCAGTCAAATCGACCAGAACGGCAGCCAAGTTGGCAGAATTGTATATGAAGTGGGTAGTGAGATTTCATGGAGTACCCAAAAGCATTGTGAGTGACCGAGACCCGTTGTTCACTAGTGGGTTTTGGAAGAGCTCACAAGAGGCTCTAGGGTCAGGATTACATCTCAGTACCGCATATCATCCTCAGACCGACGGTCAGACGGAGAGGGTGAATCGTATATTGGAAGATCTCTTGAGAGCTTGTATATTGGATTTTGGTGGATCATGGGATGACCATTTGCATCTAGTAGAGTTTGCATATAATAATAGCTACCAATCCAGTATCGGTATGGCTCCATATGAAGCTTTGTACGGAAGGCCGTGCAACTCACCATCATGTTGGATAGAGACTGGCGAGAAGTTTGTGCTTGGACCAGATGCGGTGAGAGAAACTTCCGATAAGATTAAGATCATTCAGCAACGAATGAAAGCTGCCCAAGATAGGCAGAAGAGTTATGCTGATAAGAGGAGAAGAGACTTGAAATTCTCCGTTGGTGACTTGGTGTTTGTCAAGATTTCTCCGTTGAAAAGCGTGATACGATTTGGCAGGAGATGCAAGTTGGCACCAAGATTTGTTGGCCCATTCCCTGTTCTTGAACTAGTCGGGAATTTGGCATATAGAGTTGGCTTACCAGAGAAAATGGCGGGAGTTCACAATGTATTTCATGTTTCCCAACTAAGGAAGTTCGTTCACGACTCAAATGTGACTATTTCACCTGATCAGTTAGAGGACTTCGAAGTAGAACCCGAGACGGTTGGGAACCGCAAGCCGATCCGTATTGTGGGGCACGATACGAAGCAACTTCGAAGGAAGTCGGTGAAGCTAGTCAAGGTTCAATGGGGCGAGGACGAGAATGATTGTAATTGGGACACAGAGGAGAGCATTAGGAAGGCATATCCAGAACTCTTTGCCTGATAAGATTTACTTTGCGATTTAGTTATTCCGCATGCTAGGATAAACTTATTTTACTTGTTTTGCATGTTTGATGGTTGTTTTATGGTTGATAGGCATGCGGGACCTTTGTGTGTGTTTGGATTAGGGAATTTCGGGGGCGAAATTTCTTAAGGGGGGGAGAGTGTAACGACCCGTATTCTACACATCATAGGATTGTAGAATATTTATTTCTTTCCCATGTGAAGTCGTATGGTCATGTAACTTTGGGAAACATCCATTAGAGTCATTTCCCATGTTCATGATTTTTGTTGATTTTTGAATGACCATTTTGCCCCTAGTCGGTACTGTTTTGGCCATAACTTTTGATTGAAAAGGAATTTTGACCTGAAACTACTTCCATTGGATTCGTTTGATGGTTTACCTTTCCTTAGAGTGGTTATAATAGCCAAACGGACTTAGCGTTTGGGAGATATGGCTGAAACAAGGTTTGGAGGGTGAAAAACTGCTTAACCGGGCCAAATCGGGTGATTAGTGAGTTGGCCCATAACCCATTTCGGGATTAGGGTTATGGGGAGGCTGAAATGAGATAGAGGATCATTCCATTTCAGTTTTCTTGCCTCCACTTATCACCAAGAAACCCTAAAAATGGCCTCCAACCTCTAAATCACCTCCAAATCACCTTTTTGTTAAGGATTTAGCTTAGCAACCCCTAATCAAGGAAGATCTTCACCAAAGCAACTTAGGAGCTGCTGTTTGGCATAAAGATTCACACCAAATCAGAGAATTATTTCAGATCTTAGTTTGTTTTGTGGCTAAGGTGAGTGATTTGCATAGTTTTACACTAATTATGGCTAATTAGGAGTGATTAGTGTTAATTAGCGAATTTATACACTAATAAATTCGGGAAAAATGTTCATAAATTCCTAAATGATCTTTTAGACCTCTGATATGAATTTGGGTTAATTTGGTTTAGTTTTGCTAATCCTATCATTAGTTTCACCTAAACATGCTTAAGGGGAAATATGGGATTTTGGGTATGTTTGATCCATTTTAACCTATGATATTGATGTGAATGATGGTTGTGGTTGATTATGCATGTTGCTATGACTGTATGAAATGCTTTGTGATTGATTCTAATAGATAGAATGGTCGAAAACGTCGTCGAATGGCGTAAACACTTGCTGGAATAGTTTCAGAAAACAGTGCAGGGTTCGGATCGGATCGGATAAGGGGGCTCGGATCGGATATGTGGAACTGAGCAAAGAATCTGATCGGATCGGAACCCAACACTTGGGAAAAGTGGAAAAAAGGAAGGCCACGCTAGCTGAACTGGGATCGGATCGGATAGAGGAAAACGGATCAGATCGAGAAGGACGGATCGGATCGAGGAGGACGGATCGGATCGGAAGCACGAAGACGAATCAGAGCAGGAGCACGGAAGCGGATCAGATAGGAGCATATGAAGGGAGCATGAAGACAGATCGAAAACGCGAACCAAGAAGGGACACCCGACCCGACCCGAAGGGAAGCACCCGACCCGAAGAGAAGCATCTGACTCGAACACAAAGGAGTACCCGACCCGAACCACACCAGAAGGAGACCCGACCCGAACGGATGAAGGACACCGACCCGTAACGATAACTTGAGGAGGAACCTGACCCGACCCAGTATTGACCAATAACCCGAGATGCAAAGGTAGTCCAATAGGGGAAGTTAGAGCTCAGGATCCCGGAACTAGTTGGGAACCAAGGAGTTCACTTCATGGTTGGACTTTGCTGCGGGACGCGTGCTAAGGAGTTGTCGACGTTCATAACTTCGATTCACCACTAAGAATGAATGATGGGCTACTTATCAGTGCAGTAGGGTCATTATGACCTGAGGGGCAAGGTGATGGTAGCAAGACTACGTTATCAGTGCAGTAGGGTCATTATGACCTGAGGGGCAAGGTGATGCGTAGTAAGACTATGAGCCAGCGCAGATGGGGTGAATAACTCCATGGGGCAAGTGGACATAGTAAGGATTGGTAAGACTATGAGCCAGTGCAGTGGGGTTCTTGTGACTCCATGGGGCAAAGTGGACATAGTAAAGATTAGTAAGGCTATGAGCCAGTGCAGTGGGGTTCTTGTGACTCCATGGGGCAAAGTGGACATAGCGAAGGATTTGTGGCTACGTTATCAGTGCAGTGAAGCCATTTATGACTTCATGGGGCAAAGTGATCGTAGCAAGGTATGTTGGGTGATCGAAGTGGTGAATATCGTATGCTTTACGCACTGAGTGAGAGATGTGAGGATGGATGCTATGTTTGATTGTTTGCCATCCCTATGACATGCACACCTCACCCACCTCCGTATCCTTATATTGTTTGATATGATACCTTAGAGTGTTGTACAGTGTGTAGTGCTAACTCTTTGGTTGCAGGTCTAGGTTCAGGTATGTTTTAGTCTACCTGTTATTGTTCACTTTAGATGCTCATCGCTCATACTAGGCTTTATGTATGACCCAGAGTTTTATGTCTCCTCTGATCACTCTGGGTGCTCACACGAGCAGACTAGAGACAGGTTAGCTGGTGATGCGCGAGTAGCTGATTCGGAGGCGGGCAGGAGGCTTCCACGTATGATATATATATATACACATTCTCCCTGTGTCGTTGGTGGTCACTACTTGGGCATTAGTAGTGTACCTCCTTTATCTTACTTTGGCTTTGAGACAGTTTGAAAGTTGTAATAAGCTGTATTTTGGATTTCCGCTGCTATGATGTTTAGTTCTGATTTTCAGCTTATGCACTGTCTCTCCTGTTTTATGTCAAGTATGTTATTATTATATTTTGTTCTATGCGCTGTGAGACATTCTACAGGTTCTTTGTATGTTCATTTCCTTCTTCCTTTTCCTTCTGACGACCCGTTCCGTGCTAACTGGACATGTGTACAACGCACCTTTGGAGTAAATGTCGGTTGGTGCGGGGCGAGCCGTCACATTGAAGCAAGGAATCATGACTATAAATTAATATGTTAACAACTTTAAACAACTAATGAGATTTGGATTAGAATTAGTGAACACTCCTCATAAGAAGGCTTTGAGGTTCGCGAAAGGATTACACTAACCACTCCAAGATTTAACACTGACGCATGTTGTAACACCCCGCATTTATTTAAACAACAAAATGAATATTAACTAATTAAATATTCATAATTAAATAAAACCGACTATACCATTATGGTCGTCTCGGAATTCTGGTTCAGACAGACCCCAAGTTTGCATAAAACGGACAACATATAAATAAGTTATGAACCTTAGAAGTTTGTATATAAATAAGAGGCTTATATATAAATATAATTCAAAGTTATTCAAACTGGAGGCAATGAGTGGAGGATATATATATATATATATATATATATATATATATATCTACAAATGGGTGTTTAGAATTCTGATTAGTTTAAGGTAAGTCTTTGAATCTAGTCTATATAGGTTTCTTTCTCTTTTCCCTTTTCTTTAGTATTAGATTTGTGAATCCATGGTTATCTAGTCTATATATTCAGTTTGGAAGGCCATGGAATAAAATATCTGGATCAAATTCACAGATTGGAAAGCCGTTAGGTGAGTGTATCTAAATTATACCATTTTAAATAATGGTATATTTATCATTTATATTCCCCGTTATATTTAATCTGCTTAACAATTGATCATTGTGGAACTTGACTATTAAACCTGTTAGAATACATGGAAAGAATTACCGTGGCATTTAGATCTTTTCTAATAACCTGTTAATTGGATATTGCAAGTCAACTTTTAGTGAAATTGCGAATAATTAGGGGAACTAAGATTAAATCTGCTGAGAATGCTTCTGTTCTATAAGGCTTGTTTCCATTAATCATATGTCTGAATGGGAATCTACTGTAAATGCTGTAATTATGGAATTTATGATAAACATGAATATTTGTTTAAGAATATTATTATGCTAAAAGGTTGTAAATTGAATTACAGTAAAATTTGGAAGAATGAATATGCCTAAGTTGTATGGAAAATCTATAGTAAATAGGATATTGTTAATAACTGCACCGAGACACGAGGTTAAGTTCAACTTGTGGTAGAAGCCTACTTGGAACCGCGTGATAAATCCATCATCCCCAAGTGGTTATATTAATGTGAGGGGTCTGGTGCATAGGCATACATATAATTGTAAATAATGGTATTAAGACACAAGGTTAAGTTCAACTTGTGGTAGAAGTCTGCCCGGAACCGCCCGACAAATCCAGCATCCACAAGTGGTCGACTTAATGTGAGATGTTACAACAGTAAAAGTTTGGTTAATGTTAAAGAAGCAAGGAAAATGTGATGAACAGGGAATATAACCTATTATAAGTGATAATATTAATGAGAATAGAATATAATAGGTAGGCTTGTCCTAGGGACAAGTAGGAATTATAACGAAGGGTACAATAAATGGAAAGAAACTTATTAATAAACCTTATTTAAGAGAACTAAGTAAATAACAACAAGAGAATGTATTAAACCAACTCATGGTTAATGAGAAAGAATGAAGTAGGCTTATTATTAGTAGACTTAAAAAAAGGGAATTATGAAGTCTAATAAGAGAATTTAATAACAAAAGGAAGCCCTCACAGGCGGCATAAGACTGAATGAAGTAAGGAGACTTATGGAACGAAATAATTTATACTTAATTATAAATTAAGTAATATGTTAACTGGAAACTCGCTGATCGTGATAAGATTTACTTAATGACACATTTAGTATAACATGTTATTGTAACCTGTAAACCCGAGTACCTATAAACCTGAAACTGGATGATGAATGACAGGGTAATAATGTAAGAAGATTGTAGATTATAGACCTTGAATTGCAATTTAGAGAATACATGTTCTGGGCTTATTAATGAACTTAAATGGGTCCATTCCTCAGGGATATAAGGGGGCTTGGAGAGAACTTGGTAACTTAAATAGAAGTTAATATGATTGAAAATAACCAAGTTAATTGGAAACCTGACAAGGAAGAGCAAGCGCGTAATTAAATGATTAGAGATAAGGTCTAATGGTACATTAACTTAATGCGCTTGGACAAGTCTGCATGTATGAAGTTGAAGAACCCAACGGGATTGATCATCGTGGTGTTTGGAGGCATAAGAGGGGCACGTCCATCTGATTATTCTGCCGATATTCTGCTTGCTGGCTCTGCAGGACTGGAAGGAAGCACGCAACTTCCGAGGGATGTCGTAGGGTACTCCTTGGTGGTCCTCTGTTGCGGGGTATTCTCAAGCTATACTCGCAGGGGTTGGGTCTACGTATTACCCCCCGGTGAGTATACATTGATTGCATGGTAGTGACAGTCAGAAGGCTGTGACGATAAGGCATTGGGGTGATTCGGCTATTTTTCCTACAGATAGGTTGGTCAGGACCAAATTAAGGATAATAATCATCGGTTACATGTCATCAGTAGTCAGTGTGATGCGGAAAGACTAGAGCTAAACCTATAGACCATCGATCTTTTACTATCGATACTTTAGTTGCGGGACACACAATTTGGATGTAGATTGTTTGCTAGGGGCACGTCACTTAGCTCTTGATGTAGTCTTTCATTGGTTGAGGGAGGCGTCGTGGTGAGACCATGGCCACCGTATAAATGCAGACCCTAGTTTAGATATCTATACTTTAGGCCTGTTTAAAAGACCTATACAGGTACAGAAAAGCTCCTGACCGAGTTTCATGTGATCAGATGAAGCCTTATTATAGAACTCGGCGTACAGTGGACAGTACGCACGTGTGAGGATACATGCATGCCTCACTGGGTGGTGGATCGTAGATGCTAGGGCATTACTCCATGTTAAGATCGAGCATGGCCGATGAGTTTCAGATATGGCAGTCCGTACGCTTACGTAGCATGGTGATGGTAGTTTTGTGTGAAACATGGGATAGTTTTATGGAGTCTGTACATCGCTCCGGCATAGGATTAGAGTTACATATGTGGCGTAATTTATGGAGATCCTTACGTTGCTCCGGCATAGGATGAGAGTTGCATACGCTTCCGTCTCGTGACGCTGGGGACCATTGGAGAAGGGCACCATGAGTAGTACCTTGATATTGGGGGTAGCTACATATATACTTAATTAGGTTAGTTTATTGGGAGGTAGATGGGTATGACGTGTGTGTAAAGCCTTGAGCGCTATTAACCCAAACAACCTAATAAATAAGTAACGTAAATAAACAGTATATGTAGGTTTATTTTAGATTGTGTAATTTATTCCAATCGCCAGAACTTGGGTTCTGACCCCTTCCTCATAACACACTCGCGGGTTAGGTTTGTGGCAGAGATATGATAGCTTTGAATACTGGTCACACAGTATTATTACCAATGGTAAGGCTAAATTTGATTATATTATACTTTATTCCATTCCGCTGTGAGATGTTTTTTGAGCTCTGATATATTTTATATCTCTGTATTTTCTGCAGGATACTGGAAAAGCCAAACCTAGTTTTAGCAGATTGGAATTTTTGAAAAAAATTCGGTCTGTCGGAATTTGGGTTGTTACGCATGTACCATTGGGAGAAACTTTCGAGAGACTTGTAGACATGTCTTTAATGCACGAGGACAATAAAAAGGAAAAGAAAGAAGTTAAGGTCGAGGAGGAAAAACCCAAGGCCGAGAAATAGAAATGGTGGCCCAAGATGGGCATAGCTAAGAAAGGAGGAAAACTCGATAAGGTACAAATCAAGTCAGAAATTAAGTTCCATGGCTATGGAAGTTTAGGGAATTTTGTGAGAGACTGTAAGAAGATGAAGAACGCTTGTCTTAGTTGTGGTTAAGGTGGACATTTACAAAGCAATATCCTAACAAGCAAGGACATAAGGCTTGATCTTCTGAGTATGCACTCGTGGCTGGTGCACCGGATCGTGTTAGGAAAGTGACCATGGAAGGTTTGATTTCTCTTTTTGACTCTCCTATTAGGACTTTGTTTGATGATTCTGGTGCTTCTCGTTCACTCATATCCAATTATGTGGTAGATAATCTATACCTAAACACTAGTATCATTTCTGATCCTGTTGTAGTCTTAAACCCCATAGGAGGAACGACTCATTTATCTATGATCTGTAGAGGTTTGAGAATTTCTGTTATGGGCTTTGAATTTGAATGCGACGCATATGTTCTTGGTTTTATGGACTATAGATTAATTCCAGGAATGGATTGGCTAGCCATGTATGGTGTCATCCTTTATTGTCAGGGGAGAGCTGTTAGACTTCTAACGTGCCAAGGTAGAACTCTTGAAATTTCTTATGACCCACGAGGGTCGATTATTCGTAGTTTCCTAGATTCTCTTGATGCTTTCGTTGACGATTTTCAATCATTACCCATAGTTAGTGGGTTTTTGGACGTGTTCGACGAGGTTAGAGGATCAACTCCCAGATGAGAGATAGATTTCCGGTTTTATTTGGTGGAGAATGCAAAACCAGTCACTTTACCGGTGCGCTACACGGCTCCTAAGGAGAGTAGGGAGCTCAGCAGACAAGTAGGTGAGTTATTTGAGAAAGGATCCATTGGAGCATTTCTGAGTCGAGAGCTCTAGTCGTCTTTTGCAACCAAGGCAGATGGCTCTCCCCGTCTATGCGTGGACTATAGAGAGTTGAATAAGCTCACCAAGAAGAATAGGCACCCACTTTCGACGATTGATGACGTGTTTGATCAACTAGTTAGCACTTCGGTTTTCTCACAGTTAGATCTAGCCACGAGATTTCATCAGCTTAAGGTAGCGGGTGATAGTATGGACAAGATGACTTTCAAAACTCCGAACGGTTTCTTTGAGTGGTTGGTCCTGCCTTTTGGGCTGACCAATGCACCCG
This sequence comes from Allium sativum, assembly GCA_030737875.1. Classification (NCBI taxonomy): domain Eukaryota; kingdom Viridiplantae; phylum Streptophyta; class Magnoliopsida; order Asparagales; family Amaryllidaceae; genus Allium; species Allium sativum. Next base: position 322,846,559 of record CM060926.1, on the reverse strand, counting down.
TATACTTCATGGATTTAATAAGCCGAGTGTGTAGAATTATCTGAACAAGTTCGTGGAAGATATTATGGTTTTCTTGAGGAGTGAGGATGAGCATGCAAGACACTTAGAGGAGGTCCTCAATACACTCAGATCGCATCATCTTAAGTCTAAATTCTCTAAGTGTCATTTCTGTAGAAAGGAAGTAAGGTTCTTAGGGCATGTAGTCTCCAAGGATGGATATAGGTGGACCCCTTTAAAGTTGTCGTAGTTCAAGATTGGAAAACCCCTAAGATTGCGACAGAGGTAAGGAGTTTCCTTGGATTGGCGGATTATTATAGGAAGTTCATTAAGGACTTTGTACGGATATTAGCTCCGCTCATCCATCTGACAAAGAAGAACATGGATTTCGCTTGGAGCATTGATTGCGAGGATGCATTCCAATGGTTAAAGATAGTTCTGACATCAACCCCCTTTCTGACTCTTCCCGATGGTAGCAAAGTGTTTACAGTTTACACAGATGCTTGTGGCACGAGATTAGGTGTTGTGTTGATGCAAGAAGATATGGTAATATGCTATGGAAGTAGGAAATTGAGAGTTAATGAGAAGAACTACCCTATCCATGACTTGGAGTTGGTAGCAATAGTGTTCGCACTTAAGTCTTGGTGACACTATCAACTTGGACAAAGATTTGAGCTCTATACAGATCACAAGTTGCCCAAATATACGTTCTTGCGGAAGGATCTCTAATTAAGGCAGCAATGATGGATGGAGTTCCTTCCATCGTATGATTTTGAGATAGCTTATACCCGAAGAAAGGGTAATGTAGTTGTTGACGTGTTGAGTAGAAAAAGGGTGACCTTGACTCCTTTGTTCGTAGAGAGGCAGAGCTTGGAGTTTATCTCGACCTTTTATTTTATGCCATCTATGGATTTTACGCTTGGTTTGTTGGCATCATTGGAGGTGCGACCTACTCTTTCGGAGCACACTGGATTCACACACCAAGAGGATCAACGTTTAGTGGACATCTTGGATAGTCTCGGTAAAGGGGAGACCCTAGTCATCTAACTAGATATTCTATGGACGAGAAAGTGCAGCTTAGATGAGATAGGAGATTATGTGTTCCCAGAGTTAAGGATTTGCTGAGATCAATTTTTGAGGAGGCTCATCACTCTCGGATGACTACCCATCTGGGAGGTGACAAAATGTACCGAGTCATGAAGCGAGTTTTTCATTAGACTGGCATGAAGAAAGATGTGACAGAGTTCATGGCCTGATCATTGACTTGTCAACAATTCAAGGATAAACAAAGGAAACCTGGCGGATTACTTCAGCCCTTAAATATCCTACAATGGAAATGGGAGAGCGTCTCTGTGGACTTTATTGGTGGACCTCCCAGATTGAGGAAGAGCAACACGAGTGTATGGGTTTTAGTGGATAGACTTACTAGAAACACTCACTTTATTCTAGTCAAGAGCAAGAGGACGACAGCTTGGCAATCATCGGTTTACCATAGAGAGATCGTCCGACTTCATGGGGTACCTTGTAGTATAGTAAGTGATTGCGACCCCATCTTTACAAGTGAATTTTGGAGGAGCTTGCAAGTGGCCCTAGGTACACAGTTAAGACTTAGCACATCTTATCACCCACGGACTGATGGATAGATTGAGAAGGCCTATATGGTTCTTGAGGATTTATTAAGGCTATGTATTCTAGATTTTGGAGGGACTTGGGAGGAGCATCTCCCATTAGTCGAGTTTTCTTACAATAATAGTTATCAGTCGAGCATTGGTAAAGCACCCTTCGAGGCACTTTATGGACAACCCTGTAGATCACCGACATGTTGGTGGGAGTCTATAGATAGACTTCTATTTGGACCAGAAATATTTAGGGAGGGTTCTGAGAAGATAGACCTTATTCGAAGAAGGATGAAAGCATCCCAAGATAGGCAGAAATCATATACTGATAATAGGAGGACTGACTTGTAATTCAAGGTAGAAGGTATGATCTTTCTCAAAGTATCACCTTTGAGGAACGTAGTTCGATTTGGATCGGCAGGGAAGTTGGCACCAAGATTCGTAGAACCATTTCCCATAATTGAGAGGATATGCCAAATGGCCTACAAAGTTAGACTACTGGAGAGGTTGTCGGGAGTTCACGATGTGTTCCATGTTTCCCACTTGAGGAAACGTCTACATGATTCAATAGAGGTAGTAGAGCCAAGTAGGCTTGAGGATGTCGAAGTAGAGAAGGAGGCATCAGTTCAGAAAGTTCCTACCCTAATTCTTGAATCGAAAGTTAAGAGGCTACGCAACAAAGAGATCAAGTTAGTGAAGGTGCAATGGGGAGACGAGCGAGACGAGGCGACATCGGAATCAGAAGACAAGATTCGTGCTTCTTACCCTTTTCTCTTTGAGAGTACGTTCTTAATTTCTATCTAACCTTTTAAGTTTGAATTTGTTTATCCCTATCGTTTGAATCATCGATCCTTAGGTAGAAACCTATGTTTGAAAACATGTGTTTGTGATATGTTATGTTTGATGATTGCAAGTGGATGCTAGCGTTTTCTCATGGACTCCAGTTGATGCATATACACATATATTATGCACTAGATCGACTCAAGCACTTACATATTGCATATGGATGTGTGTGCATTTTAAATTTTCAATTGATAAAAGTGGTTCAATCATCACATGGATGTTGCATTTTGGTGAATGTTTGTGCACACGCATAGAACTTATATGTACTATTAGGATTCTTTTGCTTACATATTGGATACATGGCAAAAACATATATTGCATTAAGGAGGTCAACTGAATTAGTGGACCGCCTGATTTTTCATTAGTTAAGATACATATACAGAACACCTTTGCATATGTTCACACCAAGCATTATAAATTCTAAGGACAATGTATGCCCATAGATGATGGATAAGTAGATAAGTGCAGGTTTTAAGTAATAACATTCTTCTTAACTTGAATATTTCAGGGACGAAATCCTTTAAGGAGGAGAGAATGTAACACCCTATATTTCAATACACAGTAATAATGTTAAGAGGATAATAAAATGAATATCAATAAATTAAATCAGAATTAGGTAAAACAGACTTTACCTTGCGTCCATTATGAAATTTTGGTTCAGATATACCCTTGGTTTGCGTAAATCGGATTAAGTATGAAGAAGTTATGAGCTAAAGAAGATAAAATGAAAGTATATACAGAATATATATATGCATACATTAAATAAAATAAATAGCGTAGAAAAGAAACGACCACTAGGTGACCCAGCCGGACCGAGTCGACACCTGGGTTGACCCAAGTCTAAGGCAGATCGACCCTAGGGTCGACACAGGCTAAGGTGGGTCGACATCTACATGTGGAGAAGGTTACTACTTCTGTATTTAGAATGATTTATACACAATGTTCATACGCTACCTCAGCTTGAGGTGTATGGTCTGATTTGAAAACCTAAAATCTATTGGTTTAGAATTATCCTAGCTATTCTATAAATAGGCTAGCAGCCTCACTATTTTCCTACACACAAACATTCTTCATTCTTCTTCCTATTTCTAAATAAAAATTAGAAGATGCCGAGGTGCTGCCTAGATGTAGATTAAAGAGGACAATTCTAGTTTTTCTACAAAAACAATATAAAGGGACCTTTATCTGGATTTCAATCAAACCACTGTGAGTTCTAGTTATTTTTAGATTTGATAATTAAAAAGTATTATAACAGTAAACATTTTGAATCTGAAATTATACAGTTTATATGTTATTGTTTTACTGTTAGTTATCTACTTAGTTTTCAGTTGTTTTACTATTACGTGTATAACCCTATTATCCTTTTTTCTGTCTTAGTTTTATTTATAGTCTTACGCCTATTTATTCAATTTATGTATTTCTGAGTTGAATCTATATTTTCTCCTTTTCCTTTTTTATTTTGCGCTATACCTAGTCGAATGCCTAGGTTATTCACTTTAGGATTTCGTACAATTGGGTTAAATTAGAATAACTTATAATGATAGTAAAAAGGAGAATTATGCATATAGAAACATGGAATCAATTGACAGTATAATAGGCAAACTATGTAAAACATGTTAATCTGAATAGGTTAAACTTAATTTAATAACTAAGTAGAATATGTTGGGAGGATTAGATGTAATTAAGTAATATAGGTAACTTAATATATATATATATACACACACACATCTAAGAAGGTGCCTGTCTGTTTTAGGGAAGGGGTCGTACAATGATAACATTTATAGGAAATGTCATTTATAACCATGCTTATTAATGAACTTAAACCTGCTAAGTTAAACCCATTAATTTATAAGTTAAGAGGTCCCACGTCTTGCTGTTTATATCCGGCTTTGGGACTCTTAAAATCTTAGTTTGGGGGCACAAGCCTAGGGGTGGCTTGTGTCAATCTTGTTGTGTGGAACCTGTATCATTCAGTATCCCTATTAGTATCATAGAAAGGGGCCTCGCACTAGGTAGAGGCAAGGCACACTATACTGATCTGGATTGTAAGAGGTTCAAAGGTGGAAGGTGGGTATAGGCACGTTCCAGTGGAGTTATGAGTGTGCATAGGGTCGATGGGCGAAATAAACATTGTAACACCAGCAAATAAGTCTGTGTTTTATAGTTAATGGGTTAGGGACTGATATCCCCTACTGCCATTGTTGGCACATGACAATTGTGTAGTTAGGATCCGATTGCATGAATAGTAATTGGGGTAACATCTAATCATGATAATCTAGTAGTGGTGCATAAACTTGTTCTTAGGATATGAATGAGAAGCGTACATGATCTTTACCTTACCATGTTATCTAGTTATCTCGTTATCATGTTATCTCATTAACTTCGCACTTATTTATTTACTGTATTTTCGTGTACAACATTAACTGGAACTCGCCAGACTTTATGTCTGACCTGTTTTGTTTTCCCTTCTCTCTCTTCCTTATCCCCTTCAGGTTCTCAGAGTGGTGGTGAGAGTAGCTGTGACTGTGATTCTATGCTGCTTGGACTTGGATTGCTTTCATTCCATGTATTTCTTCAGTTTATTTATCTACATTTATTGTTATGACATATGAGGAATATTATTTATGGGTTTTTGTACTCTGATGATGATTTGTGAGGCATATACTTATAGTTTTGACATTGATGGTTTATTTGGGAAAATGTGATGCTAGATTTTTTTTGAAATAAAAGTTGAAATTTTCCGCTGCATTTTACATTGTTTCTTGTTTAATTAGTCTCTGTATTATTATTGCGCTTCACGAAACTTAATGCATCCTCATATGGGTGACATTAAGGGACATGGGGCGTCACACGTTTTTATGGTTTGGATTAAAATCCTAATATCCTATAGCTTAAACTATCCTATCAGACCTATAAATAGCTACCAACCCTCACTCTTTCCTCCATACCAATATTTCTTCATCTCTTCTTCCACTCTATTATGTTCTTGAAATAAATAAAAATGGGGAAAGGCTAGGGTGGTTTCAACATATAGATCTGAAAGGATATTCTTCTTCTACTTCTTTTTCAATGTCTTTTTTATGGATCTACAAAAATACTCTATGAGTTCTATGTTATTTTTAGATTAGCAATTTAAACAAAAAATATTTTGACATTAAAATATATTGGATCTGAAAACTTGACAGTTACGCTGTTTATAAGTTCATCTTTTACATGTTAATGTTCATTTTAATTACTATTTATTATTTATCCCTTTCCAGTTATTATTTGTTTACAAGTACATCCTTCTTCCTTATTCCCTTCTCTGTCACTATTTTATTTACAATCTTATAATGCTTATTTATCCATTTTGTTCATTTCTGAGCCTAGATCCATTTCTTCCTTTTTCTTTTGTTTGGCGCAGGGCCAAGGGCTTTACCGTTTGATTTGAGTAAATTTGGAACCATCGGAAATAATATTTAATGAGGAGATTTTTGGCATATTAAGAATTGGAAACATAGATTGTAAATTTGGGGTAAATTACAAGGGACGAATATGTATACCTGCAAATTGAAATAAGCTATACTTATTTATACATTAAGTAAATATGTTATTAAACATGAGAATCGAGTAAGATGTACTTAATCAAATATTAAGTAACTTGTAATTTGTATCATAAAAACATCTGAGCAGGGATCTGTCTGACTTGGGGAAGGGTTGTATAAAGAATTGCATTTAATTAGAAATGTTATTACAACCTAGGAATATAACATAAAGTTATATTGAGATTATTAGTGAACTTAAACCTGCCAAGTTAAACCTGTCTGATTAACAAGCTAAGAAGTCCATTCTGGTAAAATATGTGGGGACTCTTAATAACCTAGTTAATTTAGGGGACAAGCCTATAGGTGGCTTGTGTCAGTCTACTTGCTTGTTTATGTAGTTGGAACCCATATCAATCAGTACCTTCCTATTATCATCTGAGTCTCGCACTAGGTAGAGACTGGGGCACGCTTTACTTATGTTTGATTGTAAGAGGTTCAAATTCTGAGGTGGGTACGGGCATGTTCCAGCAGAACCATGAGCGTGCATTGTTCCGAACTCGGAAGATAAGATGCAATAACGCAGATGAGTAAGACTATGGCTTTTTGTTGACAGGTTTGGGACTGATATCTCCGAATGCCATAGCTAGCACAGATTATTCGTGTTTGTTTAGGGAGCCGATCACTGGTAGAAATTAGGAAAAACCTAATCCTAATAGTTGGTGCAGAAATTTTGGGGATATGAATGAGAAGCGTATCTTACCTTATCTTGCTTTATTTTGTACTTTTATACTTTGCTGTATTTTCATGTCCACTACTATTCATTTGTCTAATAATTCTTTATCTTATGCTTATGCCCAAAATCACTAGAACTCGCCATATTTTATGTCTGATGTAGTTTGTTTTTCTCTCTTTCCCTCTTCCTTCCCCTCAGGTTCTCAAGGAGGTGGATCACAACAGTGGTCGTTAGTCTTATTGATTCATCTTGGACTTGGACCTTTTCTTACTTCATGTATTTCTTCAATACTTTCTTTATGATTATTGTAGTGACTTATCAGGGAGATGACTGTTGTAGTTTTATTATTGTACTCTGATGTTTTTCTTTCCATGAGACAGTTTATTTATGATGATGGTTTTATGGTACTTTGAATTGTAAGGCTGTGACTGGTTCAATAATAATAAATATTTTAAATATTTCTACTGTATTTTATATTTGTATTGTAAATTTTAGTCTTTGTATTATTACTTTGTACCTATTTCACTTCGCAAAACTTAATGCATTCTCAAATGGATGACATTAAAGGATGTGGGGTGTCACATTGATCCAAAGAAAGTCCCTTTGCGGACTTAGTAATCTTAATACCAAGGATTATACTCGCTCCACCTAGATCTTTCGTGTCAAAATTGGCATTAACAAAGATTTAACAAGGTTTGTATTATGAATGTTTGACCCAAAAGTAAGTAGGTCATCCACATATAAACATATGATAGTACAAATGTCATTCATATATTTATAATAAATGCATTGTCACTTTCATTAACTTCAAAACCATGTGAGATTATCAAGTTATCAAATTTTTAATGCCACTGCTTAGGGGCTTGTTTCAAACCATAGAATAATTTATCTAATTTGCAAACTTTATGCTCTTGACGAGGAACTACAAATTCTCCAGGTTGGTCCATATAGATTTCCTCTTCTAGTCACCATTTAAAAAATAGTTTTAGCATCCAATTGATCTATTATTAAATTATAAATAGATGCAAGTGAAATTAATACCTGAAAGGATGTAATTCTAGTTACAGGTGAAAAAGTGTCAAAAAGTCGACATTTTCTCTTTGTTTAAAATCTTTAGCTACTAAACGTGCATTATATCTATCAACTGTGCCATTAGGTTTTAATTTTCTTTTAAGTAACCATTTGTAGCCTATCGATTTACATCCAGGTGGTAAATCTACCAAGTGCCAATTTTTATTGGATTCCAAAGAATCCATCTCATCATTTATAGCCTCTTGCCAAAAATAGACATCTAAAGAGGATAAGACCACTTGGAGGTTTAAAGGATCCTCTTCTATAGTAAAAACACAAAAATCTGAACCAAGCTTTTGCGGTTCTAGCTCTTTTACTTCTTCTAGGTTTATTTTCGGAATATTCATTAATTTCTATTCTAATAGGCATAAGATTACTTGATGTGCCCCTATCATTCCTTAATTTAAAAGGAAAATTCAATTCATAAAAAGCTGCATCATTAGATTCAGTTTTATTATGTGTATTGAGGTCATAAAATCTGTATAAACTATTATTAATAGCATAGTCAATAAATACACATTCATAGCTCTACTTGTTAATTTTATTCACTTAGGGTCTGGAATATGTATATATGCCAAACATCCTCAAGTTTTAAAATAAGACATATTTGGCTTATAATTTCTTAAGATTTCGAAACCATATATTACTTATTTTAGGAACACAATGGTGAAATATTTTTCTCCTAGAATTAGGAATTTTATTCACTCAAAAAGTTAAAAAAATTCATTTCAATATCCTAAATTACAAATTTACTTCTATATTCAATTAGTGTCACTTTTAATTAATGACATTTTCAAATGTATGCACCGATTATTTAATCTATGTTTTTCACTTCTGCGTTCAATCAATATTATTTGTTCTAAAAAAATATACTCGTTGATTATTAGATCTACGTCATTTGAGTAATGTAATTTCTTATTAAAGATATTTTATAAATTTGCATTTAATTAATGTCATATTTTATCAGTGACATTTTCCAAACTTATACATTTTATTAATGTCATTTATTTTAATGCAAAAGCATAATCAATTAATTAATGTCATTTCTTAATGACATTTTCAAGAACATAATGCATGCAATTAATGTTCATTTATAATAAAGGTGTTTTCAAATTTTGCATTCAATTAATGTTAATTCTATTGACATTTTCAAAAAACCTTCTTGTACTTACTTCTTATTGTCCATAAGATGTACACAAGTGACATGAGAACATCCATCAATAAATGTAATAGTGTGACGATTTTTTTTAGTATTACTTTAAGTAGTTTACATGAATTAACTACGATGGTTAAAATTCTCTAATAACAAAAGTTACATTTTAAAAATAGTAACTTTAGGTCAAAAGTAAATGTAACATTTAAAGTTCATTATAACATTAAATTATCTACTATAATATTTATGACCCATTAAATGTAACTACTATACCATTTGTCATTTCATTAATCTTATTTAATAACATTTATCATGCTATAAGATGTTTAGTTACAAACATTTATATCCTAATTAAATGTTCTCAAAACTAGAAAGTCAAAATTTGAATATTTAAATATTTGCTTTCTGTTGTAATATATATGAGTGAATATTCTTTTGTCATATTTTGTTTAGTCCTGAATATCCTCAAGATATAGTATGCATATTAATCTCTTTAAGAGATGTTTTAGAGATTTAATTTTATGTAGTAAATCCAACATCCTAGAAGAGATGTTAGAGATTTTTTTGTTGCATTGCAATTACATAAATAAAAGATATGTTCCCTGAAGGAATATCATACACTCCAGAAGTAGTGATTTTTCTTTTCTCTCCTGAATCTTATTTTTTTATTTAATGCACCCAATTTTGTTAATGCATTTAAGGTTTTAATGTATTTTTGTATATTGATATGACATTTCAATAGTTTGTATATATTTATCTTTGCAGAGATAAGTTCATCCCAGAAGCGGTGATAATAAAATATCTTTAGGGGGCATTTGTATAGTTGAAAATGGTAAAATATCTCCAGAAGAGATTTCCACAATTAAAGGTGATAAAATATTTGTAGAAAAGTTTATAAATTTTTTCATAAAAAAAGGAAAATATGTATTAAAACTCCATAAATGTTGTCTATTGTTTATCCCAGAAGCGATACTATATTCTGATATGTCTATAAAAGAATTTTCATTGAAATATTTTCATATATCAAAGATGATGATACAAATTTAATGACTAAACATAATATGCATCTCGAAGACCATATTAAGTTAAGATCTAAATATTGATCTTAATTTTGCACACCGAAAGTGAATGAAAAAGTAAATTTTGTTATAAAAATGGAAAACTTAGAACCTGTAATTTCTATGATGGTAAGAAGTAATTTTGATATAAAAAGAAAGATCTATATATGGATAGTATAATTTGAAACATGTAATTTTTATGTTGTGAATTTTATGTATAGATCTACAAATTTTTCGAATAATTCATATTAAAGAATGTAAAATCTCGGTCCTATAATTATGCACTTCTACTCAATTCTTGATTAGATATTATGCATATATATGATATCTTAGAAAATTGATTATTGAGAAATGCAGTACAACTATAAGTTGTTTATTTCAGTTTTGTTGTTGACCAATTCTGTAGATAGATCAAAATTTTATTCTATTTATTTAAGTAAAATTTATTTGTTTGATTCACATATTTAGACCGTACAATTCTTATTTTCGTTATTTTTATAATAAATGCATTATATGCATCGTTATGGTAATATATATTGTATTACCATATTATTATAAATGTGTTAAAAGCATTGATAATTGTAAGTTAAATGATCTATGTTTGTGTTTGGAATAAGAATAGACATATATATTATTAGTCGATGTATTTGGCAAATAATATCTAATGTAATAGAAAATGTTGTATAACTCGGATCTGAGACCTGAAGTCTTGGATTATGAAAAAAGAACTTTTGATGATGTTTACAGTCTGAAATCTTGACAATTAGCAAGAATGTAAAAGCCTCTAAATTAAAAGTATGTTAAAAGATTGAGAACCAGAAGTTCACCATAAATTTATAAAATTGATATACATATGTATGTGTATATATATGCATAGAACTCAAAGTTCCTAAATCAATGAATTTGAAATACTTCATAATTTATGTGACGATCTCAAAACCCGTACGACGGAGTTAAGGATAATAATTGGAATTTAACTCATTAATCATCATTAGCAGAGTACAGATAATAGCATAAACAATAAATAGAATAACTTTACATAGATATGACAGCGGAATCATAACATGTAACAACATCAGACTAGCACAGTGTAGGTTATAACTTAGTGCATAAAAAGGGAATGATCAGTCAACATCGCCATAGCGGGATATATATATACAATGAGACATAATAAAGATATCAGTTTACATCGCGTGAGGCGGTACATATACATAAGATAATAAATGCTGGAAATAGATCAGTCTACATCGCCATAGGCGGAATCATATACATAAGATAAGGATAGCGGAAAGTCAATAGCCAAAATACAAGTAAATCTAATCCTCGCCATCAAGCCAAAAACGCACTCCGTGCTGCAGTGCTAAGCCAAAATAACCTGTCATCTGTCAACTAGGCTGCCCATGTGAAAATAAGGGCACCCGAGTTTGCAAAGTGAAACAAACAACGAGTCAGTCATGGGACTGGTATGAGAAGTCTACTTAACTGGTTAAACAACAATAATAAGGCAAATCATAGGACCACGCCACTTTCACGGAACGGGTTTATTCCAGTGATTGCCAGTGCATTGAAAACAAAGTAAATTCTTTAAATAACGCAATGCTTTTAAAAAGAATGAAGCCGATATAAGACTCAAGTCCTATCACACAATGCAACGCAAACCGTAGGATAGAGGTTTACCTTATATCGACCAAGATATGCTTAATACGTGTAAAGTAAAATCATTTAAAATGTAAATTTTATCGTTTAATTCTTAATCAGACTCCAACCGTAAACTAGTAAGAGAACAATTCCCTAAGTATTAACCCCGAAGGCCTAGACCAACATCAGACCAATACCCAGGAAACCGTCTGTATTAGCTCGTTTCCAGTTAGTTTCTAATTTTAGATACAATCATAAATAACAATCATAGACGGCATAAGTGCCCTATACCACTATGTCGCCATACTAGTACTACAATCAAATCCGTTATCTCGTACTGGAAATTGGGTTTCCATCATGAGTCAAGGCAAGGGGCAAGCTCCTCTCTGCTTCGAGACACTCTAGTAAATGCCTCAGGACTACACACTCTGGGTAACCCTTGGATGCTTCAGGGCTGGTCCTCCCTTACGTTTGAGGATTAATTATTCCTGAGCACACGTTTCCCAGTCCTAACAGACCTAAAATCGAGGCGCCTCATTCCAACATCCACATAGGTAAAATAATATAAATGTCAGCCAGTTTAAGCACTGACACTACTGTTAGCTAGAAAGAAACGCCGTGCTTTCCCTGCAGTTCTTATCCCGTTTTTAACTCATACCGAGGTGTGAGGCTCGCGAACCCACGCTATACACAAAGCTAGGCCACGTAGGTTGTACTTTGATCATCTACCACAAGACTTTGCTTTGCAACAGAAACCTTGATCACTGCATCTTGGCATGCCACATAGGCAATCCACTCCATACGACTGATTTCTATCAATATATAACCTCTGAGCTCGTACGTCTCAGTCAATATATAACCTCTGAGCTCGTACATCTCAGAGAAGGCGTTAAGCAAGAGAATAAATTCTCCACCGCCAAACAGATATATATTTAACAGAGATCAATCAGCACAAAACAAAATCCAATGTCAGACACAAGTCCACTTAAAAGTCCGTTCTGGGTCTGAACGAACCCGGAGGCACTATATTCCTCGCATATCCGTACAATCAACACATACGTCCAGACGGCTACTACTTCTCTCTCTTCAAGGTAGCTACTCCAATCAGGAACCTCAGCAGCGCCCATCCATCCAATACGAAGATCGTCGGTCTTGAACCGTCTTCGGGTTTTCAACTTCGAATCGTTCGATCAATTATTTGAAATGAGGGTTAGCTCGGACTTTTCAAATAATTCACGTATATTTAGGATTCTAATCAATTCTTTCCATGGTTAAATTATTCGACATTCACATTTCAGTTCTTTAGTAGAATTTTCATGTCAAACACATTCAACCATCAAATATCAAGCAAACCAAGTAAAATTGGTTTATTTCCATTCCATGTCCCTTATAATATTTTACAACGATTTGTCACCATTTTTATTTATTTAAAAATGGCCATATTTAATTAAACGACGTTTCAGGTCGTGCCGTGGCACTGGCACTGTTTTTCCTTAAATTTGTTTTACACATATCGGGAGATCTAATCGTTGGATTTCTACAAAGTTTATATCACTGGGAAGATATTTCCAAAGCGAACCCAATGGTTCCAGTTTCGTGAAAGTCCGACGTTCGGATCTTCCGCACTATTCGTTTGAAGTTACGGTTTCAAAATACGAACTGCAGCGTCGTTATTCGATTTAATTTAATTATATTTATATTTATATATAAATATAATTGATTCTAGCACTGTTTTTCTTCAGATTTGAATTAAACATTCCAGACAATCCAACCGTTGGATCCTTACAAAGTTGGTGCCGTTGGAAAGATATTTCCAAGGCGAACCCAACGATTGCGGTTTCGGGAAAATCCGATGGTCGGATCTCTCGTACTAATCGATTGAAGTTACGATTTCAAAACACGAACTGCACGGCCTTGATTCGTTTCAATTTTATTTATATTTATATATGTATAAATATAGTTCATTCTGCGATTTCAATGTCGTTTTCACTTCAAATATTTCACTAACGCCTTTATATTTCGAAAAATTTCGCCATAACCTACTTTGTACGGGAAGGGGTTTGGAAATTTATTGGGCCGTATTAGGTACCCAATAAATCCTAATAAGCATACACATATTTATAGTGATATATTCCGGTGTCCACAGGGGAGTGTGTATAGATCATAACTCCATAGAATAAATTCTCATCAACCTATAAATGGTTTATGTGCCTTAATGACCAAGGAGACGTGTCATCCCCAGACCCGTGTGGGGTTTTTATTAATCTGGCAATTTACCATTACAATTTATATAGTTCAGATCAGTCATCAGTTCAACTTGTAATATATAGTCATCGCCATACAAGCCACTCGCTCGTATGGTAAATCTTCAACTTCGTCACACAAGCTTCAAATGCTTATGTGGTATATGATGAAGTATGCCTATCGCCAAGAAGTATGCCATGTAGTGTAGTTCAAAATTAATTGTTAATATCCTATGGCGAGGTTAATTATTTCACACAGAATAACCGGCACTCCGCATCCAATGGCATTCACAGGAGTTGATATAAAAATAAAATTGCGCAGCCAACTCATTAAGGCTTACCTATTTGTCGGGCACGTAAATAAATTCTTTACTCAACAGCTATTCCATTTTCTCTGTTCAACACATGTATATATATATATATATATATATATATATATATATATATATGCAAAACAAAGCTAATAATAATATTTCTAGCGAACAAATATTTATTTCAACACATGTGTATTTTTAGCGAGGCGTATACATGATAAAAGTAATATTTTTATCATCAGAAATATCACATGAATGTTTTTCGCACTTCATATTCACAATAAAAATGTAATTTTTATTGTTAAAGCAATTTCTTTAAAACACGAATACCATTCAACACATGAATTTCTATTCAACGAATGAATTTCTATTCAACACATGAATGTTTTCCATAGTTCGTATATATAATAAAAATGTGATTTTTATTGTTAAAGCAATTTCTTTAAAACACGAATACCACTCAACACATGAATTTCTATTCAACAAATGAATTTCTATTCAACACATGAGTGTTTTCTATAGTTCATATATATAATAAAAATGTGATTTTTATTGTTAAAGCAATTTATTTTAAATACGAATACCATTCAACACAAGAATTTCTATTCAACGAGTGAATTTCAATTCAACACATGATTGATTTCTATAGTTCGTATATATAATAAAAATGTGATTTTTATTGTTAAAGAAATCTATTTAAAACACGAATACCATTCAACACATGAATTTCTGTTCGACGAATGAATTTCTATTCAACACATGAATGTTTTCTATAGTTCGTATATATAATAAAAATGTGATTTTTATTGTTAAAGCAATTTATTTAAAATACGAATACCATTCAACACATGAATTTCTATTCAACGAATGAATTTCAATTCAACACATGAATGTTTTTTATAGTTCGTATATATAATAAAAATGTGAATTTTATTGTTAAAGCAATTTATTTAAAACACGAATACCATTCAACACATGAATTTCTATTCAACGAATGAATTTCTATTCGACACATGAATGTGGTTTCAACATATGAAAATAATTTCAACAAATGAAAATAATTCTAACACATGAATATTTCAGAAAATTTCGACAGCATAACGACAGGGTAGTTAAAACCGGCACCGTCCTGATGTACGGCTCCTCGCTCTACCTTAAAACCTCGCGGTTTTTGACAATGGGGATTTCATGCATCTAGTTCGCATGTAGGCGGCATGTTTTATTTTCATTTCCACAATCCTATTCTAATTTGTTTCAACCACAAGAAGGTATTTTTCAACCACAAATGTATTTTTCAACCACAATCCAACAATATCAACCACAAACAATTATTTTCAACCATTCGTCATACCACATATTTTCACGCCAATCACAAGCAATAAATATCGTCCATGGTTTGTGGACGAGGGGAGTATATATATATACATATATTTTATTTCAATTCTAACACACATATCATTTATACAATGCATGTATAATCCATACTTCGCTCATATAGCTTACAAACGCATGTACATGAGGTATACGACGCGTGTATAATTTATATTTCGCTTATATAATTTATACATCACATTTCCATTCACATTTCAGTTTAGAAATCTCACATTGGTTTTCAAGATGCTAAAAATCGTAGCTAGCTCAGAAAAATCCGCGGTCTCTTCTAGATTGTAGAGAGCCTCCTTGCGGTCACGATGTTTCCTGTTTCATCGAATTTCGTTAACACATCATAAAGATATGATTTTTCAAAGTTTGCAACACTTAAAAGTGTTATTTTCAATTCAGAAAATTCAAGCCGTTTACCTCGTTTAAACCTTCGAAACTAGGTCTTCGATTTTTGATCCAATGGGGTAGCGGTTGGATGATCAGACTTCGCCACACCGTAGAGCTTGGAACCAACTTCCCGGCGCTGGTACCCACCTTCAGCTAGACGGGGCTATGGTGGCAGAATCACGGTCAACTCGAGCTGTCTTTGGGGCTTTGGATCTCGCTGAACGTTGTGAGGTGGAGGGCGAGGCGGGTATAGATGTGGAGCTAGGGACGAGGCCTACAAAATCCCCCGAAAGAGCGCTCGTTTTTATTGCATGGATTTGGAGTTATGGGGAGGGAAAGATCGGAGTTTTAATCGTCGTTCGAACTGAGAGGCGGCGCAAAATTTTAGAGCGACGAGGGTTTGAGGGAGAAAGCTCCCGATTGGCCAGCCTTTATATTTTAATATTTAATTTATTTTAAATTTGAAAATACCAGTTTCTCCATACGAACTCCTTTTCAAACCCAACGGCAGTCGCCCTTAGCTAAATACCCCCATCCCGAACACAATGGGATATGTTTCGTTGGCCTATTCGACTGTTACAGTCAGTTATTTTTCAAATTAAATTATAAAACATTCAAATTCTGTTTTGAACAAACATTTCAATTTGCGAGGGCCACAAACTGATTTGAAAAATTCCAGAAAAATAAATCTAGCTATGTTTTGATGCTACGGTCCCAACAAAACAAGTTTCGTCGAATTCTGAGATCGTTTGAAAAATGGTCATTTTCTAGTCGATCCAATTTAACTGTAATTGACCATACACATTTTCCTTCGCCACTCTTACATACTAACTTCAAAAATTATGAAATTTGAAACCTAGCAATAATTTGACATCCCGGATCCATCAAAAGTGGTCTTGTCGAATTCAGAGGTCGTTTGCAAAATGTCTATTTTCAAGGGCTATATATTATCTATAGCGACCTTTTTGAAAATTCATTTGGCGATAACTTTTGATTCCCGCTATGAAACTTCAATTTCTCAGAATCGTTAGAAAGGTATTCATAAACAGATTTAAATATTTTTGGTTTCACTAAATCCGTTATATTTTACACCCAGTACAGTCGGTCAAAGTTTGAATTCAAATTTTCAAACTGCCACACTATTTCCAATTCAATATTTCATTGAAATATTCTATTTCAATTGTTTAAATTTCCTTAAAATATCCAATTTAATGTTTTTAAATTGGCTCATATTTTCCGGGTTGTTACAATCTCCCCCGCTTAAAACTTTTTGTCCCCGAAAAGGAAACAGCAGTACAGTAGGAAACAAAAATGGAAATGCAAAGTATTTTAAAGGTACCTTGCACCGGAGTTAGTCAGAGATGTCCACTATGCATTTGGGGTAAGCTTGCCTAATGCTTTCCTCAGTCTCCCAAGTACAGTCTCTAGGATCACTACTCCACTGCACTTTAACTAAATGAACCTTCTTGTTCCTCAGCTCTTTAGTTTCTTTGCCAACAATCTTTAATGGCTCTCTTCTGACTGCTAATTCTGGAGTAATTTCCAAATCCTGTTGCGCTGCTTCTTCTACAACAAGATCCGGATCATGCACATGTTTTATAAGTTGAGATACATGAAACACATTATGCACTTCAGGCAACCAATCAGGTAATGAAACCCTATAAGCAAGAGTTCTAATTTGTTCGAGAATAGGAAAGGGACCAATAAATCTCGGTGCCAACTTCCCAGTTTTGCCAAATCTGATTACTCCCCTCATCGGAGAAATTCTTAAATACACATAATCACCAATGGCAAATGATAAATCTCTTCTTCTAGAATCTCCTTAACTTTTCTGTCAGCTTTGCGCGGCTTTCAATCGTTTCTTGATGAAATCGACTTTATCAGATGCTTCTCTAATCATATCGGGTCCCAACACAAGTTTGTTGCCAGGGGCTACCCAACATGTGGGAGATCTGCATGGTCTACCGTAAGTGCTTCAAATGGCGACATTTTTAAACTTGCCTGATAGCTGTTGTTATAAGATAATTCTGCCAAATGCAAGTGATCCTCCCATGACCTACCAAAATCAATAATACAAGCCCGCAGTAAATCTTCTAGAATTCTGTTCACTCGCTCAGCTTGGCCATCTGTCTGAGGGTGATAAGGGGTACTCATATTCAACTTGGTTCCCAATTCTGTCTGTAATGCTTCCCAGAATTTGCTAGTAAATAGTGGATCTCTATCGCTGACTATACTGAGCGGCACTCCATGCAGTTTAACTTTTTTTTTTGAAGTAAATCTGTGCTAAACTTTGAGCTGTTCTGTTGGATTTGACAGGTATGAAATGGGCGGTCTTTGTGAAGCGATCCATGATCACCCAAATACTGTCTTTTCCTTTCTTAGATCGAGGCAAACCATCTATGAAGTCCATGGAAATCTGCTTCCACTTCCATCCTGGAATATCTAATGGTTGTAATAATCCAGCGAGTTTTTGTTGGTCGTTTTTGACTAGTTGGCAAGTAGAGCACCTGCTAACATATAAAAAAATGTCTCTCTTCATCGCCTTCCACCAAAATGTGCGTTTGAGGTCATTATACATTTTGCTCACACTGGGATAGATACTGAGTTTGGACCTGTGACATTCATCAAGCACTTCCCTTTTTACCTCGGAGATGCCGGGAACACAAATTCTTCCTTTTAATCTCAGAACTCCCTCACTATCCACTTGGAGGCTGGAGTCCTCGCCCTTTTTAATCCTTTTGATCAACTCCTTAACAAAATCATCTTCTTTCTAAAGGGCAGAGATCTTGTCAATTAATGAAGACGTATTGATCAAACTGGCGATGATTTCATTCTTTCTGCTGAGCGCATCCGCGACAACATTGGAATTCCCTGGAGTGTACAGAATCTCAAAATCGTATACTACAAGAAATTCTAACCAACGTTGTTGTCTCAAGTTCAGATCTTTCTGAGTGAACGGATACTTCAATGATTGATGGTCAGTAAACAACTCGAACTTCTCACCCAATAAATAATGCCTCCAGATTCTCAAAGCAAACACGATGGCTAACAACTCAAGATCATGAGTTGCATAGTTCCTTTCATGCGGCTTCAGCTGACGGCTAGGATAAGCGACCACTTGGTCTTTTTGCATTAATACTGCGCCAAGCCCTCTAATAGAAGCATCCGTCCATACCGTCAAGTCTTGATTGCCATCAATAATTGTTAATACTGGAGCAGTTGTCAATTTCAGTTTCAGCTCTCGGAAAGCTTCCTCACATTCTGGAGTCCACTTGAATTTCTCATGCTTCTTTGTAAGCTTTGTTAATACACCAGATATCTTTGAAAAATCCTTAACGAATTTCCGATAGTAACTAGCCAATCCAAGAAAACTTCGAACTTCTGTGGAGGTAGTAGGTTGTTTCCAATCCTGAATCGCTGTAATTTTGCTTGGATCAACAGCAATCCATTCTTTTGATACAACATGGCCAAGGAACTTAACTTCATCTTGCTAGAAGATACACTTAGAAAATTTAGCTTTCAAGACATTTCTTCTCAGAATTTCCAACACTTGTTCTAAATGTTTTGCATGCTCGCCTTCTGACTTGGAGTAGATTAAGATGTCATCGATGAAGACCAGAACAAATTTATTCAAGACACCACAGAACACTCTGTTCATTAAATCGACGAAGTAGGCTGGAGCATTACACAAGCCGAACGACATTACTAACCATTCGTAGAATAAATCGGGACCTCTGAAGGCTATCAAAGGAACACAGTCTTCGGCTATACGTAACTGGTGGAAACCTGTAGCTAGGTCCATACTGGAGAATACTCGCGCTCCATTTAATTGATCTAGCAAATCATTGATTCGCGGCAATGGATATTTATTCTTCAGTGTCTGCTTATTGAGATCTCGATAATCGACACAAAGTCGTAGAGTACCATCTGATTTCGGGACAAACACTACTGCTGCTCCCCAATCTGAAAAGCTTGGCCTGATCAGACCTTTCCACAGCAATTCTCGAGATTGGTTGCCTAACTCTTCCTTTTCTTTCGGAGCCATTCTTCGAATTGGATGTACTACTGGTCTGGCATTCAGAATTAGATAGATTTTGAATTCAATTTCTCTTTGTGGAGGTAAGTTTTCGACTTCTTCGAACACATCCGCATATTTTTTAACGATAGGAATCTTTTCTAATGAAGTGGGAATAACTTCTAGAGCAGACCAAAATTCTTTTCTATCTGTTTCTGAGCTATGGCACGGTATATATATATATATATATGCCCAAGCTTCGTTTCAACTTTAACGATTCTTTCGGCACATCTAACTTCTGCCTTATATTTTGTTAACCATTCTAACCCGAGAATAACATCGAATTCAGAAAAATTCATGACGATTAAGTTGGTGGGAAACTTGTAACAAGAATAAGAGATAGGCACTCTGCAATATGAACTGAGGACAAGAGAGCCTCCTATCGGATTTTGAACTTTAATTGGTTCTTTAAGGTCTCTTACTTTTAATTTTAACTTACTAACAGTGTTACTAGAAATGAAGCTACGTGATGCACCAATGTCAAAAAGTACAGAAACAGGAATATTCTTAATTGTAAGGGTACCTCCCAAGACATCGGGTTTACCTGCTCCATCAGTGATAGCTAGCGTGTTTTCCCCGTCATAGACATGAGCTACCTGTGTATTCTTCTTCAAAGGACAATTTCTGCTAATGTGCCCTTTCTGATGGCAATTGTAGCATTCAACCAAAGCTGCGGGGGTTCAGATTTGAGCTTTGCGGGTTTGTCTTCAGCCGCTTTGGAGCGGTGCACACATTTGAATAATGCCCCTTCTTACCGCAATCGTAACAGCTACCTTTGGGTGGCTTACCAGCTTGCTGAGTAGCGACTGCTGCATTGCTGGACTCAGGCTGATCTCCAGAAGCTTTGCGCTTGTTTCCTGCTTGGCTCTTAGCGCGGTCTAGATTGGAGTTCCTCTCATCCAAGTCTTCGTAGTTACAGGCCATCTCTACCAGTTCTGAAAATGGAAGTTTAATGTTGCTCATGGCCCAGTCCTGATACTTGCTCTTTAGCCCCAATATGAACCTTTTGTTCTTTGCTTTTGATGTCAAGATAAGCTCTAGAGCATAACGTGATAGCTGTGTGAATTTGTTGAGATAGTCTTCAATAGAATGGTCTCCCTGTTGGAGATTAGCAAACTCATCACGCATACGCTCTAATGCTTGCTCGGGGATGAACTTCCCCTTGAACAATGTCTTGAACTCCTCCCAAGTCCTTACTGTATCTTCCTCATCCTCAGAGGTGATGGCATCCCACCACAATTCGGCCTCCTCCTGTAAAAGCCAAGCGCCCATAAACGCTTTGTCGTGGGTTCCAAGTCTTATGCCACCAAAAATCTTCTCCCATGTCTTCAACCATGCTAAAGCCTCTGTCACGGTGCCAGTGCCAGAAAAGGGTTTGCCCCCGAGGTTTCTGTACCTCTTAGCTACTCGGTCAAGTTAAAATTCCTGAGGAGCTGGTGGCTGTATCATAGGCCCTTCGGTAACAGGGATATTCCCCCGTCCTCCAGCTCGGCTCGCTCGGCCTCCTCGGCCGCCTCTAGCTGTAGCTGCTCGTATAGCCATCAAGTCAAGTTCTGTATAAGCAAGAAAAGAGTCAAACCCACAGAAATGATAACTTTCATATACGATAAAGTGGAAGAACATAAGGAAAGGTAATGATGTACTGATCAAATTGTTTTGCTATTCTTCTTAGCTCATTCTAGGACATTACTAATCCTATCTCTAATGAGCCACTCGCCTTAGAACACTACGGATTCTATTCTGACGAGGTGTTTAATGTGTTAAATTCCAGAACTAAGGTTAACCAAAGCTCTGATACCAACTGTGATGATCTCAAAACCCGTACGATGGAGTTAAGGATAATCATTGGAATTTAACTCATTAATCATCATTAGCAAAGTACAGATAATAGCATAAACAACAAATAGAATAATTTTACATAGATATGACAGCAGAATCATAACATGTAACAACATCGGAGTAGCACAGTGTAGGATATAACTTAGTGCATAAAAAGGGAATGATCAGTCAACATCTCCATAGTGGGATATATACATACAGTGAGACATAATAAATATATCAGTCTACATCGCCTAAGGCAGTACATATACATAAGATAAAAAATGCTGGAAATAGATCAGTCAACATCGCCATAGGCGGAATCATATACATAAGACAAGGATAGCGGAAAGTCAATAGCCAAGATACAAGTAAATCTAATCCTCGCCATCAAGCCAAAAACGCACTCCGTGCTGCAGTGCTAAGCCAAAATAACCTGTCATCTGTCAACTAGGCTGCCCGTATGAAAATAAGGGCACCCGAGTTTGCAAAGTCAAACAAACAAAGAGTCAGTCATAGGACTGGTATGAGAAGTCTACTTAACTGGTTAAATAACAATAATAAGGCAAATCTTAGGACCACGCCACTTTCGCGGAACGGGTTTATTCCAGTGATTGCCAGTGCATTGAAAACAAAGTAAATTCTTTAAACAACGCAATGCTTTTAAAAAGAATGAAGCCGATATAAGACTCAAGTCCCATCACACAATGCAACGCAAACCGGAGGATAGAGTTTTACCTTATATCGACCAAGATATGCTTAATGCGTGTAAAGTAAAATCACTTAAAATGTAAATTTTATCATTTATTTCTTAATCAGACTCCAACCGTAAACTAGTAAGAGAATAATTCCCTAAGTATTAACCCCGATGACCGAGACCAACATCAGACCAATACCTAGGAAGCCATCTGTCTTAGCTCGTTTCTAGTTAGTTTCTAATTTTAGATTCAATCATAAATATCAATCATAGACGGCATAAGTGCCCCATACCACTATGTCGCCATACTAGTACTACAATCAAATCCGTTATCTCGTATTGGAAATTGGGTTTCCATCATGAGTCGTGGTAAGGGGCAAGCTCCTCTCCGCTTCGAGGCACTCTAGCAAATGCCTCAGGACTACACACTCTGGGTAACCCTTGGATGCTTCAGGGCCGGTCCTCCCTTACGCTTGAGGATTAATTATTCATGAGCACACATTTCCCGGTCCTAACAGACCTAAAATCGAGGCTCCTCATTCCAACATCCACATAGGTAAAATAATATAAACGTCATCCAGTTTAAGCACTGACACTACCGTTAGCTAGAAAAAAACGTCGTGCTCTTCCTGCAGTCCTTATCCTGTTTTTAACTCATACCGAGGTGTGAGGCTCGCGAACCCACGCTATACTCAAAGCTAGGCCACGTAGGCCGTACTTTGATCATCTACCACAAGACTTTGCTTTGCAACAGAAGCCTTGATCACTGCATCTTGGCATGCCACACAGGCAATCCACTCCATACGACTAATTTCTATCAATATATAACCTCTGAGCTTGTACGTCTCAGAGAAGGGCATTAAGCAAGAGAATAAATTCTCCATTGCCAAACAGATATATATTTAACAGAGATCAATTGGCACAGAACAAAATCCAATGTCAGATACACAGTCCACTTACAAGTTCGTTCTGGGTCTGAATGAAACCGGAGGCACCATATTCCCCGCATATCCGTACAATCAACACATACGTCCAGACGGCTACTACTTCTGTCCCTTCAAGTTAGCTGCTCTAATCAGGAACCTCAGCAGCGCCCATCCATCTGATATGAGGATCGTCGGTCTTGAACTATCTTCATATTTTTAACTTCGAATCGTTCGATCAATTATTTGAAATGAGGTTTAGCTCGGCCTTTTCAAATAATTCACATATACTTTGGATTCAAATCAATTCTTTCCATGGTTAAATTATTCGACATTCACATTTCAATTCTTTAGTATAATTTTCATGTCTAACACATTCAACCATCAAATATCAAGCAAACCAAGTAAAACTGGTTTATTTCCATCCCACGTCGCTTATAATATTTTATAACGATTTTTCGCCATTTTTATTTATTTAAAAATGGCCATATTTAATTAAACGACGTTTCATGTCGTGCCGTGGCACTGGCGCTGTTTTTCCCCAAATTTGTTTTACACATATTGGGAGATCTAACCGTTGGATTTTTCCAAAGTTTATATCGCTGGGAAGATATTTCCAAAGCGAACCCAACGGTTCCAGTTTCGTGAAAATCCGACGATCGGATCTTCCGCACTAGTCGTTTGAAGTTACGGTTTCAAAATACGAACTGCAGCGTCGTTATTCGATTTAATTTAATTATATTTATATTTATATATAAATATAATCGATTCTGGTGCTGTTTTTCTTCAGATTTAAATTAAACATTCCAGACAATCCAACCATTGGATCCTTACAAAGTTGGTGTCGTTGGAAAGATATTTCAAAGGCGAACCCAACGGTTGCGGTTTCGGGAAAATCCGATGGTCGGATCTCTCGTACTAATCGATTGAAGTTACGATTTCAAAACACGAACTGCACGGCCTCGATTCATTTCAATTTTATTTATATTTATATATGTATACATATAGTTCATTCTGCGATTTCAATATCATTTTCACTTCAAATATTTCACTAACGCCTTTATATTTCGAAAAATTTCGCCATAACCTCCTTTGTACGGGAAGGGGTTTGGAAATTTATTAGGTCGTATTAGGTACCCAATAAATCCTAATAAGCATACCCATATTTATAGTGATATATTCCGGTGTCCATAGGGGAGTGTGTATAGATCATAACTCTAGAGAATAAATTCTCGTCACCCTATAAATGGTTTTTGTGCCTTAATGACCAGAGAGACGTGTTTATTGTCATCCCCAGACCCGTGTGGTGTTTTTATTAATCTGGCAATTTACCATTACAATTTATATAGTTCAGATCAGTCATTAGTTCAACCTGTAATATATAGTCATCGCCATACAAGCCTCTCGCTCGTATGGTAAATCTTCAACCTCGTCCCACAAGCTCCAAATGCTTATGTGGTATATGATGAAATATGCCATGTAGTGTAGTTCAAAATTAATTGTTACTATCCTATGGCGAGGATTATTATTTCACACAGAATAACCAGCACTCCGCATCCAATGGCATTCACAGGAGTTGATATAAAAATAAAATTGCGCAGCCAACTCATTAAGGCTTACCTATTTGTCGGGCACGCAAATAAATTCTTTACTCAACAGCTATTCCCTTTTATCTGTTCAACACATGTATATATATATGCAGAACAAAGCTAATAATAATATTTTAGCGAACAAATATTTATTTCAACACATGTATATTTTTAGCGAGGCGTATACATGATAAAAGTAATATTTTTATCATCAGAAATATTTATTCAACACATGAATGTTTTTAGCACTTCATATTCACAATAAAAATGTAATTTTTATTGTTAAAGCAATTTATTTAAAACATGAATATCATTCAACACATGAATTTCTATTCAACGAATGAATTTCTATTCAACACATGAATGTTTTCCATAGTTCGAATATATAATAAAAATGTGATTTTTATTGTTAAAGCAATTTCTTTAAAACACGAATACCATTCAACACATGAATTTTTATTCAACGAATGAATTTTTATTCAACACATGAATGTTTTCTGTAGTTCGATATAATAAAAATTTGATTTTTAGTGTTAAAGCAATTTATTTAAAATACGAATACCACTCAACACATGAATTTCTATTCAACGAATGAATTTCTATTCAACACATGAATGTTTTCTATAGTTCGTATATATAATAAAAATTTGATTTTTATTGTTAAAGCAATTTATTTAAAACACGAATACCATTCAACACATGAATTTCTATTCAACGAATGAATTTCTATTTAACACGTGAATGTTTTCTATAGTTCATATATATAATAAAAATGTGATTTTTATTGTTAAAGCAATTTATTTAAAATACGAATACCATTCAACATAAGAATTTCTATTCAACGAATGAATTTCTATTCAACACATGAATGTCTTCTATAGTTCGTATATATAATAAAAATGTGATTTTTATTGTTAAAGCAATTTATTTAAAACACGAATACCATTCAACACATGAATTTCTATTCAATGAATGAATTTCTATTCGACACACGAATGTGGTTTCAACATATGAAAATAATTTCAACAAATGAAAATAATTTCAACAAATGAAAATAATTCTAACACATGAATATTTCAGAAAATTTTGATAGCATAACGGCAGGGTAGTTAAAACCGGCACCGTCCCGATGTATGGCTCCTCGCTCTACCTTAAAACCTTGCGGTTTTTGACAATGGGGATTTCATGCATCTAGTTCGCACGCAGGCGGCATGTTTTATTTTCATTCCCACAATCCTATTCTAATTTGTTTCAACCACAAGAGGGTATTTTTCAACCACAAAGGTATTTTTCAAACACAATCCAACAATATCAACCACAAACAATTATTTTCAACTATTCGTCATACCACATATTTTCACGCCAATCACAAGCAATAAATATCGTCCATGGTTTGTGGACAAGGGGAGTATATATATATTTTATTTCTATTCTAACACACATATCATTTATACAATGCTTGTATAATCCATACTTCGCTCATATAGCTTACACAACGCATGTACATGAGGTATACGACACGTGTATAATTTATATTTCGCTTATATAATTTATACATCACATTTCCATTCACATTTCAGTTTAGAAATCTCACATTGGTTTTTGAGATGCTAAAAATCGTAGCTAGCTCAAAAAAATCCGCGGTCTCTTCTAGATTGTAGAGAGCCTCCTTGCGGTCACGATGTTTCCTGTTTCATCGGATTTCATTAACACATCATAAAGATATGATTTTTCAAAGTTTGCAACACTTAAAAGTGTTATTTTCAATTCAGAAAATTCAAGCCGTTTACCTCGTTTAAACCTTCGAAACTAGGTCTTTGATTTTCAATCCAATGGGGGTAGCGGTTGGATGATCAGACTTCGCCACACCGTAGAGCTTGGAACCAGCTTCCTGGCGCTGGTACCCACCTTCAGTTCGACGGGGCTATGGTGGCAGAATCACGGTCGACGCGAGCTGCCTTTGGGGCTTTGGATCTCGCTGAATGCTGTGAGGTGGAGGGCGAGGCGGGTATAGATGTGGAGCTGGGGACGAGGCCTACAAAATCCCCCGAAGGAGCGTTCGTTTTTATTGGACGGATTTGGAGTTATGGGGAGGGAAAGATCGGAGTTTTAATCGTCGTTCGAACTGAGAGGCGGCGCAAGTTTTTAGAGCGACGAGGGTTTGAGGGAGAAAGCTCCTGATTGGCCAGCCTTTATATTTTAATATTTAATTTATTTTAAATTCGAAAATACCAGTTTCTCCATACGAACTCCTTTTCAAACCCAACGGCTGTCGCCCCTAGCTAAATACCCCCATCCCGGACACAATGGGATATGTTTAGTTGGCTTATTCGACTGTTACAGTAAGTTATTTTTCAAATTAAAGTATAAAACATTCAAATTCCGTTTTGAACGTACATTTCAATTTGACGGGGCCACAAACTGATTCGAAAAATTCTAGAAAAATAAATCTAGCTATGTTTTGACGCTACGGTCCCAACAGAACTAGTTTCGTCGAATTCTGAGATCGTTTGAAAAATGGTCATTTTCTGGTCGATCTAATTTAACTGTAATTGACCAAACACATTTTCGTTCACCACGCTCACATACTAGCTTAAAAAATTATGAAATTTGAAACCTAGCAATAATTTGACATCCCGGATCCAACAAAAGTGGTCTTGTCAAATTCTGAGGTCATTTGCAAAATGTCTATTTTCAAGGGCTCTATATTCTCTATAGCGACCTTTTTGAAAATTCATTTGGCGATAACTTTTGATTCCCATTACGAAACTTCAATTTTTCAGATTCGTATAAAGTTATTCATAAACAGATTTAAATATTTTTGGTTTCACTAAAATCCGTTATATTTTACACCCGGTACAGTCAGTCAAAGTTTGAATTCAAATTTTCAAACTGCTACACTATTTCCAATTCAATATTTCATTGAAATATTCTATTTCAATTGTTTAAATTTCCTTAAAATATCCAATTTAAAAATTTTAAATTGGCTCGTATTTTCCGGGTTGTTACAATTTAAAAGCCTGAAGCTTTATTCAAACTGTATGAAATGATAACACTACACTTCTTAAAGAAGTTAAATCATATGCGACAATAATAATGCATCCAAAGATTGCACAATCTTCAAAATGAGCTTTATCTTGCTTATATATTTATATTTACATGTTGTATCGAAGAATAAATTTTAACAACTCGAAGTTGTTATATATTGTATTTGAACTAGAAGTTCAACACAGTGGAACCAGAAGTTCAATACAGTGGAACCATAAGTTCAATACAGTGGAATCATAAGTTCAATACAGTGGAACCAGAAGTTTAATATAGTTGAACCAGAAGTTCAACAAGTTTAACAAACTTGAAATTGTTTATATATTATTTGAACCAGAAGTTCAATATGGATTAACAACACGAAGTTGTTTATATATTTCATTTGAACCATAAGTTCAATATAGTTCCAAATCAGATATTTTGGATATTATGAAACGATCTTTAAGTTTCACGTTGACATTGCTTGATAAGCAAAAATTAATGATTGGAACATTATAAACAATTTGTTCTAAAATCAATAACTTGAATGAGAAAGAATATGCAAATCAATTACAGATGTAATACATGGACACGCGTATATACATATATATGCGATATTTAATTAACAACCTGAAGTTATTATGAACTCATATTATAATTTATGCAGGCGATTAACATCAATATTGAATGACCTGAAGTCATATGCATATTCAAATGATAGAAAATTCCTCCAAGTCATTAGATCATTGAAAGGGAATAAGCAATACAATATGAATGCATCTTATCAACTAATAAGAGCATTATCCTCCTATAATTGAAATACATCTAATGTATTTGCTAGCTATGATGCTATAATGGATCAAAAATGAATCCAAAGTAGGTTTATTATTTAAAGTGACAATGTTTGTCAACATTGAGGCGGAGGATAAAGGAATCATCGATGTTAAATATTTTCTAACATATAGAATTATGCAAAGTATTAATTAACTTGCATAAGTTATCGATTTTGTTCCTAATAGACTTTCTCCAATATACATTTGAATCCCCGAAGGATCAAAAGGTGTAAATCACAGCTGAAAATGTGATATAAAAGTCAGTTCAAAATATCTTTGGAGTAAGTCATAAAGATGCAAAATAAAGGAGGTGAGTGTTCCTGAAGAAACATCTAAGGGTACTTTGAAAGAAACCCATGACATGATTGTCAAAATAACCCCAGAAGTGGTTTAGGTACGTAAGGCATGATAAGTTTTTAGATCTCAATAAATTATGTATAGAACTGACAAGAAATAATCATCGATGATAAACTAATAAATAATAAAGCGCTTATATTTATAAATGGATTAAAAATTCCATATTAGGGAGAAACATGATTGGCCATCATGAAATTCTCCTAAATAAGATATATGGACCTGTAGTCCATAAGATATGGACCTGTAGTCCATAAAATAAAAATAGAAATATATTTAATGACTGAAGCACCATAGAATGTTAACAACAAGTTAAGTGCCATGAGCATTGTATTTTCATAGATAATTGAATTGATTAAAGTGGTGAAAGTGTTTAAAACACTTATAATACCCTGAAGGTATAAACAATTCCAGAAAAATTTAAATAATTTTGGTAGTGATAAAGAGCAAGAAATGTAGATTACAACATTCTTTTAAGTATTTTTGTGATGAAAATCTTGAAATAATTCATGATAAGTAGATCACTTTCTTATTTCAAAAATTGTTGTAATGAAACTCTTAATATCCGTTGAAGTGGTAGTTGCGATATGCAAAACTTATTATAATATATAAGTTCCTAAAGAACATAAATAACATTTGTTATTATAAAGAATACCAAGAACATGGATGATAGATTACAACATACATTTGTTATTATAAAGAATACCAAGAACATGGATAATAGATTACAACATTCTTCTAAGTATTGCTGTAATGAAAATCTTGATATACTTCAAGGTGAGTAGATTATTTTACTGCTTAGTAATGAAAGTTGTCTTATTCATCAAACATGTATTGCAATATGCAAGTTTGATTGAAACAAAAAAATTATAAGCACCTGAAGTGTATTCATAAATGAATATTAGTACCATACAAATCACAAAAGGAAGGCGTTTTAAATAAGAAAACATGCCTGGAGCATGAAAATGCACATGACATTTAAAAAAAACTTCATTAAGAAGTATTTGTAAGCAATTTGAGTTATTGAAAGAAGAATACGGATTCAGAGATAATTATGAAATCAAGGGGGCATCCATAAGTATGATATAATGCACTCTTTTTCCTTAACTAAGTTTTTCTCCACTGGGTTTTCTTTGTAAGGTTCTAATGAGGCATGGGTCATGATCCAGAAGAATCAACCCAAAAGTAACATACAAAAATGAGTTATAATGTACTCTTTTTCCTTATTTAAAATTTTTCCCACTGGGTTTTTCTTATTAAGGTTTTAACGAGGCATTGCATTGATCCAGAAGTATCATACTACTTTTGACGTAGTAAATATGAAATTTTATATTGTACTCTTTTTCCTTCACTAAGATTTTTTCCTTCAGGTTTTTCTTAGTAAGGTTTTGACGAGGCACGTTTTGATCTAGAAGTATCAAACATCTTTTGATGAAGTAAAATATTATTTATGAAGAAGACAAGGCAGTTTGCATGACTCAGATTCAAGTGAATTATATCAAGGCTAATAGGATGGAGCAAATTTCTTCTAAATTTTTCTTCACACATGAATGAAAGGATAACAAGAATGAGGAGAAACAAATCCAATTCAAGAAAAGCGGGTAGATCTATTCTCAAAGGCAATTTCCAAATCAACATTCCAGAAGATGATGTACAAAATTGGCATGCGTCGACTACATCAATAGAATAATTGAATAATGAGTTATAAATAAGGGAGAGAATATAAAAATATGCTATAATGTACTCTTTTCCTTCACTAATATTTTTCCCATTGGGTTTTTGTTAGTAAGGTTTTTAATGAGGCATTATCTTGATCCTGAAGTATCAACCCTTACTGTAACATTGTAAAACATGTTACCTAAAGA